>VXBX01009357.1:52399-190827 GCA_013400415.1 Scytalopus superciliaris | reverse complement strand
GGGGGGGGGAGAAGAAAATTGGTTTCTGGACTCCAGTTAGGTGAAAGATGACATTTTGCTAGTCTAGAGATTTTTACACTTCAAGCAGATGAGGAAAGAGAGTTTAGTTTATAGTGAGATCAAGTTGGTGGGATGATGAAAAGAAAACAAGAGAAAAAGGGCTACAATGATTTCCATCTTCAGCCTCTCCAGATCTGTTCGGTCTTTTGCTTCACAGGTTTGTTGGTAGCAGGTGAGAAGTAGCAGAATGAATCCATTGCTTCTACACAGCGATACATGTAAACATGGCAGTAGAGTCTAACCTTCTTGTGAGCCAGTGACAGAAGACAGAGCTGTACATTCTAGCCATGAGCAGCCTACACTTCTGCCTGAAAATAATACATTTTTAATATTAACTTGATAACTTAGCTCTCTTGAAGTCCTATCAGCACAGATACAGAGCATGCCATTCTTTATTGCAACATAGCCAAAGTAAACTATCCCAGTGCCATATGAACTTTTGCAAAGGGAGGGGAATCACTTACATGGAGTGGAAAATGCTCTGACACTGTAGGTTTGCCCAGTGCAGATGGCTGGTTGCCAGGCAGTAAAGAAGGAATCAGCTCTCACACAGAGGCAGAACATACCCTATAAGTAGCAAACAAACAGAACACGACTTGGAAATGAGTGACTTACAGCCTGTGCTGATCTGAGAAAGTGCAAATGTGGAAAACAATTCTTTAAAGTAAACACAATTTCTGTACCTGATGCTATAACAGGCCAGTAACGATGCCAGGTTTGCAAGTAGCAGTCCCCTGGAGAACACTGCAGCCTTCTAACACTTCACCAATACCTTTATCTTTCTAGAAGGCAATGCAAACATTGGAGCACATGCTCCATTTTGCCCCATGATAACAACATCAGCAACATCACAGAGGAGTGTACCCATGCAAAACCTTTATTTGCAAAACGTGTCCTCTTGAATAACAGCAACCCTCTTATGTACCCGTAGGCCCAGAAACAGTATTGGCATTGTGCAGAACAAAGTACAAAGAGAATTCTTAAAACACATCTATCTTCTGATATCATATAAGTAGTATTGTAATTGCTTACCCCTATTTTCTCTGGTTTTATCCCACTAAATCTGTCTGTGGGCTAGTTAGAGAAGAAAGCCAAGGCAATGACATAGTATTAGTTTTGGAGGCAAGCCACGGTATCTTGAAAGTCAAGGTGGAGAATTATCTGTATTGTATAAGGACAGACACATTGTCTAGCACATATATCTCCTTGTTTTCCTTCTAGGTCAGGAATGGTTTTCAGAATGATTCTGATTATTTTCTCCACTGGTTCAGAGCTCTAAAGAAGGCTGAGATGGTGGCTGTTAAGGGTAGAAAGTTCTTCCTTCATTTTATAATCTGTATGTTATTGTGGTTTCTCTTGGCTGGGAAGTTTCATTTTTATTTCTAATCTCAGCCATGTGTCAGTCAATTATAACGTAAGTTCCCTTCACCCTCTCCCTGCTGTGCAGCTCTGCAAGCCATATTACAAACATATTTTTCAGCATGGGTGGGAGGTAGCATTGTGGTTTTGGGCTTTGCTATTGATATTAGGCTTTTCCTTTTTCTTTGTTTGAAACATTTTTTTTTTCCTTTAAAAATAGAGTTGATGGTAAACAGGTTTCATTTAGTCCACAGGGGGAGGTGGAGTGAACATTTTCATGCAAGTTTGAATAAGAAATCACAATTTCCCAACTTTTCTAATGAATTCAATGATACAGTCATCATCTCATGAAATCTTCAGCTTGATTCTTGTTTGGATTATGCAGAAGAATAGAAGTTTAAATTTTCTAGACTCCACTTGCAATTAAATCTTCTCTCTTAAATTAGGGGTTTAGCACTGTGGCTTATTGCCAGTGGAGGGAAATCAGGGGATTGTTTGATCCTCAACCAAGAAAATATCAATGTCTTCCAAAAGAACAGCTTTACAGAAAACATTCAAAAGTCTGACAAGCTGTCAATCCTTTCCGTTCCTTTTAGCACTGTTTTGTCTATCTTCCTTGAGCTGAAGGCTCCTGCCAAGTAAAGATTCACTTCTCACACATACTTGCCTCTATCAGATTTTGAATCTGAACAAAAGGGCCCACTTAGCAGTTGCAAGAACTTTTGCCATGTAAAGTGCAACAACATTTCATTTCTAATTTTCTTCCAATCACTCCACTGTTTTTTCCTTTGAAAAGGGACAGTGAAGAAGATACCAACATTCTAACCCAAAGAGAAGCTGGAGCTCTATAAAACTAACATTCAGCTGGCTGTCCATGTAGCAAAGGCAGCAGAATGTTGACCCTAAGTATTTATATTGATTTATTATATTAAACAGAAATATTTTACTAAATTTCGATATTTATCTGTAAATAAGCTTGATGGGACTGATTATTTTCTAAGGGTGACAGATTAATTCTGTGACTTTACCACTTTAAGCATATGCTGTCCTTCCTGTTTTTCCAGAGTCATTGAACATTTCGGTACATAGATCTAGCTCCAAACATCAGGAGTTGAGCAAAGGAAACTTTATGGTTTTGGTACCATACTGTTGTTTGCAATAAAGACCAACCTGTGGTATGAAATACAACAGCCCTTTTTATGCCCGGGGAAGGTTTCTTGAGTTAATAACTGACGAATGATGCTTGGTCAGGTGTATGGTATCACTGGGCATTTCCACCACCGGAGGTCTCCAGTCATTCAGAGGCATTTCCCTACTTTGTCTTCCTGTTCCTCGTGACTCCTTTAGCTGTGGTGGCGGTGGGATTTGAAACACTGCTCACACAGCACTTTGTCTAGTTCCAGGCGCTTCTAGCAAGGGAGCTGGAGCGGGGTCGGCAAACAGCGGCTCTTCAGCGAAACCACCTTCCCGGTGGCGCTCGGGAACCGCAGGAGGGAGCGCGCTCCCCGCCCCAGACGCAGAGCCCGGCCGCATCCCCATCCCGCTCCGCTCCCCATCCCGCTCCCGCTGCCCCTGCGGGTGACTCCTCTTCCTCAGACAGAAGACAGGAACCTGGAACTTTTTGTTCATTGTCTCGCTGACAACAACCCCTCAGGCTGACTGCGCCTTCTGGATTTCAGCAGAGTAAAGGGACGGAGACGGAAGGTCCTCTTTAGCTATCCAGGTCCTGAGGAGTTTCTCCATTAAATATTTTAAAAAATGTATAAGCCAGGCAGGTTTGTGGGTTTTTTTTTCTTCACATGAATTTCTGGGAATGCTCATGAAGCCACTGTCTCCCCCTGACTCCAGCTTCCACAGCTGCTGCAGCACAGCAGCAGCAGCATGAGCTGGATACACAGCAACTTCTAAGAGCATCATTTCTGAAGTTCTAGCTCTTCCCTTCCTCCTGGGAATAAAGTTCCCCACTTCTCACTGTTGCACTGCAGGAGGCACTGGAAGCAGCCTGCTGCATCTTCCACCTCTGCACCCGCTCAGCCCTGAGCTCCTGCTCTTGCCATTTCCACTTACAGCTGTTGTCAAGACAGTTTTACACACCCATTGAGACAGGCACTGGAAGTCACCAGTTACTGGTTTTTAACCACGTCTGGTGCAAAGGGGGCTTTCTGTTCACAGCAGTTTGCAAACTAGCAAAAGGCTTCTGGAAAAGTGGCTCAGCTATGATACTATCCAGCCCATTCTGACAGCTGATATGTACTCATGGCATAGGCACTGTAGATACACTGAGGCACAATGACTCAAGAAACTGTACCCCATGTATTTCCCAGTTGTCTGTATCATAGTACCAAATGAAACTACCTGTATTGTTAGAGGAATACATAATTTTTAAAGCAGCACTAACTCTAGTCTTTCATTCACTGGTCAGTCACATACTACTGCAAAAGGAAATTTACCCATTAAGTTCTTAGTTGTGGCCAATAAAACCTTCCCTGCAATATTTTTGCCCTTTTGGTTTTTTTTAATCTTGACTGTTTATGTGCATTGAAAAAGTAATTGCTTGACATGACTGATGAAACAGATACGCTGCAGAATCGATTAACCCACTCCCATCAGAAGAAAATAAAATGCACAGAACAATTTTTGTTCCACAGAGACATGAACAGAATGGAACAGGACTGGTTATATGGACAACGTACAGCTCTCCAGAAATCAAGGTTATATTAAAACTTTCAATTAATTGCTAGGCACTTCAGGAAGATGAGAGCTGAAGAAGTTCTTTCAGAGCTGTTTTTTATGGGCAGGATTCAGTTCAGGGGTATTGGGTGGGGTGGGGTGTGGACGGAAAAACATGTTTTGTAGCTATTTACAATCCCTCAGATGTCCTGGATGGTGATGAAGAAAGGTGACTATAGTAAGAGTGGTAGGAATAGTTTGTCAACAAGTACTGCTACACAGCATGCACAAGAGTTAATAAAATAAATTATACACCACATTTTCTTTTTAAGCAAGCTTTAAATAGTCCATATGTAACAGAATCATGTGTTACAGACAAGAAATTCTTGCTGCCAAAACACAGGATGAGTGTTTTTCCCCATCATTCTTTCCAAATTACAGACTTAGGAAAAAATATTTCAAGAAATTAGAAGACTTTAAAAAATAAAATTATGCTAAAATCCAGAAAAGGCCAGTAGAATAGACTGGTGAAGTACATGAACAAATAATTAGAGGAATGTTAGTATACAGGTACTTACAAAAAGACACACAGTAATGGACATGAAGGCTTTTAAGACACAGATACTAAGCAGGCTAATTCAGGATCAAAGGGCAGAATGCATAGGCTTTATTATAAATTCCATAATTCATGCATTTGTGTGTGCAGATAAAATACATTTAAAGCCATGTATTTAAATGCTGTCAAGAAGACACGTGAACTTCTCCCCAGCAACACCTGTTACTTCAGGGAAGAATTAAACCCAGTTTTGCTTATTTTTGTACACTGGCCTAATCCAAATCATAATCTGTAAAAGGGAACAAAGTATAAGAAAGAAAGCAGGTATTTTATCCGAGCCACTCAGCAACACTGGGACAAAGATCCAAACCCACTTTTTGGTAATCACCATCCCAAGAATGGAATGGCAGCAACACCAGCCTGGACAGTTCTCAGCTGTGTTTCAGAAAGTGGCTCCAAGAAGAAGGAACCAAAGATAGGTTGTGGAAAAAATTAGAAATTAACCCTGTAGTACATACATACATATATAGATGGCTTTTTTCAGAACAAAATAAGGTAGCACTACTGAGTAAATGGCAATATGGTGTGTGCATTAAGATATACAAGTGAAATCTGCTTGGGGCACCTTCACTCAGAAGAATAAGTCTTCTTAAAATATAATTATAATAATAATAATACTTCTTTATACTTGCCACTTGTTAGCAATTGTTTACATCGTAGAAAAATAGATAGTATTCTGTAACAAGAAATATAGTTACTTTGTTAAAATGGGCTATTTTAAACCAGCTACTATTCTTTCATATAAAGAATTTCTAAACAGCAAAACAAAAATAGGTAATACTGAGTGCAAAACAGCCAGTGGTATACTTTGCATTGGTTTGAAACACTAGTTGCCAGCTACTATAATTACATATTCTGTACACTGTACTGCAAAAGTCTTCCATATTTTAGAAGCTTTTGGGTTTTTGTTTTTCTTCTCTCTAGGTGGCAAGTAAATATTTAATCCAAGTAAATTCAAACTCTGGAAGTCAGAAATAATTTCACAATCGGTCTTTGCTACCATTCTTTCACATTCCTTCCCCCACACAGTGCAGCAGCACTTTCTACTTATGGCCAAAAATCCCTTAAGTTAAACAAAGTGTAGAATGTAGATGCTTAGAAGTTTAGCTTATAGATTCACATTCTTTTAAAAATCATTTCACTAATCTCACACAGTTACATTTACACCAATGTAACGCCTCACTTTATGCATTTCACCATCCCTGCTGACGACTGAAATAGTTCAGATGAAAACTCTTTGCCAATGGTAGGTATTGTCTTAAATACTACAAAGCCAGATGGTTCCAATGCCGAAGTCAGATTTTTCTGTGGTCTCTGTAGCAGTTTCAGATATGAAGAGCTAATTCCTAGTGGCAGTGGTAAAGGCATTATCAGTACACCATGAACATCACAAATGGAGATAATTACCAAACATTAAAGAACAAAAATCAAACAAAAAGCACCCAGAAAAAAAAAAATCAGTGAAACATTCTTAGTAGAGCAGAAATCTCTCCATTCTCTGTGTTGTTAATCTCACACCTTTTCAACTTTGGTGGGGTCATAAGTATCTGAAAAAAACCAAGAAAACATTATTAATAATGTATTGTGAAACCTTCAAATTTGCTAGCTATGGAAATGAGACAACTTTCATATAGTTTTTATTAAAAAAATGAAGCTGATAATGGAATTACCACCTTAAAGATACGTACCACATTCCTGATGCAAATTCTGTATTTATACTGGTCTAACTTGGGAAGAACTTTGATCTAATGCATGGAGATAGAATTTGGGAGGCCTTGGGTATGTAGGAACAAGTGCACTGAATGCTAAGTGATTACTTCTAGTTTTCAGGTGTTTGTACAGGGAGAAAAAGAAGATTTGCCCCAACCCCCTTCTACTGAACACTAAGGACCAGTAAATGCTTTAAACATTCTAGCAGGGTGTTTAAGGCTGGCTGAAGGAGTGATTATGCCATGCAGTCATCAGGGTCTTTTCAGTTGATTGCAAATCCTTGGTTTCCAATTAATTCAACAGAAAACAGGAAAGCACAGCTGTGTTGCATCACTATGGGTGGGTTGCAAAACTGCAGCTCACATTTCAAACCTTATTCACTAAAGCACCAGACTGGCTTGCTAACACCATTCTTCATTTTCAGCCTACCTTCTCTTAGTCCGCAGGACATATTGGCTTCCCTTTTCCCAAATCCCTGAGAACACTCTTCTATCAGATTTTTTTACTGGATTTATCCCAATGGCAGCCATGAAGTGAGGAGACACGAGCCTTTTCCTTCACCCTTGTGACTCTGGGATGGGATTGCAACGCAAAGGCTTTGCCTTGTGAGGTCAGCCTGCCCAGTGCCATCATGCACACACCTGACTTACCCTTGGGATGCACAGTCATGGCATGGAGGAACCACGGCTACCTACGGAGGAGTCTGTAGGCGCAGAGGGGCCTGGACAAACCGGCACTGCAGCCTGTGCTGCCTCGTGCTACTTGCTGCTCTTACGCAACCTGAGTATCTGTGCTAACCTTAAACGTCCCTCCCGTGGGCTGTACTCCCACAGCACTCGCATTTAAACAGTTGAGCATGAAAATAGTTCTGCATATAAATATCACACTTTGGAGTAAAACATTCATCCTCGGGACTTTCATGTTGATGTGAGTGAATATCTTCATTCAAACAAGCATAAAAATCCTCAAGGGAAATTTGTGCTTCTGTGTGCAAGTGTCCATCTGCAGCATCCATACTCATGTCAAGGGGGGACTGACTAAGAAAGGACTTCAGGATTTGGCCCCAGTGGGTGGATTCCTGGTGCAGAATCCTTTGTCACTTCTCTTGCCCACTCTCCTCAAGTTGCTAGGCTGGCCAAGAAAGGCGTCTGTGCCAGCAACACAAAACATTTCAGAATTGTTTATCACTGCTAAGCCTCTTCTGGTATTTCCAAACATGAATGCAAAAAAATCAACAGGAAAAAAGTTTTTGAGGACTAGGGCACTCCAGGATAATGCTGCATCTTTCTAAGCATAATGCACAGATGGTGTGGGGAAATGCGTCTAAAGCAGTAACATTTTTTCAACTGTAAATATTTTGCCATCTAAACTGCTAGAACATACAAAAATTCTGAACTGCTCTGTGACAGATCGACCTAAGAATAAAGATGGATTTACATTTCAGAAACTTGATTTTCCTAAGGTCAGACACATTCACATTATTAGAATTCCACAAAATTGCAGGTGCTCATTGTTTCAGGGAGTGGTGAGACAAGAATAGGGGCGGGGAGGGAGTGATAAAATGAGGCTACAAGACACGGAGCCTCTGGATGGCTCAGTTTATTCCCTGAAAGCTTACTCATGCTCTCAGCACCTAAACAAGGACACAAAAGTGTCAAGACTGCCAGGTTTCTGAGGGGGACAGACACTGGAGTTCTAGCACTGATACAGAAATGTTTAGTCAACATTTGGTTAAGCTCATTCAAAATGCACTCTACAGAAACAAAGCCAGATTAGCAGCCTCATGTCTTCAAACAGCAGAGGAGAAAAGACATCCAATGCATTTGGGAACACTTGGAGATGTTCTTCTAATGGCAGTATTTGCATAGTAAGATGAGCTTCTTGCACTGAGTTTTGGCAGAGCTTTTACTCCAAGATGACTGTTCGTCTGCCAAGCTACATTATACATGTGAAAGCTTGTTTCTGCTAAGGGCTCCAGCCTCTGCGACAGGCCCAGCCTGCAATTATAAAACTAACCCTACCTCATTTCAGATAGAATGGCCTTTTAGAATGGAATATTTGCTCTTTAAAAGCAATTAATACAATGGTTTTCCAGGACGAATTCTCACTTGGGCTTTCAATGGTACCAACAGGCTAGTCTGGAGGTTGCATTGAGGCTTAACAGAGGGAGACACATCAGGCCTTTCTACAAACATGAATCTTCAATCCTGCCCTGCTAAGGTAAGGCAAAGAGTCTGTGGCCATTGACAAATTAGGGTCTCTTTGAATGGGAAGAGGCCAGTGGAGGAGCTGCCTGCCCACCCCACATGAATGTGTGTTACCCTGCAGCACTGGATGTGCGCAGCAGGAAGGGACATTCATGCCACCCAAACATGGGGAGGGAGGGCTGTTACAGCTTGTGAGGGAACTGCTGCAATGGGAACGCACTGCAGAACACAAGCCTGGCACTGTCAGCAAGAGGGATAAATTTAGACCTAATTTACTGCGGAATAACTCTCCAATAAAACGCACACAATCTGTTTTGATGCATCCCTGAAGTCATGTCACCACAACAGTTATTTTCTTCACTCCAGCAGAAACCCCAAGGGAGGAAAGCATATGAAATGCATGTGGGGCATACTAGACCTGATGGGTACAAGAAAGCTGAATTAGCCTGTTTGGAAAATCTGGTCTAGAGAAATACAGTTCAGAGCAGAAAGAGACAGAGATGTGGGATACAGAAAAAGACATGAAAGGAAAGGCTGCAAGACTGCAGAAGTCAATATTTTGNTGAACACAGATAAGCCAGGCCCAAACACCGGGAGCTCGTCAGCGTGCGAGCCCGAGAAGGAAAAGAAAGCAAAAAAAAAAAAAGAACACCTCCCCCTTCGGCTTATATACACCTGATTACGTAAAGAGATGGGATGGAATACTTCCTAGATCTTGACCCTGGTTACCAAGGAAGGCCTACAAAAAACAACCCATCACAAACTCATACAAGCATTTCTCTTCAGATGGAAATGCCTAAATCCAGCTTAAAGTATACTCCATTTAATTCCACTCCCGCTGTACTGGAAAACTGTGAACAGATTTGTATCAATGAAGTTTAATGAATAACCTGTGCAGATTTGAAGGTAAAGTGTCAGCTGTTACAGAGAGGATGGAAAAAGGAAGGAGATTAATACTAATTTAACAACTTTCACATCGTACCTTTGCTCACTCCAATTAATTTAATGGATGAGGCAGGTGGCCTGGGAGATTTATCCCTTTACAAAGATCTATCAACAACTGATTTTCAGTTGTTCAACACAATGCTGTATGAAAACTACTTCGGGGAGAGAACAGCCCATGTTACTTTGGGGATGCATATGGACTATACAAGTTTATATGCTTTCAAGAGATGAGGAACACACAAAAAACAGAAAAAAAGGTGTGCACTGAAAAAGTGAACTTTCCATTTGACCTGGGGTTAACAGTTATTCTCAACATCTGATCTGGAAAATATTCATGAGAGAGAGAGAATTTTCCAGGCCCCTGAATGCTGCCATTTCCCAGAGGCTTCACAGAAGAACATCAGATTTTTATTTTTAGGTTCTTCTGAACTATGATATAGTATGTGTCTATTTAAGTATTAGGGAGGGGAAAAAAATTGGCCTTCAAGGAGAGGCTATGATTGAATCACCACGTGTTCCCAAATACTGGCACCAGAGTGACTGTCTTTGAACTTCACTATTTTAGCCTGGCCATTCTCTGAAACAATTAGACAGAGATGAGACCTTAGGGAGCACTCCAGTCTCTGTGAATGAGTTTCAGTATCACAAGTGAGTGGTACAGTAACTATTCCTAAAATGGGATCAGAGAAGATTCATCTTTTCCACAAGGAGAGCAAAGTGGGTGGCTCCCAGATGAGGGTAGTACCACCTACAGCCTGTTACTATTTGAGCAGCATTACGTGGGCATAGGCAAACTGATCATGCCTGTTACATAAGGAAAGAGTACCCATCTGGATCTCCCATAATAGGCTCTTACCTAAAGTAAAATCTCTGTCAATCTTCTTCTTGTCCATTCCACCTAAACATCCATTTTCACTGAGAGAGATAACACGCTTGGAAACAGCCCCTGAACTTGCCAGTTTGCTTCCTCTCTCCTCTTGTACCTTCAACAGCTTGTCCTCATCCACCTCCTCTCCTGAGTCTGCACTCTTAATGCTCAGACGTCTCATCCGGGACACAGAGTCAACTTCTTTCATTCGCACCAGGCGATCCATGGCAGTCCGGCTTGGAGGAGAAGTGAGTTTGCCTTGAAGTGTCTCTATCACTTTTGAGGTGCTCCTCACCCTCTTGTCTGAACGCTGATATACAGCTGACTTGCAAGCCAAGTTTTGGTCCTCACTTTGGCTGGGACTCACAGGTTGTTCAAGAAGTTGCTCAGTTACCAGTGTTTTAGCACTGGCTTCCTGGTGAGTGGTCTGGCATTCATCAGGATATAAAGATCGTCCTCCAGCTCTGACAAAGAGAGCACTCTCGGTCCAGCCACACTTTCGTCTGCATTCATAAGCATCCTCTTTTTTTCTTTCTTTGTCACTTACTGTGCTCTCCACCGATGATGACTCAAAGTCCTGAGCACCATTTGCAGGGCTAGTGCCCAGGTGGGGCCCAACACGGTCATCTGGAAGGAGAGACTCCACTGCTATATCTATACCTAAAATTCTTGCAGCTCTTGCCTGCAGTGACTCGTTCACAGGGATTTCCACTGCATTTGCATTTGAAGAGTTGTTAGCACCAGGTTCTGGGGCCACATCAAGTCCCACTAACCTCAAGTCTGGCTCAGAGCACCCTTGGCTCCTCTTTGTTAGCGACAAACTTACTACTGAGCCTCTCTCTAATACTGTATCATTTGTGGGAGTTGCACCTTTGCTCAGTTTAACAAAGTCTAGGTAATTTTGGTCTTCACTCATCTCCTGCAAGATAGGGTTATTGAAAGGATTACTGTGACATGAACTGCTTGAGCTGCTGGACAAAACTCTCTTGATAGGACCTACATGAACTGGCTGTTTACTCATTACGCTCTTGGTTTCCCCTGTCCCCATTTCTGTTATCAGACTTCCATCTGCTGGCCTGACTCCTTCACTGCTCCCTCCTGTACGTGAGGAGCCTTTAGAGCCAACGTAGCCTGGCTCGGCACCATGCTCTGCCTCCATGCTCCAACTTTCAGACTTACTTTTAACCCTTCCTGACCTAAATACAGGCACCTCTGGCATAACCATTTCTGATTTCCCACCATGTTTTGGCTCCTGGTTTGATTTCTCATTTCTGGATGCCCTCCTCTGCATAAGGGCACCTGCCTGCTGAGAAGCTGCAGCACTCTCCAAGTCGTCTTCACTGCTTGTGCTCTCCTCCTGCCCTTGCAGCTCCTTATTAAAACTTTCTAGCTCACTTATTGCATCCCAAGGACGACGACTTACAGGTTTCAACAGGAACTGCCCAAACAGCTCTTTACTGTTGCAGGGAGCACTTGGTTCTCCCTTAACTACATCTCCCTTGGAAAGAAGACCATTTTCCCTCTCCTGGGCAGGCACAGGCTGGCTGTGGTGGGCTTTTGGGGAGGGGGCCTGAAGGACTGAGGTGGCAGTCCTGGAAAATGCACTGTTGCTAGACTGGCTGAGGTACATCTGACCCTTTATACCATAACTACTCTGTCTGCAGCCTCTCTCTTCAGAAGGTGACCCTCTCTGTGGTGACCCTATCGTGGGTGCTGTACATCCCAGAAGTTTTGGAGACAGCAGTTTGCTACTGTCGGGCTGCCCAGGCTTTGTACCATGTAAAAATTGTGGGCTTTCAGGTTCTTCACTGAAACTGGTCTGTGTCTGCTGGTCTTTGTACTGATCACCTGGCCACGAGCCAGAATATTTGAGCTCTCCATGTTTTGTAGGCTGAATAAATCTGAGGTCATTCATTTGTTTGAACTCTTCTGGTCTCCACAGCTCTTGTTTTTGTAACTCATTTTTATTGGTCATGCTTCCTGTAAGCGCTTGTAACTCCAAGTCCGTTGAAGACATACTTAAGAGACTTTGTTCTTGCAAAGCCCCATTGTTATCAAACCCATTCTTATCAGGGCTCTGGGTTATGTTGTTGTTCCTATCTGTATCTGGCAGATTGGATTCTGATTTAACTGGGATAGAGACCAAACAAAATATAGTTTCATTCATTTTTTTCTTTGAACTCTTTTTGCTCTGCATCCCAGTTCCAGGTTCAAACTTTTTCACTTTTGTAACAGTCTCACAGGTGCTGTCCATATGTGAATTTCTTACAGAAAGTTTGCCTTTTGCATACTCTGTGCTAGCTTCATTATGGGGGCTGTGTCTAGTTGCACTACAATTGTCTCTTTGGTCCGGCAAGGCACAATTTTCCTGATCTCGGATGGATGGTGCCAACCATCTGTTGCTATGAGTGGAGCTGTCAGAAGTTCTTTCTCCCTTTGTAGAACTGGACAAGTTTGATGCATTCACAAAGGCACTGTTGTACTGTACTTCAAGATTTCTCTCTTGCAAAGCACCAGAACTGGGACTACGTGCATTTTCACTGTATTTTGATTTGTCCTGCAGACCTTCCACTGGTGCAATTTTAATATGTCGTATCCGAGGATCATCAAAGGGAATATACTGCACAGAACGCAGGTGGTCAGCAGAGCGCCTTGCATGGCTTTGCTTCCCATGAGGAAAATGGTTGTCTTTGCAAGGATCACCCACCACTTCAAAAGTATTCATGGCTGGTCGTTGGCAGGTGGTGACTCGCTCTGCAGGACCCTGTGGATTGCCAATGGCGCACGTGTCGGTGTTAGGCACTTCACTGAGGAAACGTGGGGGCACGGTTTGGTGAGATGGGGATTTGTACGAAGGAGGAGGTACGTACACGGGGGGCTCCAAACCAGAGTCTGGAATGCAAACATCTTGCCTTGGCTCATTAACTTTGGCTAAATAGGAGATGGGTTCATCTTTCTGGTAGTGGTCCTGGAAAGCCACGGTTTCTGCAGGTGCCCTAGTCTGCCGCTGCAGTTCGTAGGATGGAGGCTTGAGAGGTTTCCCATACTTGGGTTTCACAAGGGGAAAGAAATGACCTCCTGTTCCTTGGTGCTTGACTGGTTCCACACTCGGTCTGTTTGGGGCATAGGAGGGGGTTTTAGTTATGCTGAGTGAGCTGTTACTGTTGGTCAGGGAGGGCATTTCCACACACTGCATGCCCTCGGGTGAAAGGACCCTCGGCAGCGACTGCGATTTACCCTTGTTGTGGGTGCTGAGTACGCTGTCCCCCAGCGTCAGTGAATACAGCTCTTGAAGCAGCTTCTCCCTGTCACCTTCGGACATTTGCCTCCCTACCTTTTTTGGCTGGTTCCAGCTTTCCATTCCCAGATTTTGCCACTTGCAGTCACTGGGCACTTCACAGCTCTCCTGCAAGCCGCTTCTTCTGACATACCCTGCACCTGTTGCCACCTTCAGCTGATTCTCCTTGGGGTGCCGGGATGCCCCCGGGGCTGCAGCCAAGCTTTTCATTTCCACACTGGCTTTCTGGGAATAGCCTAATAGCACACTGAAGTCCTGTCCTCGTCTTCTCCAGTAGGCGAGATCTTTATCAGTCTTGGGCTGGGAAGACCATGCTAAATGAGGCCTGTCACAAACCCTGAAAGAAAAGGCAGTGTCAGAGGCAGTGTGCACAGGTTCCCCTTCTTTCTCGTATGGATAAGGCCACTAGGAGGTCAAATGATGAGTTATGCCAATGGGGTTTATGTAATCTATTTGCAACCAGATGACTATGATTTTAATGAGAGGATTTAAAAGTCAGTCATTAACATGAGTAAAGGAAGGGACAGAAGCTCTTTTGGCATGTTATTAGCTATGCAAAGCTGTTAGAAAGAAAGACAGATTACACAGTTACCTGCTGTGCAAACATGCACAGCCCTCCTTGATGGACACTAGAAAACTGTCTCTTCCCATGGCAGGGGGCTTGGAACTAGATGATCTTGAAAGTCTCTTCCAACCCAGGCCACTCTCTGATTCTATGATTCCATTCTAAAAACAGAAATTACTGTCTTGAACTTACTTCTGCACCCTGCTAAATCAAAATCTATAGATGTCAAAAAGACTACAGAGGTATGCCAGTTTAACAGGATTCCAAGCAGCACAGGTAGGGGAGTACAGGTAGATAGCTATTTCATAAGATTTCTTCAGATATATTCTGTCAGAAACATGATTTGCATCCTAGTGTAAGTGCTGAAATTAAACATGTCATTTCCAGAATTGATTCTTGTTCATCTTTCTATGGGAACAAATTTCTTCAAAGTGCTTTGGATTAAATGACATGTCACAACAATGGTGATATATCAATACAGTTCTGAATAAGATGGAACCAATATTTAAAATGTAAAATACTTCAAAAAAAAAAAAAAAAAGAAGGAATTAACCCCAGCAATCTATTACTGAAATATGAAAGAAATCAGACATTTTATTGCAGATTAGAAATTCAAAACCACTGATTTACATGAACAGAGTAGGTTCTTTGTGTGTTCTGAACAGAGTGTAAACTGTCTTATACATTACTGCAGAACAAAATTGGTACCCTTCTATATAAATAATTAATTTTCTACTTCAATTGCATTCTGCTATTCTTGTACCTAAGGTGTCCAACAATATAACTGCCTTTACACTGTGTGGCTGCCACCAGCATAAGACTGGAAAGAAAAATCAAAATTGACAGAAATAGGACAAGTATGTAGTTAGAACTCAAGAATTCATTTCTTTTCTCTTCACCCCAAGGTATATAAACAGTGTCATCTGGCTCTTTTTTACTAAAAACAATGATCTATTTAAATAGGAGTTCATGAAGACATAATACAAGTCAAAATTCAGATTGAAATTAAGCCATCCAGATCCACAGCAATTCTTTTTATGTATATTAACTTCATGCTATGAGTCTAAAAATTTAAAAACCAAACTGGGATAAGGAGCATCTTGTTCATATTAATTCAACTGGATTAAGAGTGAACATCTGAACAAAATATTCAGCCACTGGAGCACGACATACAGTTCGATTGCTGAACCCCAGGAAGTAACAGGCGTCTTCATTAATCACTGAGATATAACAGGACACCTCCTGTATCAGAAAGCTGACTGCAGTAACAAGGAACATTTCCATGTGGAAACATACAGCTGAACAAATGCTGTCTTCTACCTTTTCATCTCATCCCCATACTGCTGTGACACCATTTGTATCTGTGTTTACAAAATGGGTCTAGCAGGACTGAGGAGGGAAGGGACAGGTTGCTCTTTCTGTTTGATTTCATCCATCATCGTAAAAGGGTCTACAGAAATTGCAGGAAGTACAGAGTCATAGATTCCAAGATCAGAAGAGACCATTACAATTATTTAGTTTGACATCTTGCTCAGCATAGGCCATCAGACTTCTTTGAAATGATTCCTGCTTCAGTGGTACAATCTCTTAGAAAAGCATCTAAAAATCTTGATTTTTAAATGTTCAGAGATGTTTTTGCAAAGCTTAATTCACCATTTAAAAAAAAAAAAAAAGAAATCCCAAATTCTTATCTCCATCTATTCAAAGCTATTTAAAAGATTAAATTTATTTTTAAAGCTTAATAACTAGACTCCAGTAATGAACTTCAGAATATGATACAAAGCACCATGTAACCTTTCCTATGTCATCATTGCAACAGGAATGTTGAAAAGACACTTAAAAGGAGGTATTTAGAGCATTTCAAAGCTGATCTTTTCTAAGATCTATTCAAACGACAGACAGTCTCTCTAGCTGCTGGGCAAGGCACTAGAAGGAGTTACACAGACAGCCTCTACCAGGGACCCTGTAAAGCTCTGGAAACAATGACACTGCACTGCACAGTGGGAAGGGGATGCTCCAAGGACTGCCCAGTTTAGCTCCATCCTGAAGTCTCTCCTGCTCCCACTGTCAGAGATCAACTCCTTCACACCTATCACATGGGGGATGGCAAGCAGGCAGGCAGGAGGAAGTGGGGAAGCAGAGCACAACCAATGCTTGTGGCCACAAATGCAGCAGAGAGCGCCTCCTTCCACGACACATAACACTTCTGGGTCTCAGCAATGCTACATGTCCGGATGGCGAGTACCAGTCATGGTGCAGTCTTCGTGACCATGACATATTAGCAACGAAAAGACTGTGCAGTTCCTCTGAGCAGCTCATCTGTGACTGTGCCACTCCACAGTTCTGTCTCTCTCCAGGATGTGCTGGCACTGACGCACAAAGAAATGCACACTCGGACACAGCAGCCTGTAAGTGCTTCACAGCTGCGAGAGATTCCGAGGATGGAGCAGTCTCATTGGACCAGCTGTGGACATCTAAGTGCCAAGGACAGAGTGGTCCCATAGGACCAAGGGGGGAGATTTTAACATGAATTCTTTTCTAAAAGATCTCCTTCTAATGAATAACACATTTGCTGTCATAAAGTGCTTTGAATTTATTCTACATAAAATTAATCTAATTAAAACTGTGTAAAACCCCCAAACTATTTCTAGCTTTCTATGAATTTCAGACCTTTACAAGAAATGAGGCCATCAGTCCACCCCGCACTGGCTGCATGACTGTTTCACTGAGTTGTCATGCTCAGAGCAGCGGGTTGAAGCTTCCCAGTTCCCCTACGGTGACACTGGACCAGCAGGAGCTCACGTGGCACAGATAATGGGGCCAAAAGTGAAGCAGTGTGGCATAGGCTTCCAAGTCCAAACCATGCAGAATGAGGCCACTGCAGGGCTATCTATAGAGTGTCTGTCCCTGTGCTGGCTGCTAGCATGCAAGTGGTAGGTGTTAGGCACCCAGTAGCTCACGCTGTGTGAGCTGCAGGCACTGGCACAGACTTTGTGCCCAACCA
Organism: Scytalopus superciliaris; assembly: GCA_013400415.1. Lineage (NCBI taxonomy): Eukaryota > Metazoa > Chordata > Aves > Passeriformes > Rhinocryptidae > Scytalopus > Scytalopus superciliaris. The sequence goes on along the minus strand of VXBX01009357.1, from coordinate 173,525 downwards.
AGAGACACTGTCAAGAAAGGGAGCAAGGTGGAAAAATTTACAGAGGGCTTTTCTGGACACTGGCAGCTTCTGTTCTATTTTGGGATCCTATCCTCACAGACACTCTTCTGAGACCCAGCATTGGGGAACACCAGCACACTTTTCTAATTTTTCCAGCAGGTGATCTTATTAATGATGTTAGCTATTTATCTTTAAATTTGCTAGCTACTAAGATAATTCCTCCCACGCAAACAGCTAAGCAAAATGCCTCTTCTCTCCACTCAGAAGAGAGTCAGGAGGGGGTTTTCCTTCTGTGAACCCTCTCATCTCTACCCATAGGGTCAGCTTTCTCATTTTCTTTGACTTGTCTTCTCTTCCAAACCTTTACTGTGTGGCCTCCAAATGCTCAGTTAAGCAAGGACAGCCAAGACAGCCCTACCACCATCTGCTCCCCCTTGCTTGGCCTGAAGAACAGGATAGAGCAAAACACCACTTCCACCATGGTGTCACGCCCCCCTCACAAGCAGCAGGAGCAGGGGGTGGTGTGATGTGTCCACATGCAGTTGCTATGAAGTCTCTCTCCTCCTCAGCAAGGTTTGAGTAGCGGAACAACCTTAATAAGCAGAGACAACAGCATCATTCCCTGCTATTGCAAAACAGCCCATGCCCTGCAAACCTGCCTGCAAAGGCAGCCACGAGGCTGGCAGCATCACTCGCTTCTGTGGTGTACAGGAGGTGATTAGCTCTTCTGTATCACTAGACAATTCCCTGGCGCAGGAACCTGAGCCATGCCCCGAGTCACTGCCTATGGAGGCAGATGGGATGGGACACACACTACCTGTTCAGCACTTCTCCTGCCACTGTGCTGACTGGAACAGCAGCACAGGGAATGGCTGTAAAGCCCAAAGAGTATCTTACTGGGTGGTCACCCCCTCTCTGGGCCCAAATGGTCCCCCAGTCTCTGCAATGTGCTGCTCTTTGCCAGCCTGAAGCAGTCCAGAAGCCAGGCAGGGACATCAAAATGTCCAGCGGAGTTCACTATGGCCCACCTGCCACAGGCCCAACCACCCCAACCCGGGCCATCACAAACATCTCCTCTTCAGCTTTAAGGCAGCTCAGACTCACACAGCAGCCCTGGCGCAGAGGGGTGGGTCAGGGGGACTGTCCCTCTGGAGCTCAGGAGCAGACACAGGTGCTGCAGCTTCCCTGGATCTGGCCCAGAGAGCTCGCTCCTCCTTTCCCAGAGCAGCAGGGCCACGGCTGTGTCACTGGAGGCACTCCCCACACTCCAGCATGGCAAGGAAGGGATGGCTGACATGAAGGTTTTCCCAGCTGCTACAGCCTTGCAAGAGTTCCCAGTAGGCTCACTGGGAATCAGACTTTGCTGTAACAAAAGTAGCAAGAAAATATTTCTATTTTTATGAAAGCATGGCAAAGCCATTTCCAGGGGCTGTGTTCCCTACTTTATGTGGAAATGCCACTTTTAAAAACCAGGATACAACATTTAACTATGCTGTAGACTGACAGGTTCCACCCCTTGCATTTTGAGGTATTAGAAAGAGACTTCTAAACTGTCAGAGAGCGCTATTTGGTATTTAGCCCATGCCAGCAGTAAGACAGCTCTGCTGTGTCCGCGGCGTGGGGCAGACAGGAGAGCCCCCACAGACACAGCCGGAGGCAGCAGCACTCCCACCCCACGGTGTGCTCACACGGGCTCTGCCTTACAGGGTGCGGGAGCAGCAGTGCTGAGGTAGCTCCAGCCTTGCACAGCCACGTCTTCTTCATGCCAGTTTTTCTCCACACTGCAAACTCAGCTCCGAGACTAAACGCCAGCTTCCTCAGCACCACTCCCTCCCCCTGCTTCAAAATCTTTTTCCCTTTCATTCTCTTTCAGTATCTTTCCTCACCTTCTTTTTTTTTGCCATCCAGTTTACTTCTTTCAAAACACACAGGAAGGGTCCTCCTTGTCCTGTCCTTCCTTCTCTAGAATGGACGGTTCTACCTGGCAACCTTCACCACGACTGGGACTTGCTGCCCCACAACTGCTTTACAGGGCTCACATCTCTTCCAGCCCATTATCCTAGCTGGCAACCAGCAGCCATTCCTGCTCCAGGCAAATGGGCTTGCAAGGGGAACAGATATGAAGGGAAAGAGCAGACAAGCCCAGCAGTGAGGGGACACATGACTCTGCCACATGTTACTGAAGGACTTTGTAAGAGGACAAGCTCTCAAGGCAATGGTGTTTTGCCCTGCTTTCAGTTTCAAGCCCGCTCGGCAGGAGGAAGGGGCTTTTCCTTGTAAACCATCATCACACTTGGGCTGGCTTCCAGTCCTGCTCAAGCCCCTTTCCTTTGTTCATCTGCAGCACTCAAATAGCTGCAGAACAATGGCCAAGCAGCGGTGTGTACACACAGCTCTTCCTGCCCAGCCGGCCCCAGCCCCACCGTGCACGTACTCTGTGTTGAGCAACCACGGCTGTACCAGCACGTTTTGTGGAGTGACGACAAGAGCTTCCACCGGCTTGGAGATGTTTTAAAAACGAAGTGCACAGGCACCTTCTCATGCTTATTCCACAAGAGCAGCCTCGGGAAAACAAGAAAGTCCTCAGTGCATGTTGGAACACCCACCAAGAGCTGCAAGTGGCTGAACCTACAACGAAAACTGGGGTGTGTATGTGACAGAAGAAGCCAGGTTCAGTTTTTTTTAAAACTGAAGAAAAGGAAGAGCTTTTCCCCCTGTTTTTCCCTGTACTAGGACTGAGTTTTCCTAAGTCCATCAGAAAGGCCTTTCTGATACAGACCACATAAGTAAATCAAATTTTCCCACACTCAGCCACTTCCCATCATCCCAGTAGTCCCAAAGGCCTTTCTCCAGTAGAAGGTGAATGGATGTGGCACTGCTTCATGTGCACATCCGGTGCTTGGAAATGGACACTTGGATGGGAGCAGGAAAGGATCACAGGAAGATGGTGTTAAGGGTTAGATTTGTGGTTAGTTACCTGTCAGGACCAAAAGAAAGAGAAAGCAAAGCCATGGCATGATGCTGAAACTTACCCCCCTTCTGAAGTATGAAAAGTGGACAAACCCTGAAGGTCATGGTGGTAACCAGGACCTGCTTGCCTCCCTTGGCTCCCATGGCTGCTTTCAGTGCTGCTCGAGCTGGTTTTCACCAGAGGTTTCTTGCTGTAGGCTCCAGTTCTGGCTTCTGCCTCAAACCCATTCAGTGCTGATCTCTGAGCAGATCTCTTCCCTGCGATTTCATGTCGGTATCCATCATACCTGTTCTCACACGAACCAGGGGGATTTTTTGACAATTTGTATCCATGAGAAATCAGGAGGTCCTCGACACTGAACATGTTGTGCTGGTTTCACTCACAGCTGTGCCATCAGAAAGCTCTTTCCAGCTGGACCCATCACTAGAAAACAAAACCAAAAACAAGCAGAAGGCTGTTTTAAACAAGAAAAGATATCTTTGATCAGCTGGCAGGCTACTGAAGCTAAAAGTCTCATCCCCTGGACTCGGTTTTCCACCTTCTTAATAAAACAGATGAAGCAAAGTGCATGCAGATGCTGATGAATCATGTGACAACCTTCCCTAGACAATACACCTCCTAGCACACAGCCAAGCAGCAGATGCCACACTGCTGCTGCTGACTCAGTCTCTTTCACTCAAGAATTCACTGGTGATAGCAGTTTTCAGATTTCACTAATGTGATCTCAAAAAAATCTTTGCACTGGAGGTAAGCCCACAGCTTGAACAGGCATTTCCTTAGAAAATTATTTTTCTCCAGTCATGGAGAGGTGTGCTCTATATTACGTTTTAAGTTGCTGCAGGAGGAGGGGGTGGATTACAGGGCAATATGCCTCTCCCTACAGCTCTGCATATTCCAATTTAAAAAAAAATGTTCACATGAACAAGGACAAAATATGCATAAGAACAAAAATGAATTATGCAACCACATAAGAAATCCAGGTAAATATCATGCAATACCCCAGCTGAACAGTCCTTTTTACAGCTTACTTTCTTTTCTCCCTGCATTGGCCTGCTGGAAAAGTGCAGTCCTCAGCTAGAATAACACAAAATCTAAGATTTCAAGTATGCTGCTTTTACAGCACGCTTCCACTGCATAACATGACTGGAAACAACTTGCAAGGGCCATGTCTGTTGTGTCTCAGTGATTTCCCAGACACAGGACAGTCAAGATCTTTCTTCTCCAGTGACAGCCCTCAATTCTGCACTGACTAGAGCAAAGATCCAGCAAACTGAATTAGTTGGCTGGAAACAATCTCTATTGTCAATACCACTCTCAGAGCTTATTATGCCAATTACAGAACACCCATTCTTCCAGAGTTTTAAAACAAGTGGAAGGTAACATTCTGTCCTGTAGGTTGTGCAAAACAATAGACCCGTTCTGATACATTCCTCCCTGTTTAAACTGTGTTACCAGAAAAAGGAAAATTTAGAAAAGGTGGGTAAAGAGGTAAAACATACACAAATAGATTAATTATGTAAAATATAAAACACAAGATGATTTTCCCTACATGAGGAGTTCATTTAACATGCCTACTGAGTACTGCGTGTCCTTAGTAGTAGCAGATCCACCTGAGGATCATGAGCCCAGCACTGGCAGCTGTTCAAAAGGAGATTGTCTCTGCAAAGACCATGACAAGCAAGTACATTCCATACTTGTCTCTAATGCACTTCTTGGGCACACAAAAAGGGAGAAGTCTGTTCACTGCTGTTGTCAATTATTTACTTGACATGGAGCAACTACTAAGATAGATGCTGTGCGTTCATTAGTACTAAATCTCTCAGGCTACATATACACAGAACTGTGTGTGTTTGCTCTATATATTATGGCCACTTTTTGACTCTCTGGCACCCCATCCCCCTTCTGTGCCACCTTGTCTCAGTTCAGGCTGCAGAGCTGGTCTGGCCAGCTGCTCTGGGCCAGCCTGGTGTGTGGCTCCTGGGCATGCAGGAACCCTCCAGCTGCATCTGCCCTGCACTACCCAGAGTGGCCATGGCACTTGCCTGAGAGCCCATGGTGTGGAAAACAGGCACGATTTTTATGCAAAGCCACAACTCAACTGGTAACCTGGAATGCTGCAGAAGTGGCTTTTCAGCCTGAGAGCCTGCTGAACACTTAAACCGGTTTGTCTCTAGAGCTTAATGAATCTTTTCACACATGTAACACTATGCACCCTTTAAAAACAGAGAAATAAATCTCTGTGCTGAAGATATTTTAGGAGCAGTCCTTGCTAGAACAGGACTCCAAATTCCCAGTAAGAGCTCTGAGTAGGCGAGCCAGCAGTAAGTACAAGCAGGCAGAAAGCAGAGAAGAGTGGGACCCATTCCTCACGGAAGGAAGGGAAGGCTTTGTGGGTTATTTTTGAATGCTGACCTAAAAAGCTGATTTTCCATCCACCCCCAGCCCAGACCGTGCAAGGAGCCAGGTAGGAGCGGAGCAAAGGGAACATCTGGCTGCTAGAGCTGTTCAGCTTCTAAGGAGAGAAAGATCCAATGTGACTACCATAAACAGCAGAAAGCCCATCGAAGCGCTCACAGGTGCACGGAAGAAATGTGCTTTTCCTGCTATTATCAGGCTGGCTTGGAGCAGAGCTTAACCCCCTCTCTGCCTCCCGCTGCAGCCACAGCGCATCAGAGAGGCAAAGGTAAGTGGGTGAGAAACCTCCAGCCCCTGGGGTTTACTCTTATCCTCCTTTTGGCATCAGGAGTAAGGAGCAATGAGTGGAAAGGTACCACGAGGAACTGGTGCAACTGTCTCCTCCTGCTCTGCAGATTTACCATGTGTGAAAGGGAAAACCCCATGGTCCTACAGGCAGTGAGGAGGCCCATCTGGGAGCAGGATGCTATCACTGTGCCCATCACAATACCACAATGTGAACAACCAAGGGGAAGAAGCCTGCACCACGTTGCCTGCCATGGTGGTCTCAGGACCAAACCCCAGATGAGCTCTACCCAGACTCACCACATGTAGAAATGCTCCATGCCCATGACACAAGCTCCAAAGAGCCAGTAGCAGTAGTGGCAGGTGGCTGCTATCTGGAACACTGTCAGGACACATGCCTTGAAGGGCTGTGCAAAAGTTGTAGGGAGGTGGCACCACCTGCATCAGACCTGGCCAGGGGCAGGGAAGCCAGAGATCTGATCAATGCTCACAGGACATCAACCATGTCATCTGCAAGGATGTCGGCCAGCTTTCCAAATCTGGCTTCAGCACCAGGACATTCACTCCACCCTCCCTTAGATAAATAAATCCAAAAACTAAAATCAAAGGAATCGGATTGGCAGGAGTAACAAAACCATTACCGCAGCACTGTCATGTAAATAATCTGTCAGAGTGGGCCACAGAGTAAAGGCTGTGCAGAGCTTCTAATTTGAGGGAAGAGCAACAAGGCTGGAAAACAGTTTGTTTTTCCAGAGCTCATTTGTTTTGTTTGCCAATGACATCAGTGCTTTCTGATAGGGTTTGCTTCCTGAGGATGCCTGCTATCTTGCCAGCGTTTCCGACTTGTCCCCGGCAGCCAGTACAACTCTGCATTACATTGGAAACAGGGCCCATGCTTTTCTCTGGAAACTTCTCAGCAGCACTCTCAGATGCAAAGAAACAAGCGTGAACGGCGGAAATCAGCATCAGCCCCCATGCAGGCAGACACAATGGGGACCCGCAGCCTCAGTAAGCAGAACACAATGGGACCACCAGATGGAAACGTCGTCAGAACACCTCGTCTCAGGGTGTTCCATCCAAGCGTGAGGATCTCATCACTGGCACCGAGCACTCCAAAGCACTCCTGAAAAAACCGTGAAGGAATCTGGTGCTAGTTTCTTCTGAGGTGCTTCTGGAGCTTATTCTCAGTGGGGGAGACACACCAGTTTCTATTGATGATCTGCCTTTGCAGTTTTTTCAGTGGCAGAGGTTCCCAAGCCTTATTATTTTGGGGGGGCACCACTGCCATCTGTATGATGATCAGTGCTAGCAATGATGAATGCCAACACATGCATGAGTGACAGGAGTAGATTTTACCTTCACGCTCTAAAAGGGCTGGCTTGCTGTTGAACCCTCCCTTCATGGTGTTCTGAGTAGCCCCCTGGCAGGCTCCTTCCTTTAGCCCAAGTCCCAGAGAGCATCCTGGCACAGCAGCCACATATTGGGTGGGAGATCAGAAGTGGCAGAGAATTTGGCCCTGGCTGCCCTCTGTAACACCTCTCTTGACCTCTGGTACTTGAAATAAAGGGGAAGGTGGCAAACCTTTAATTGTTTGAATACAACCCCTGAAGTCCTTCTTGCACATGATTCACCCTGCCCACCTCTAGAAAACTATTAGTAACATTATTGTAAGTCATTTTGTACAAGAATCACCTTTTTCTTTTATAGAAAAGAAAACATCAAAGGAACATGACTCATATTTCAAAGTTAAGCATACAACATCAAGAATTGCCACAATCAAGGCACCCCACACGGACACACAGTTTGCTGCAGTCTGTAATTACATGACTTGAGGCTACTGAATTCTGCAGGACTCCTGCCTCGGTTGATGGGCAGACTAGGTGATGCGAGTCTTCCAGAGTTTTATCTACAGCAGCTATCCAAACACTGTTCTGAAGACAGAGTTACTAACAGGCATCTGAATTACAAAGCATATTATCTAGATGGGTCACACATTAAACTAGCTTGTCGACACTCATGTCTGGGTGACATTATTCCCATTTCATATCAGACATGTGCCAGACAGAAGTATTTATGCAGACAGACTAAAGTGAAAACAATCCCCTCCATTCTAGGCACCCAGTCTGAAGTGCCTACAATCTGATTTTTTAAAAGACTTAGCTTTAAAAGTGAATTAGGTACATTCAAAGCAACTGTGCATTAACCTAGTAGCTCTGCACATCAACCCAAGTGTGGCAAATCAGCTGTCCACACAATGAAAACATGGGATAAGCCAAAAAATTGGTTACACTAATTTGTCTGCTGTGCTTTCCTCCATTGCTCTGCCCATCTAATCTAACACCAACACTTTCGTCCAGGAAGCCTGATTCCCCCCCACTACAGTTAACTCCTCATTACCATACACCTCAGTGCCTTCATTTCCCCCTTCCCATACCCACCTGTCCTTCTTGCCGTCCCCCAGCATTCCTTCCCTGCCTTCCCTGTCTCCCACCTCCACTCTTTCCACACAGACCACTACTGTCCTAGCCAGCCCATCCTGCACTCCCACACCCTTTACAGCTTCCCCTAAACAGCCCTCTGTTTGCATCCATCACTCCAAATTCTTCATTCTGCTCTTGAACAACACCTTCTGTCCTGTCTACATTTCCCGAGGAAGCACCTCTGTGCCTGCTCTCTGCTCCCAGGTTTGAGATCCCATCTCACCTGTATGTGGAAGAAGCAAACACTGTCATTACAGGGACGATCCCACTCCAGCAGCACGTGCTCTGCTGGCACTTCCTTTGCAGCAGTTACGGCATGAGCACCATCCCTGTACAGGGCTGGGTCACAAGTGGGCTGCTTAGCACCAGAGACTGGGGGGTGCTGATGGATGAGAGGGAAAAGTCTTCGGAAAATGGAGTAGCTGGAAACAGAGAAGAGGCTGCAGAGAACATGCGCAGATGTCTCCGAGCCTTGTCACCATAGATGCTGCTCCTGAACATGATGGCACTGCAGCTCTCAATCAAAAAGCTGGAGGATTTATCTTCTTTCCCTTTTTTAATGTGGGCAAAACAACATTCCTTCTCGCCTCCCCCCTGGGTTTTTTTGGAAATGGTTGGATTGGTTTAGCTGACTTAATAAACTTAGCCTGAGAGAGAGACACAACCTGAAAGTCTCAGATCAAGTGATAAAAGCCTGACAGACTAGAGCAATGGAAAACAGGTTCTTGTAGTAGAAGTTTTAATACTAGATGGTGCTACTTGCTCTGTCTAAATATAACCCTGAGCTACATCCCACGAGACTATCTAAGGCTTTGGCCACTTTAATTGCTCCTGTTTTCTCACTCTGGTTTTGCATGTGTGCAGATAAGACAGCTTATCAAAAACACATTAAACAAGGCTTTTACCTTGCTAATTCCATCTTTCTGGGGACAATAAAGTCAGATGGGACTGTAAGTGGCAGGCTGCTGTGCCATGCCCCTGCCCTCCAACTGCGGAAACAACCCCCACCATATCCACTGACTTGCAAATACACGCTCCATCGGGAAAGATAAAATTCACGTGCTTGAAGAGCCTTCAACAATAATGTTCACTATGATCAAATGTTAGATATTTAACACGAAGATATTCTAGAACAGAGGAGAAAGAGATTAGAGAACATTAATGCAAGTTGAATGTATTCAACTTGGTGCAGCTTAATTAAGCATAGTCTAGGAGTAAGGAAGGAGTAGGGAATTAGCCATGGCTGCCTCCAAGCCATGAGAGAAAAAGAAAACCTTCTAGAAACTCTCAAAGGATGAGTGAAGGGCAAACATGTTATCTAATTTCAAACAAAAGGGGGAAGGAGACAGATCTGGGATATCATAGACCAAACAGCCTTGCTTTGATATGGAATTAGACAAATTATTATTCGATTCACTTGTAAATAGTTGTAACACTTGTTGATTTATCCTGGAGCAGGAGGGAGTGAGTATGCAATCCAGGAAGAGTTTCCATCTCTCTGCTTCCCACCTTGCACTGCAACTGCATCCACTCCCACATGATAAAGTCATAAGAAAACAGAAAATACAGACTTGTCAAGAACAAATTAAGTCTAATCTATTTAATTTTCTTCTTTGATGGAGCTGGGAGCATAGTAACTAGGGAGGAAAAAACAGTAGAAGTCACACATTGGAAGGAGGAAAGCTTTTGATGGATGCATGTGATAGTCTTGTATGCAAACCAGGTGAATACAATTGAGGTATACTTTACTCTGGGCAGGTACACAGATGTTTCAAATCTGTACTCAAGGAATAGTTAGTAAATTCAACGTCAACCTGAAAAGACACATAACGGCTGTGCCTGGGGTCTTGCTCTATTCAGTATTTCCATTAATGACTTGTAAATCAGATGAAAGATTACAATTACAAATCTGTAGGGAGTGCTGTGAGCATTTTCAGGGATTGCAATTAGAATAAAATCTTAATAAATTAGAGACCCAGTCTGAAATGAATTATTGAGATTCAATACAGGCAGGTGTAAAAAACCATGTTGAAGAAGAAGGATGCAATGGAAAAATGGAGCAGTACAGCAAAAAAGTCTCTGGGGCTAGAGCTGCAAACAGAGAAGACATCATTTGACTCAGTGATCTTACAGACCTTTTCCAACCTTAATGATTCTATTACTTTAGAGTAAGAGCAGTGCAGGGCTTGGTACACAGAGGCAAATATGCTTGGAGATACGTCAAGAGGAGCATCACATGTCAGGCTCTTCACTGCTCTCAGCCCCACATCCAGTTTGGGCCCTACCTCAAGCAAGATGCTGCTCCCTACCACATAGCCACAGGAATGATAAAAAACTTAGCCAAGTATGACCCTTAGAGAAGAGAGTACAAGAAGTGGGCTTTTTTAGCTGGGAAAAAAAGGGAAGAGGAATGAGGGTGAGAGAATAACAAATTATAAGTTTTAAATGTGTCAGGCTGCTAAAAGGCAATGATAATCTTGTCCTTCTCTCTGCAGATGTGGAAAACCAAAGCAACTGGCTTAGCAGGCAGCAAGAGAGATTTAGGTTAGATATTAGGAGGAACTGTCTAGCCATAAAGATAGTTATCCAGTGTTTATGCTGGCAGGCTGTGAATCTCCATCAATACAGGTTTGCAAGAATAGGTTCAACAAAGATCTATCAGAAATGGTGCAGATGAAGCAGATCCTGCCTCAGAACCAACTCTCCCTTCCCTGAAAAACATTACTGTTTTGTTGGCAGGCTTCACACATTTCCAAGAAAATCAGAACTCAGATATACAAGTCTCCCAGTCTTATAAACACTCACCTCACCTGAATTACAGCGTGGCTTCCCTCCTGCCCCCTCCCCTGATATAACTGTCCTTGCATCTCCCTTTCCCAACATCCTCTGCATTGCAGGGCAGAGTGAGGGGGGTGCCAAGGGGAAGCAAGCCTGGCACAGCCATAGGAACAGAAACTTTGCCTCTCCTCCAGGGGCAGGAAGGACAGGGAGGCTGAGACGCAGGAGACACACTACTACGGGGATGGATTCTGAGCACAGAAGAGGCAGCAAATGAGCTGAGTGAAGGCACCAGAACGGGATCTGGACCAAAGAACTCATATCAAATCACAGACAGCACCAAGCAAAGCTTCAAGAAAGTCCCCATTACAGTCAACACTGTACTAAAGGCTTCAAAGCCGCTAGTGCTAAATGCATAATCATTTTTACATGGGAGGAAGACGTGCCAAAGTCATTGCTGGAAGATAAGCCAACTTTATGTTGGCTCTGCATGTCTTCCCAGGCCAGTCTCTCCCATTCATCTCAAAGAATATAAAAAGAAATCAGTGAATTTATGTGTTTAACCCTCATTACCTGTGGGGAGGAGAGTTCGCATTTTTTCCTCTAACACAAAGATTCAGACAGTGAAAATTACAGCTCACATCCTCTTTGCATTCTTTGAGCAAAAAGAAATCACTGAGAAACTGTGCCAGAGAATAAATTAATGATATGACGTGTCTCCAATAAAATTAGGAAGTAGTGAGGATGAAAAGAGCAAGTCTTAAAAAGTCTGTTTAACTCTCAGAAGGTAATTATTCTTGTCTTGTATATCACCTGTGCAGATACATCTGCCAATCCACCACTGTGGCTTGAGAGAGAGAGTGCAGAGCATCTCCTGGGGGGAGACCTTAATGAGTGCTCTCTGGTGCTGCCAGCCCTGTTTTTTAGGAGGTTTCAGAGTTTGCTTTCTCAGATTCGCCAAAAAAAATAAAAAAGGTAGCAACCTAGGTTATTTTTTTAAAGTAATATGGGTGTTTGAGTATTGAGTTCACACAATGCTGAGAAATATGTCTGACTGCATGGATGGGAGTTTGTATCTGAAATAACTTTGACTTTTAAATATTTCATGGACCAATCCAGCCCCAACTGAGCACTGATTCACTGAGGTTCCTAAGCATTCAAATAGAAGTAAAGGCATAACAGGGAGAGAAGATACATCTGAGAATGCACAGATACCACTGTTTGTATTAGCTGGTTTTCAAAATGTCAACAGCTTGCTTTCACCGATGACAGAACAGCACATCACTCCACTGAAATTGGTCCAGATTTTTTTCAGAGAAGGAGCAATTGTTAAAGAGCACTCACTGCTACTTTCTGTACTCCAGATATAACCAGTCCTTACACCAATTGGCAGCATATGGTGTATTTCCTCTAATGACAGCTTTTGTTTGTCACAACAGGAGAACAAAATAGTACATTTATTAAACAAAGCGTAATTAGTCAACTCTTTCCGTCCCAAAAAGAGACTGCAGAAGTGGGTATCTTTTAGAACTCAGATGAATGTTTCCATGCTGTTCACAGTTTTGTACGGAGCAATCCCCTCTGGTGGAACAAAGCACAGGGAATTACATTTGTTGCTCACATCTAAAATCAAGTTATTATGGGCTAATCATCCCACTTATAATACCTATGAGCAAACTGCTAATAAGCTACTCCCACACTAGGACTATGTGGGTAAGTATTATTGCTTGTAATTTTTTTAATAGAAAAGCTCTCCATCTGTACAAGCCAAAAAACAAAACAAATAAACCAAAAAAAAACCCCAAACAAACAAAAAAAAACCTCACAAAAAAAAGGGAATAAAAAGGATCTCAATTATAACTGTATTAAATCTTTCAAAGTACAATTTTTTAATAAGGGATCTATCACACAGCTGAAATTCTTTGAGGTGACAGTGACATGACTTATAGAGCCTGGGCTCTGTGATCAAAAGGATTACACACATTAGCATCCTACTAATCACAGCAGGACAGGCCGGCCCATCAGGCCAGGACTCACGGAGGAGAGATCCATAAACAAACATTTTCTCCCGCTCCCAAACAAGGCTGGGAGCAGAGGCGTTCCAAGGTTGATGTGGTCTTCTCCTCTTTCAAAGAGATAAGGATTGTGTCTGCTGGAGTAAATAAATTCTCAGCATTAGTCTTTACACATCTGTTTGTTTATGCATTTTTGGACACTACCATCCTCTCCTGTGCGTTATCCCTTTTATATTACCCTTGTACATATAATTAAATGCCCTCTCTTCTGGATTGACCCTCTGCTTCTTCCTCTGTTATATATGCCTTTGATCTTTCTGTCTTGCATCTGTGTGTCCTGAGTAGTAGTCTCTACAGGATTTCTCCCTGACCCCTTACTCTACCAGAAAATAAATGCCAAAATAGGATTTTTATGCATTAGCATAGAAAAAAAATGACAGATGCTTGAGAAACCTACACACAAGCACTGCTGCAGCACTATGTGTGCTGGGTAGGACTGCCTCACCAGTAAGGTAAGCCCAGGCTGGTGAAGGGTGCCCCAGCTGCTGAGCCCCCTGGACCAACAAGGTGAGCAGCCATCATCACAATGTGGGAAGACAGACCATCCTGAAATTCAGAAACAGCCGTTCATTCTTTCCCCTTCATCATGCTCTTGGTGACTTGCAAGGTGTCCTCAACACTTCTAAAAAGCAGAAGCCTGCCTTTAACTTTTTTTCTCCTTTTTTCAAATAGCTCAGATTTCAGAACCCCTTCCCTTGTCCCACCATTTGAGACAGTCCAAGTTACGGCTGACAAATTCTGTTAATATCCTAACTGTAATACTCTTAGGCAAAGAGTCTGCTGCTGCTTTTGTTCCCTGCAGGCACTGCCAATACCAGAACTGAGGGTTATTTCTAGGCAAATGTGAAAAGATGCCATCAGTTCACAGAGACCTTAACAATCACATCACGACTGCTGCAAGGCTGACCAACCCCTTCCTTCAGAGCTGGAACTGGTGAGTAAGTTTCCCCAGCAAGCCCAAGTCCACTGGCCCTTGAAACAAAGCACAGTAACAAGGTTGCAGAAAGTGAGATAACCCTTTCCACTCAAGAGGTAGAAAACAACATCTGTTAAAAAACAAATAAACTGGTGTAATGGCTTCAGCAAGAGACCCAGAGGATTTTAGAGATGCAACTCGTGGCTTGGTCAACACATTGTGAACAGCAAATTACAAGAGAACAATTGTTTCATACCAAGCTCTCCCACCCCTGAACTCCCTCAAGGTTAATTAGGATGGCCTCTGGCCAAATTAATTAGAAGAGAAGATTTGGGCAGGACTTTGCTATACACTTGTAACTGGTTCCAAGATGACCAAGAAGTTCAGAAATGCCTCACCTTCCAAACAGACCTTGCTTGGCAAAAAACAAGCTCACATGTGCCATGTCATTTCTCTGACAATCAGGAGAAACACTTAAAAAGTAATGTTTTCCTAACTAACAGCTAAGGCAAAAGAACTCTCTGCATCCTTCCCACTGAACAATATGCCCTTGTTTATTTTCTGTGTGCTTTTTAGGTCATAAGAGGCCAGTGAAATTATGCATCTAAAGAACAATATAGTACTGTAATATGCCACTCGATACACACAGCCTGGCAGACCCTGAAAGATCCATCTTTTCCAAGAGCTGGCAGATAGATACATGTTGCAGCATGAAGAAATACTGAACATCACCATGGGAAAGGAGGATGCAGAAGGGCACAGCCTTTGAAATGACATGCTCAAGAGGTATTTTAGTTGATATTCTAATATGCCCCAATGGCATAGCTTAGAAGACCATCCTGCCTTGAGGGGCACAACCATGGCCAGCTTCTCTACCCCACAGAAGCAGTTTGCCTTAACTTCTTTTGTACTCCTGCTGCCCTGAGCATACTTGGAAAAAGGAATAGCTGGCAGGGCCACACTTTTTTCCTCCAAGTAGTACACAGTGAGTGGCAGAACTGCAAGAGCATAGTAGGGCAGCACAGATCTAGTCTCTGTGATTACAAACCAAGCACTGGCACAAATTAAGGCTCCTGCAGTGGCTGCATCCCTGAACTGCAGAGCCCTTCTCTGTCATTAATCTGATATTCCTCAGTTTGAAGCTGGAAGGTTGCTATTTTCCATGTGTCTGTTACCCACAAACAGCAACAGCATTTCTGGGCAGAATCGGAACTTCTGAAGTAACAATGAGAAACTGTCTCAGCTCACGCAAAGAAGTGCAGTTGAATACTTTTCAGCAGGACACAATTCTCATTGTCACTGGCCAAGATTTAATGGCTTGACTGTCTGGATCAGACTGACTACTTAGAACAGTTACATCGTATGTGCACTTAAAGACATGTGCTGGAGTAACTTAACATGTAGGGCCCATTCCATTAAAAAGCCATTATTCTCAACTCGATCAAAAAAAAAAAAAAAAAAAAAAAAAAAAAAAAAGAAGGAGGAAAAAAAACACAAACCACCACCATCCTTAATAGATGCAAGAGTCCCTTGGCATAGATCCAGCATCAGACTAAAGCCATAATTTGCAATTCTGAGGCAATTATGAAATGACATAACAGCACAGATCTCCTTCTGACAGAACAGCTGGGGTTTTGTCTCCTTTGCAACAGAACATGGTTTAAAACAACCACCAAAAAGGGAAAAAAACCCAAAGAACCATTTGACTTCTGTTTAAATGCTGGAGCACCGATAAACACCAAGAGGGGAGGCACTTGTTTCAGACCCTGGTGCCACATCCTGGCGGGTCAGTGGGAGCCGGCACCGATGCCCCGGTCCGAGCGCCGGGGACCACCAAGCGGTGAATGGAGGGGAGCGGCTCCGGCGAGCGGCACCGGCCAACTTCCCTGGGACCTGGCCGAGCTCCCGGGGGGATGTCGGCAGAGAGCCCCGCCAGACACGGGGGGTCACGACTCAACGAGAAGAAACGAGCAGGGGCAAAGCGATGGGAACGCGAGAGATGTGCCCTTCCGCTGCCGCGCANCCCGCACCCCGCACCGCCCCGGCGGACCCGCAGGGAGGGCTCTGTTCTCCGAGAAGTTGGCTGGGTACGTCTCCTGCCCCCTCTCCCTCCGCAGCTCAGCCCAGCCCGTGGCTCAGCCGAGATGAGCGACATCAACTTTCTCAGCACAGGGAAGGAGTGGGGTCCATCAAGGATGGAGAGGGACGAGAGGGGACCCTTCCAAAACTTGCTGTTCCTGCCGGCACCCAGCCGTGCGCCCAAAGAGCTTGTCCTCCACATGGTTTTCAAGTATTTTTGAAGCAGTGCTGGTTGCCTGCTTCCCCACCTCTCCCCTCCCCTCAGCCTCTAGAAACAGGTGAATAATTTGCAAATCTGTTTTGGTTTAATGACACTCTCAAAAAAGTAGGTTTGTGAATCATATACTTCAATAATTGCTTGGGTCCATCAACTGCTCATCATGTCTTAATTGATTTTTACCCCAGGCTATCAAAGTGCTTTACACATGTTCATAAATTGAGTCCTATTCGATATGTGCTCTAGTTAATAGTGAGAAAACAAGGGCAGCAAAGTTGCACGGTGAGTCCAAGGTCACAGAAGTCTTGCAGGAGAGTCCAGAACTCAATACAGGTTTCCTGGTGCCCTGGTTTCGCAGGGCTCCGGGAGTAATCGTCATTGACCTGCTTTACTACGGACATCTCCTTTTGTCTTCTAGCAGTGAGAATCTGAGCCTGCAGCTGCTGACACTATGTAGCCACCAAGGACAGTGCCACTGGCAGCAGGGGCACCTTCAGCAAGACCCCTTACACCCGTCCCTGCAGGGTACCTGTGGAGTTTTTCGTGGCTTTGCTGGTTCAGAAACACACATATTTTCCCATGGTAAAGTCTTGTAGCTGACACAGTCAATCAGTAGAAGGTTTAGGTTTTGTCACAGAGCAGCTTCAAGTGGGTGTGATGATACAAGAGCTTCCATCGAGAAAGCCATGCTGGCACAAGTTACGGTTTATTATTTAAATACTTTGACTCTGACAGGCAAATTGGGAATTCTGGGTATTTTAAATACCAGTCTCCACTGTTGTATGAAAAAATTTCCAGGATGATTTTCTCATCTGCATGGCTGCAGCTCTGAGCTCTTTGCTCTCCTTGGTTGTAGAAGACAGTGCTGTTTACATCCTTTCTTCCTGAGCCAAAAACTTTTGCTCCCAGTTGCATCGTCATGATGCTCCACACAGAGCAGCTCCCTGATCCTGGAGCTCATGGCTGTCTGTTGGGAAAGTGGCAATGGCCCTGGCTTTAGCAGATGGAAAGCAGTGGGGGAAGACAGGCTGGACTTGCCACTTCAGTGAAAGAAATTGGACCATTTACTGAATAATGTCAAGGTGAAGGGAAGGGACATCTTTTTATCTTCAGGAGGTCACAACCTATGGAGAACATGATAAAAGCACAGAGGACAGCACACCTCAGAGCTGCCTCTCTGCACCTGGGGCTAATTTTTGTTACATCTCTTCTGAGAACACTTTGTGGACTGCAAAGGGAGGTGCAGCCCTTGGAAGGAGGCACTTCTGCAGATTAGTCTGGAGTCCTGCAGTCACTGAAGATTTCCCCTGAGTGAAGTTAAAGGGCCTTAAGTTGAAAAACAGAATGAAATCTCATAAAAAAAGAAAACAACACACGTGCTTCTAGCTCTCCTCTTACAAAGGAAAACGTGAAAAGATGAGCTGAATGTAGTAGCTCCAGACACCAGAAAGCAAACATGATTTTTGAAATAGTGTGAGGGATGTCTTGGGCTGGATTCACAATTAATGACCAATTCATGTGCAAGTGGGATTGCCCAGAGTGCTGGTGTAGCACATGAAGCCATTAGTCTCTGTTTGGGAAGTCTGAGGGTGTGCTCCTCAGTGTCAGTGCAGCTTTCAGGGACTCTGCTCCTTCAGCATCTTGCCCTCTGCCTGTTAGAGAGCAAACTCCTTGGGCAGATGATGCTTTCCATTTTGCCTTTGCTCAATGCTTGGATCAGTGGGGTTGTATTCTCAGGTTGCTACTGTAGTGCAGACCATGACTGCCATAAGAAGGGTAAAGATGAAGGAAAGCAGAGGAGGCAGAAATGTGGTTCTGTTTTTTAATGACCACTGTGCACAAGTGACAGCACATTGGTCCCCTGCAAAGCCCATGGTCCTGTGACCACCTGGGGAGATCTTCCTCTCCTAGCTCTTTTCAGAGAAGAGGATCATAGTCAGACTTTCTTAAGTTTAGAGCTTCTGCCTCAAAAAGGCTGAAAGAACTAAATGTGACTGTGAGAGAAGCATACAAATGGAGTTTAAGCACTAAAGCCATGGCCCTGCGATGTAGGACTCCTGAGATGGGTGAAAATCAGTGTGATGGGCCAGAGTGACATGATGGAGTAACAGAGGAGAGAACAGTTATTGCTCCCCTGCAAGGAGAAGGGCAAAGAAACCATGGACCAAAAGCCAGCAGTGTCTTTGTGCAGCAAAGCATGGGGCTGCATAAACCCAGCAAGCAGTAGAGTCATCCCCTGTGTCACAGCGGTCAGGTTCAGATCTGCATCCTGTGGGACATGGTAGAGCAGGTCCACATGCCTGGGGGAAGCAGGGAACATGAGGACTCAACTCCTTGGGAGATGGAGACCAGCACTTGCAAGTCTGGCCTGCAAGTGGCCATTATGGACAGAAATCATGGTAAAACAGAAACACACAAACACAAGCAAGACAGGCCATGTGGGGGTAATACAGATGAATTAATGCACAGGGAAGGAAAAAGCAAAAACACAGAGGCATGCTGCACGCCAGCCAACTCTTCAGCAACAGCACTGCAGCGTGTCATCAGTGTGACAAGTAAATGGGAAGTCCTGCTCTGCTCGTTGGAAGTTATTGCTGCTTTATGCCTTTATAATTCTCTCTGACCTCAAAACCTCCCTGATTGGCAGTCCTTTGTTTATGTTTTATGTCCCGTCATTAGTGTCACTGCTTGGGACCAGAGCTTTCCTATCATTCCTACCGAACTTGTTGGAGGCTCGGAGCCTCATTTCTGGAGGTAATCACTCATCAGTGCTTTTTATAGTGACATCAAGCGGATTTCTTCATAATATGGTATGGTTTGAAGGGACTAGGCACATTAATTATTCCCCAAAAGACTGTAACAGGTTTTGTCTTAGATCCAGTTGCTGTGAAAATATTTAGGAACATATGCTGAAATCACCACATACCTGAAGTTTACCATAACTAACTAGCCACAGATGTGCTATTAAACCCCTGCTTATTTTTTACTCTTGTCCATCCTATATGGCATGTTACAGCATGATATATTAAACTTACTCAGAACAGATGCTAGTCATAAACAAAACAGCTATTACCTTTTTGCAAGAAAACATTCACGTTGCCCGTTCCAACGGTAATCACCTGTTTATACAATTGGAACCTCTTTTTAGCTTGGAACAGAGAAACTTCAGATATTTTATTGCTACATCAAGGGAAACACTAAGCGTTGCTGTGGAGAAAGGATGTTTTCATTTGTCAGTTCTTTGGTGCTTCTTTCACTGTATTTTGATTGGGTATTTGGGGATTCTTTTTTTTGAGCTGCTTTATTGCTTCCTAAGCATCCCAAAGAAGCAGATGGAATGGGTGTGTATTGACTAGAGGGAAATAGTTCATGATGTCGAGTGGTGACCATTCGGCAAAGATGATTTAATTCACAGCAGTCGGTGTCTGTACAAGGTGTTGGGCCACATGCTGCTGGGGAGGAGAAATAGTGCACTGGTGGAGAGTATTTTCTTTTAAGTGTAAGGACTCGGCTATCATATCTGTTAGATATACCTCAGAATCTTAAAGTACGACAAACGAAAGTGTGCTGGTGGGAGGAAAAAATGGGGGAAAAAAGCTAAAAAATAAAAGACTGGTTAACACAGAGGAAGTGAACACCCATACTGTGTGAGTTCTGAACATTGTGAAGACTGTTGAAAAGGCTAAGAGGTGTGGCACACAAATTACCCTGCAGAATTTAGCTGGTTTACATTTGGAAAAATTAGGTAGTGCTTCCAAAACTTTTGAAGTGCTAAATATTGTCAAAATAATCCCTACAGCTCTTTCATTTAAGGACTTGGCTCCGGGTACTCAGCGAAGAACTAATGAGTTTCTCATCGTAACACCCAAGAGAGGTGGGAAGTTATCATAGTAATTACCCCTGTCACCCAGCTGAGGAACAGAACAGTTAAGCCTTGTTTTTCAGGAGAGTTTCCTGACCAAAATATTTGTACAGTCATTCAGCTGAAAAGCTCTTGAGAAGGGTAAGAAGCTCCAGCTGACCTTCCAGCAAGGTGTTGAGGGGAGGGAGAGGGTCATCCCCAAAGGTAAGGGAAGATGAAAGGAGCATAGTTACGCAGTAGCAAAGCATATTGATGTTTTCTTAGTTTAAAATTTGAATGCTTACTACTTTAGACATGGCTAATTCCTGCATTCACTTAACCAAATAATGTAGATTTGATGCATTACATACAAGGGTATACAAATGGTACAATGCAGATATTACAGCAGCTCCGTCCATCTCCATGAAGCTACACATGGAGGCTGGGCTGTGACTGCCACATTGTCATTCCTGTGAGTGATGTGAGCTTTACTCACTAAGGAGTGAAGTCTCTCAGACACTGGGAAGTGAGGTCATGGGTGAGGGGTGTGCAGCTGGGAAAAGGTCTTTCTGCAAGCACAGGCGAGGTTTTAGGTTGATTTCTCTATGAATTTAGTAAGAGCTGTGGATCCCATTAACATCACTGTGTAGACTAGTGATGGTGAAAAACAGACTTCAAATAAGCTAAAAGAAAAGCAGTTTTTGGTCAGATCTCGTATATTACCACAAGGTATTGATGATCTCTGAGGAAATGCTCACTTCACCATTACTTGTGAGTGCTTAGCAGCTCCTGGCCAACACTCAGCAACCCATGAGTCTGATGTCCAGTGTAGGTCTAGTCAAGACCCAGGCAGTGGGATCCATCCTGTCCTCATAAAATGTCAAGCTACAGCTCAGCACCATCCTGCTGTGACTCCAGATTTACTGTCAAGTTCAGGTATTGACCTGTTGGAGTTGCAGTGAAGACTGAGAGTAAACTCAGGTTACCCAAAGGCATTAGCTAAAATTTTTTTGTCTTTCTCATGAAACGAAATTCAAATTTACTTTGGGGAAAAAAAGCAATTTCATCTTCAAAACAGCTGCAAACATAGTAATATAATTTAACTTGCAAACACATAATGGGTGCCAAGCAGGTCTTTATCTGGAGAATAAAGTCTGAAATAGTGGAAAACTCGGGGAAGGAGAAGCACAAGGGGCATAGTGATAAGTATATGAAGTAATGTAGAAACTGGAGAGGTCATTTGGGAATGTGTCCTCCCTATCCTGAGCATATATGCATAAACAATTAGCTGGAAGATGGCAAATACAGTACATATAAAAGGATTCTTATTTATTTACATGGATACATCTAGGCTGTGAAAATCGCTGCAGTACGATGCAACTGAAGCCCTGAGGTTTATTAGGAACAAACAAAAATACATACTGATGGCAGAAGAATCTCTAGTTACAGCAGTAAGTATCAAGAAATAGCTCCTTATAGAGAGGGGTTATACTCTTCAAAACTTTGGTCAGACTGCAATTAGTGGGAAAATACAGAAAAGCTGCCCTGGAGCACATTATCCTCTTCCCCCAAACCAAGCCACTGCCCTACGGAGAGGCACAGCAGTTCTGAGGGACCTATGTGCGGCCAGGGAAGGGCATGCAGCAGGAGGGGCAGTTGCATCAGTGGCTCTAGGCTGTGGGCCAGCTATTGGCATGATAGTCCTCCTGCTTGTCTTCAGAAGGCAGGAGATAAATGCCTCTGAGTGACAGTCCTTCGCCCAGCACTTGCTGTGCTTCGAGCAGTGTGGCTTTGAGTACCACTCATGCTGGAGCCTCCGCAGCAAGCCCTTCACTGGGGAGCCCAGGTTCACACTGGGGAAGGGACAACATCCCTGCAAGAGTGTGTTTTAATACACAATTAAAAAGCTCTGTTTATAAATATTTTATGTCACCATTTCTATTAGTTCTCTAAGGACTGAATTAACAGCTGTTTAACTCACCCATTTCAGCTTTTAGCTATGGTAACATAAATTTTCAAATCTTAGGTTTCAAAAGGCGGCACTGTCCTTTCTCAAATACTGCCTCCCTCCTGTGGATCTACATGAGCTGGTTTTATGACATCAAGGGGAGAAAGCTATCTATAGTAGGTTGTTTAGGTTTTTTCATAAAAGAAGTTGAGCACAGTAGCAAGGGCAGAGAGTGAAGAAAGGCTTGTTTGTAATGGGAACACTCAAAAAGTTCAACAGGAGTTTGCAAGACCCCTTCATGTCAGTGCATTCCCACGAAGAACCTCACCCAAAAAGCTGAAATTACAGTCTTTCTTGGTTAAAGAAAAAAAAAAAAAGGGAGAATGACTTGTAATTTTTGAACCAGAAAAGCTATGTTTATCTTCCAAAGAACAGCCCCTTGAAGATGTGACTCTCATCCAGGGTTAAAGAGCAGGCAGAAAGCCCACAGACAGACAGGCTGTTGGCTGCTCAACACCCAGCACCAGGCATCTGTCTCCTCGGGCGAGGGGATGCTCCTGTTATCTATCTGATACATAACAGAGTGTCGCGGCTTTCCGTATCCAAACACATCTTGACACTGGAGATTGCACAGATCCCAGAGCTCTGGAGGGAGGCCAGGGATGTGCACCCACCCCAGAGCAGCTCACCGCCACGGGAGCAGGCAGAGGCGGTGTGGAGAAGCGTTATCAGGGAGCAGTGACATGTCACGGCCGTCTCAAAGGGGCCACGGGGTCAAAGGATTATGACTCAAATCCATTCTTCATAGAAAAATCTTTTCCAAATGCCTGACTATGCTATGAAATCACACAGGGAGTGTGCTGTTATCTGTGGGGGTGGTACAGACCCACCTCTGCTTCATGCAGGAAACAAAAAAAAGAAAAATACAGCTGTTCAGAGCATCCCCATTGTACAGTCACCTTGCCAAGCTGCTTTCCTTCCTTTCCACTCACTGGTGGACAGGTTTACAGAAGTGAGTGGGGTTGTATTTTAGCCCCACAGTAATAAACTTGCTCGTGCATGTATATTTTAGTCTTGAATTTTACTGTCATTTGCTCTCTTACTATTTTACAGCAGGGTATGCACTTCTGCAGATATTGATGTCATCCCCATTTCTTACCTGCTCTCCACTGGAATTGTTTTTTGAAGAGATAGGAGAGGAGACACTGTTTTGGAGAAGTACTTTTATCAAGAACTTACCTGAGCTGCATTACAGAATCACAGTTTTGCTTGATATCCTTTTAAGTTACAGCAATTGTGCGAAGGATTGCAGCACCAACACCAGAATGTCAGCCTGCACTGTAAAGGTTTGCAGGTCTGCAGGGACTATTTGGATGTGAAAGTCATTGAACTCTATTAATTCTGTTATAGAAGTTGATACTGATATTACAAAGAAATCTTGCTTGGAAGGCAGAGAAGTTCAAACTCTCATACCAAGAGACTTTCTTTGTCAAGCTGAATTCTTCCATTTCTCTTCTTCTGTCCAGGACCAGAGAGAAAATAGAACCAAGCACCAAAACAATAGAAGGGGGTTTTTTATAGTCAAAGCCTCATTCAGATTAATCAAAAGGCATCCATGTGCATTTTGTTAAGTGGTTTTGTTCTGAGGGCACCTTCTGCACAATTTATACAGTCCCAAATTACTAGAGGGCTTCCAGATTCATCAGTGGAATTTATACTTCTACCTCACCATATTTTCTGTACTTCAGATCAGAAACAGCCACCATTGAAGCCTTAATTTATCACATCATTTTTTCCCCTGGCTCAAAATTCACCCCTGATATTTGGGCATATTGTAGCACTGTGATACAGAAGCATCATGCAGGCTTCCCTTAGGAGACAGGCTGTTAAAAGACCAGGGTGCTGTGGGACAAATGCGCCACACACACTCTTCAATTGCATCACCACTGTGCCCAAACCCAGTCACTCCCACAGGAAAGCCCCTATTCTGGGGGTCCCACATACCCCTGCATAGCTGGAGTGAGACCTCATAAGATCTCTCTTCATCTGACGAAGACCTGAACCCAGAAGGAGGTCCTTTGCACAAGCTCTTTTGGAGTGCTCTGGGAGAAAAGCAGCCAGTGAGCCTCTGAATGGATGGCTGTTTGAAAGGAGATTAAACCCTCCTCTGTACGTGCAGCTTACAGCCAGGCAGACTACATCAGAGAAGTCAAGCTGCATCCACTCCAAGGAGAAAGTTAAAATAGAACGGAGTCTTCTTACTTCAGCTCTGCCTTTTGTTGTGCCCTGCAGGCAGCGTTCACCTGAACATGTATCCTCCAAAGTCAGAGTGTACTTGCCTAAAGTGAAAAATGGCACACACAGCCTTATATATTAATTCCCATCATTTCTAGAGGAGCCTCTGTTCTCTTTCTATTCAACATAAACTTAGTGGTCATGAGCAGCACCACTAAACATGTAGGTACTTGACACACCTCAGAAGGGAAGCTCAAGTGTGAGTTGCAAAGCTCAGTGCATCGCTCAGGGTCTTACCAGTGGCCATATTTAAGAATAGAGGCAAACAATCCATACAGAAATAACAATACTACTCTAAGATAATACCCTCCTCTACCTGCCAGGAGCCACCTTCCCCTCTAACAAGGTCAGATGCCTGGATAGTGGGAGCTGCACACCCATTTCAACACCAAGAACACCAAGTCAGTGGTTCTGGATAGATTTCTGGACTGCACTAGGCTGATGGTTTTGCAGTGAAGCAAGTGAGAGAAGCTCTGCTGAGGGGTGTTTCCTTGTACAAGTGATGAAGGAAACAGCTTGGGGCAATGACACCATAACCCAGTACAGCTGTTTCTGCAGTGATCATTTGTTCACATTCTAGGATGCATTAAAAGAGCAACTTGGAGCTTTTCTGTTGCTGCTTATCCTCTGGCTGCGCTGTTGTTAATGCAACACTCACTCAATGAAGTGTTTGGGATGAGGTCCAAAAAAGCACTTAGGTGCCTAAATCCAAGACAGCCACTCACAGCTGCCTAAGGACGTAGGTTCCCCCTTTTGTACGCCCCTTCCCCTGAACCTCTTTAAAAACCTGGACTTCTACAATGGGTTGATTCCAGGTGCTGCCATCTTGACTGAGCTTGGCCACCAGAACCTGCCTCCTGTGCCTCTGCTGCCCTGAGCTCTGAATTCAGCAACCACAACCACTCTTGCTCAAACTGTGACCGATGCTGGCCCTCCCCATTGGTATGGGGGTGGTGGTGCTGACTGACTTCCCAGCCAGAGTGTCACGAGGAGCACAGCAGAAAGGTGAGTTCGTGCTGATGAAGGAAGAGGCTGCACTAGCCTGGCTTTGAGTACATTTCCCCCCATGTAGCAGTCTCCTCCCACTCCCTAACAGGGGTCCAGAATAGAAGTGATGAACATATCAGTCACAGAAAATGGATGATCTTTCTTCCACTACCCTTGCTACTGATGGCCTGACAAGGAATGGTGGAGTTAGGTCTGGGATCTGCTGCATGTGTGGGTCATGGAATGCCAAGCTCAAATCCAGTCATACTGTCACCTGTCAATAAATCTATAAAAGAACAACTTAAAGGCATTGCTAACAAGGTATAGAATTCCTCCAATAATCAACTCTTTTACTATATTGAAGACCATATCTATCCATGTGTCTCTTTCCTCAAGACAGAGCTCAAAATAGTTACAGAAATCTGGTTATCCAACTCCAGTGACTTACAGGGAGTGAGAGAGAGAGCACAGTTGCTCTTCTACTACAGCTTATTCATCCTGCTCCTGAAAAAGCAATTACTTTCATGGAAGCTCTTTGGGTAGATGACAAGCTGAGGCACATGTGCTGGGAACTGGTTACTTGGCATGGCAGCACCCCTTCCTGCAGCCTGACCGTGTTTGGGTGCTCTGACATAATCTTTCAAGCACGTTCATAAGTCTTGCCATGAGACCATTAAGCTTTGCCAGGTTTCTCCTCTTGTCTGATAAAGCAGTTAGGGCTCTGTGTGACAAACCCTTGCAATTTTCAAATAGATATCCCAGCTAGGGCTCTACAGGCACAAGCTGTTTTCCTCATTAAGCCCCTCGGTTACTGCAGTTTACCTAAATTCAAACTGGACTGTAAAAGACTTAATTGATGTAACACATTCGCTCCTGATGATGTCAGGGAGTCACTCTACCCATCTAACAGATGAGCTGATCTGATAGCCAGTAAATTTGGGATGACAAGCACAGTTTATCATGTTAAAGCAGATGCCATCAGCACCCTTCAGTTCTGCAAAAATGCTCCAGTTCTTCATAAAGCTATTACTGAGACATGTAAGGAAAATATGAGATCTGAGCCACTTCCTGCTCCAGCCTTCTGCTGTTGGCACCTCTTCCCACAACCAGGAGGAGTGCCCGATGTGGAGGCAAGTTTCTGAAATGATTCAAGGATGAGATTTGGTGCCTTCTCTGCCTACATGTGTCCTCAGCAGGAAAACTGCAGAGCAGCAGAAGAGGAAAGATGAGGGTTACTGTGGGACAGAAAATGAATCTGCTGTAGATCGGTCCATGTGTGTGTGCCTGGCTGGGCCCCATCCTCCAGCCATGCTGTGATCCATATCTCAAAGGGACCATGATTCCCTCTCAAATTACTGCTGCTGGCAGAGCAGCAGAACTGGCAAGTGAGTTTTCGGGAATGTCTTTATCCTTCATGATCCATATGAAATAGGTCCAAGTAGTAACATTCTGGGACAGCCAGATACACAGATTTTGCAAAGGTTGGGAACACCAAAGCACACTATTAATAAAACAGTCACAGTGCTCTTGGTTTTGTTCTTATTGTGATAATTATAAGCAGAAGTTTTCTTTTGTCTAGTAGAAGGTTCTGCTCAAATTTAGAGCTGTCAGAGACAGCTAAGCAAGAGGGCTTCATTCAATGGAGAGCAGTATCTGATCCAGCATGTGCCATCAGTCTGCTTTGGTAAAGTCAGTGGAAGAGTGAAGAGGAGAGTTTGTCTGAGGACCGACTCTCCCATCCACTGTTAACACTATTGCAGTTCAGAGTTGCCC
Organism: Scytalopus superciliaris; assembly: GCA_013400415.1. NCBI lineage: Eukaryota > Metazoa > Chordata > Aves > Passeriformes > Rhinocryptidae > Scytalopus > Scytalopus superciliaris. The sequence goes on along the minus strand of VXBX01009357.1, from coordinate 146,465 downwards.
AACAATGGCATCTTGTCTGAGAGAAAAAAATTGATTTTTTCTTTGCTATGTACAAGCATATCCATCACTGTATACAATGGTAAAAGCTAGAATGACAAGAATCACATTAATTGTCATATTTATTATTCAATTAATGCTGGCTTATTATAAAGGGTACCTTCAACAGGGAGAAAAAACAAACTACATACTCTCAAAATATTAGGAACCAGATACAAAATGAAGCTGCTTTTAAGTGTCTTTTTTTGTGATTAGCCAAACTTTGTGAAAAAAAAGTGCCTTTTGTCAGCATGAACCTGCTTAGAAGGGGAGATTTTGTTCTGATAGTCAATAATTTTCCATGCATGTTTTCAACAGGTAAGTCTCAACAGATACCATCAAGGATCAAAGTCTTGCTGCTCCACAGGCCAAAGCACCCACCATTTCACCTCACTGGCAGTTTGACAGGTTTATCATTTACACTGTGGTGTCTCTTAAGGGAAATCCCAGAGGAATTAACCAATACTAAATTTCAGGTGCAAGAGGAATATGTGCAGCAGAGCATATTTATGCAAGAGACAGATATTTATGCTACTGCCTGGGTACACTGCAGTGGATATTGCTGAAAAGGGCAGCTTTTCTGCAAAGTTCTGTAAGATCCCCTCAGCAGGAAACAATTATCTGTAATACCAATTTCCCGCAGAATTTTGCAAATCCTTCCCTACAGGGATTTCACCTTTCATTGTTTCCCCTGCACAGCCCAGAAAATCTGACTGCAGTGACACAAAATCAGATCTGAGTAGGTTTTTTTTTTTTCTGCCTCTGGTAGCTGAAGGAAATAATCTTATTTTTGACTAGAAGGAGATGGGCAAACTGGGTAAGGGCCAGTGATCTGCATCCCAAGAGGACCTCCAGAGGTTCATCCCCTCTGTATCTATTTCCTGGTGTGAAACCCAGAAGGAGAGGAGTGGAGGATGCAGTGGTGGGATCCCTGCTCTGGAAGCACTCATGCCTCAGCAACAGGAGTCCAAATCTATGCATGCCAGTGCCCCAAAACATCCATGGGAAGGAGTAGCATCATAACCTGTACCTGTGTGGAGGAGCCCCTTGCAACATCTGTCATCACCCCATGTGTCCTCTGAAGACTATGAAATCCCCACAGCAGAGCCCCTGGCTTCTATTTCAGCTGCAGTGTTGTGGTGCTATGAGAATTACAGCCATGGCAAACAGGAGTCACATTTTCAGCAGTTTGCTGCATTTTTCATCTGTCCTTGTCCCCTCTTCCAAACTAAGGTGTCTCACTGCATGGCTTTCTGAGAGAGTTGGCACAGCCCTGCCTGTGCAAGCAGTCCTAGAACAAACACACAGGTCATGGAAGGGTCTTCCTTCCTCTTCTACACTGGAAACAAACTCTGAGCTCAGCATGAGGTGCTCAGACTCCATACTGGGCAGGATGTGCCCAGGGAAAGAGGATTCACTGGGGAGGTGGGCAAACAGTCAGAGCAGGACTCTCTCCTCAAACAGTTCGGATATTCAGAGCTCCTGTAAAGGAAGGTTTCCTTGCTTAATCCTCCTTATTCCACCTCTACAGACATTTTCAGAAGGTGAAAAAAATAAGGACTTTGGCTATGTGGTTAGGGATTCAGGTAGGACGAGCCTGGGATCACGAGAAAGTCCATTTTGCTGTCCCCAGAGTCTGGCAGCCCTGCAGCAGTGGGGCCTGCCCCACTGACTGACAGGTACAGGTAACCAGTTAGATGCTTTAGCTGCATTTCCCACCGAGAGGAGGCTGGTGAGGCTGTGCTGTCTGTCCATCTGCACCAGGCAGCGGGTGGCTCTGCTAGTCACTGTCACCCAGCTCTGATGGGTGAGGCGTTTCAAGGCCATGAAGTCCCCATGGGTTTGGGACACACAGCAAGCTGGGTCTGTCCCCAGAACCTGCTGCCCCTCTCCCAGGTGAGTCCTGACTGCTGGGAGGGCAGTGGGGCTCACAAGGCAGTGCTGAAGCAGCATGAAGGGCCAGACCCTGCCAGAATCCGACAGGCTCCCACAAGCCACTCCATCACTGTTTGTCCCTGTTCATCCCCATCTGTTTATAAACTGCAGCCCAGATGACCTGACATTCAGGTAAGCCAAATTTGATTTTCCAGCTGAGGGAGCCCTCAGATCTTTACTGTTTCCAAACAGATTTCATCAAGGAAATCACATTGGCCTCTGGAGCCTGATCTGCAGTGCCAGCAGCAGAAAGCACTGAGTGTGCCCAGCTGCCAGGTAGAGGAAACTCAGGCCTTTGCAAAGCTGTGGCTGAGAAACAGGAAGGAGAAGGAGCACAGGAGCATCCCTGGACACAGCACCCATCCGGGGTTCTGACCTGGGGGTGTCCTATCAGGGCCTGTGTGTGGTCCAGGGTGCAGCTCCTGCCCTGCACAGCAGGCACAGTGGGATGTTCACCCCTTTCCAAAATGCACCATAGTGATGTTGGTGTTGAGGTTCTGGGGCCACTAAGGTGCAATGACTTGGTAAGGCATGCAGGAAAGGCAGGAGGCACCCAGCCTTTGGGGATACAAGAGAGATGGACAAACAAGATGAAAAAAAAACCCCAAATATAAAGAACATCCTTTGATATTTTTTGAATTGTTATGTAGCTGGTACCAGAGATGAACAAATGAAATACAAATTTCTAAATGTATTTTGTTTTCCACAAACGGTAGACTTAAATTACAACTTTTTTTAATATGCTGCAAAACTCTTGTTCAAAAGCAACATTTTCCAGCAACAAGTGGCTTTAAAAGAAACAGTGACAAAACTTTAGTTTTGGAAAGAACAGTTTTAAGTCCCAAAAGTCTGAGTAGCTCTGCTCCCCACTGCAGATGCTTTCAGGCCTGCCCAAAGCATGTGCATGTGCATATGGAGCTGTGATTTGCTCTTCCTTGAGGTGTCTTTGTTGTTGGCCTTGAAGCTGCAGGAGAGCTGCCTTGTTTCCACAGCAGAAGTGAATGCAAAGTACACTGCTGCTGTCCAGGAAGTGTGAGTACTACTGTTGAGGCACACAAACCCACAGCACAGAAATTCAAAGCTCTGAAGCAATTCTGCAGGGCTGTTAATATCATTCGATATTCATCCCTCATCATCCATCTGTATTCATGGTCTTTTTACTTGCTAGAATTCTGTAGCAATTTTTAATAAAAAAAAAATTCCTTTTCAACTTCAAATCTCGTATGACCATGGTAAAAATGTAATTTGCATGATAATCAAGGTCTCCTATAAGGAAAGTGTAGGATCTGGATAAATTAGCCACAACTTGGCGAGAGTGGGAATATCCATCAAAAGTTTGTCCTCTTAGTTCCAGAGTCCAGGTGATCACAAAGTGTTAGTTTTGCAGAAGCCAGGGGAGCAGCAGTCAAAGGGAAGTTTGTCACTGTGAGCTCTGAAGAGGGCACAGGGAAGACATGAGAATAACCACAGTGGCTCTCCCAGGCAGGAAGTGAGGTGAAGCAGTGAGGTAGTTGAGGGGGGTAGTGGGGTACATTGTGATGTTTGCAAACAGCTTTGACAACCACTGGAGGAGGGGACGCATGGAGCTGTGTCTGCCTGGGAAAGTAGGAAAAGCTAGTGGGCTTTTCTGAGACCTGGTGAGCTGTAGCTCTCCAAGTGAAGATGCCCCACCTTGCTCTTACCCTCACTTCGCTGAAGTCTGGGAAGGAGATTGGTGGCACCAGCTCTCAGAACCTTTATAGAGAATTTCTCTTTTTCAGTCTCTGGGTTTAGTTGTTTTTGTAATTTGTACATTTTGCATTCAGTTGTAGCATAGCTGTGATATCCCATGACATGTCACAATGTTTACAAAAATAAACAACAGTCCAAGTCCTTTGTTGACTCAGAGCACTCCTGGTTATTTCAGAGTGCCATAGGAGAAGCAGGGATCCTAGTCTTCCTCCACAACATGTCCTTGAGGAGGAAGTAATTACTGAATTGGGTTTTCTGCTTGGGACACTCTGACTGGCAGCCTGGGCCAACCCACACTTCTCTCTTTCTTAATAGTGGAAGGTTATCTGCTGGCAGTGCCAATAAAAATGAATCATCTAGTTGCCTTATGCTCTGTGTAGATGAAAACAGAGTCATCAATGGTCTCGTGTACTTCTACACTAACTTTACGCCCACAGCACTCTTTTTTTTTTTTTTAAATCAAATTTCAGGATTTTGAAGAGGCTACTATGTAATTGAGAAGAACGGACAGCCAGGGCTCAGTGTGTGCAAAATGATGAGGTTACAATACAATCTTTGTTCATTTATAGAATGGTTTTTCAAATTACATTTGCATGTATGAGTATAATGTTCTCATTGACTAGAGCAACACACAATAGACCACCCACAATTTGGGAGGGTGCTATGAGTTTGTCCCTCTATGAGCAAGCACCATTTAGTTTTTCATCCCCATTCTGTCAATATATCTTCATGTTGGGCTTAGTCATTACTTCTACATGAGTTGGAATCATATGTGGATCACAAAATTTTCTGTGGTGGCCACATATACAGTTAAAAGATGATTTCAAATTGGAAGTCCTGAAAACCTGTAGAGTTGAGACCTGTACCACTGATCCAAAATTCAGCTTCAGCATTTCCCACTCACTCAGTGTGGGAGTAAATCAAAATTTATTCCTCTGAAGTCAGAGATTTACATAACTTTCAAGCAGGAATAAGTGAACATACCTCATCTGTCAAGGGGGAACCACCTAGCAGGTTAATTCTTCATGATACTCTAGGGTTTCAGCTGCTTTGTGTAGTAATGTCATTGTCCCTATTGCCAGTTCCACTACAGCAATAAAAAAGTAAGTGTGCAAGCAGCCAAATACAATGCAGTTTATGGAGAAATCACTCCCTCTCAGGTTGCATTGAGATAAAATTACATAACTCGAAGCCACAAAGGGCACAGCCCCTGGTTGTATTTCCATCTGGAACATACATTCTTCCCCTTCCCCGCAGCACTTGTAGCAGAGATGCTTGGACAGGTTGTTATTTATGTCAGCACAAACTGGTGGTACCAGGCATGTGTCTGCAGTGCTGAAGGAAAGTATTAGCACCAGCATCGTTGGGCAGCATGTGTATGTGATGAGATAATAGACATCTGGCACTGACTGGCTACTGGAGCTCTGTAAATCCCTTGGCTAGTAGTTTTGTGCAAAAAAACTACCTCTAGCACAGTATATGATTGTATACTCTTGAATAATAAATTAAATATTCTATTGGTCCTTACAGAACACTGAGCTGTGTAACACTGCTTTTGGACTCCCAGCTTAGCACTTGTGCCTGGGAGCCCCCAAGGATATTCTTGCCTGAACAGGGAGACAGGAACTCTCAGGTGTCTATGGACTTGCATCCCTAAGGTTTTCTTTGCTGTGCTTCTTCACATCCCAGTATTTTAGCCAGGCCAAGCAGCTCAGCATCTGCTCTTGGGCTGTATGTCTCCCACCTGAGACCCTGCACATGATGTGTCCTGCCTACACAAGTCTTCCTTCAGGAGAGCCCACAGTCACACCCCAGACATCAACACCCCAGCCCACATCACTACAAGAACCCACTGTCCAGGACGCTGGATGTGCCCAGCGCTTTCTGGGACTGAACAGATGTGAATGCCACATCTCCCACTTCTGGGACAGGAGAGATGAGCATTCAGGTCCCTGTTCCAGGTGCAGGCTGTGTGTTGCATCCAACTTCTGTTTAAGATAAGCACCCTAAAACCCAGTGTTATTAACTCAAGGTTAACATATAGTTATTTTTATTCCAAATAAAGGAGGTTACAAATGCCATTAATATTCACCACCATTGAGAAGCCCAGGAGTAGGCAAACTCACTGTGGAACATACAGCATGTTCAACTCTGTGATGGGTCATTGCCAGCTCAAAATCCCTTGGGGTGTGTGTGGGACCAAATTCAACTCTCTCTTGGACTGCCCTACAGCTAAACTGACTTCAGTTTGTATCCCCATGGCTTTATGTGGTAAATTGGTGGGATATTTGATCTCCAGTACCAAGAATAGGAATGAAGTGTCTGATTCCAGTGCATGATATTCTGCAAATATCTGTTTGAGTAGCCAGGTCTGAGTTTTTAAAAAAAAAATCAAATAGGGGGATGTGGAAAAATCTCTTTATGCCTATAAAAGGATCACTTCAAAACCACAGGATTTTGTATAGGAACCTTTTTCCTTAAATAGTAGAAACAGTCACTGGGTGCATTCCATCTGTGTAAAAAATGGGGGTTAGAGGAGAGCTGCTGTGTGTTGCAGAAGTTTCCTCTCCTTCCTTCTCTTCCTTTCCTCCCCCTGCCACACATATAACATGTCTTAGTTCCAGGAACCATGCTTGTAGAAAACATGAAAACAGTATAATTGCAATATATGTATATATTTATATACATAGATATAATCAAACCCATACACATATATATGTATGTGCTCTGTAGTTAAAGAGGAACTGCACTGTGGGATTTTTTTGCATTCTTCAGGAAACACCTTTCTGTCCCATTTTCCCACCAAGATGAACAAAGCCTGGTAGTGAATTTTGTTGGGTGTCTAAAACCCCAGCACAGGCTCCTACTGCAGGCTCACACCTGCAGCCTCTTCCTGCCACTGGGAGCCAGAGGCAGGGTCAAAAAACACAGAGCGCTTCAGCAATGGGCCAAATTCTGCCATACAAACACAGTAACATCACGAGGATTAGATGGGTGGCTAATCAGAACAGCAGGATTTGTGTCAATCTTTTACTGTGAATGCAAAGCCAAGTCCCCTGGTGGTCAGTGTGGGGTGGCTGGGGCTGCAAAGGGACGAGGTCTCCTCGGGGTTGAGCAGTCTTGGAGGGTCACACTGAGCTTCGGGGTTCCCTGTGTGTGCTGCTGTGGGAAGGAGCAGGAATGTGGGAATGGCTTTCCCAGGGCATGGGACCCCAGTGCCTCTCGGGACAAGGGTCCTGCCACTGCACTTTCCAGCTCAGGGGTCCCAGGCCAGCAGAGAACAGGAAGGGAGAGAAGATTTCTCTGACTTTCAGGTTCATTGACCTCTTTGAGCAGGTTTGTCTGAAGGTGGGTTGAGGAAAGGATTCAAAAGGTTTCCATCTTCAAACTGTAGATGGGCTCAGTCAAGACTGAAACTTTTTCTGGGGGTTCTTTAGAAACTAGGGTGATGCTTTTAGTACTTTGTAAGAAGAGTCTTGTGTTCTCATTACAATGATGAAAATGTCATGCAGACACCAGGGACTCAGGTTGGCTCCAGTCCATCCTTCCACCCCATGCCTAGGTCAGTCCTTACAGATTACTAAATAACCTGTTCTTAAAAACCTTTAATAACAGAATTTCCACAGTCTCCTGAGACAAAGTATTTCCATGTTTTACTACATTTACTATTAGGAACATTTCTTAAATCCATCTTAAATTTTTCTTAACTCCTTCCCATCCAGGGTCAGTACACACTCCTGAAATTTTAGCATGTGGCTGATATCTACAGCAGGGACAGAGAACAGTTTATTCATTTTCTTGTTGTTCAGCCCCTTATGTGCTTGAAAGCAATTTTTTCTCCCTTTAGACATCTCTTTTTTGGTCAAACCCAGTTTCTTTAGCCTACCTTCCCATGCATACCTGTATAAACCTTCCTTGAAGAATAGCATCTCCATCCATAAAAAAAGTCTTTAGGTGCAGTCTCACACTAGCAAGGGGAGCTGAACTGAGGGAAGAGAGATGTCTTACACACTGCATTTCTATTTATGTACTCCAAAATGGTGTTTGGGGTTTTTGTTTGCAACAGTATGGCATTATAGGTACTCAGGCAGCCCATGACCCATCACAACCGGCAGCAACACAGGGGAGTCAGCCCCAGCCTGGCTCAGGGACACTGGGCAGATGTGTGGTTTCAACGCTCCCAAACTGCATCTTTGGGGTTTCCAATCCCTATCTCCATTTTATCATTCCTGCAACCTACAGCCAGCACAACACCTGCCACAGCGGCAACAAACTCATTGCTTCGTTTTCCCATTGCCCAACCTGTCACTGAAAATTTTGGCTAGTTCTCTTGTTAGTTCTGTGATGAAGGGAGACCCCCAGGGGTCCAATTCTAGCCACTCCCTTAGTTAAACAGGGAAGTACTGACACCTTTCACACAGAGCTTTGAAATGGCTTCGCCCTTCCCATAACTGTTTCACTCCAATTCTACTTCTGCTGCTTGTTTGTGAAAGGGCTGATGCTGCCAGAGTTGGTAGAAACCAGGAGAAAAGCATGCTGGGGTGAGAGTGCACCCACTTATTCCCACTCCATGTACCGGTCTAGAAAATACCTCCTGAACAGTTTTTAATGTGACCTGGCAGCAGACCAGGGTAAATGGCATGTTCTTTTTCCAGTGCTTTGGCCCAAAGTGTGTGTTTCAGAGGCTTAAAAGAACAGTCAGTCAATTAAATGTGATAAACGAGGCCATTTGTCACCAGCATTTTCACTTTTCTTTTAAAGTATAAAACAAGATAATGAGCAGGCCTTGAAGAAATCCTCTGTGGTGTTGGAAGCCAAGGTCACATGGTACACAGAACGGATTTTCTGCCTCTCCCATCATGAGAATGCAATCTGACAATACTCCCCCTCATGACACAGAAATCAGAGACAATGTTAAGAGGGGGGAAAAAATCACTAATGCTTGAAAAAACAGTGACACGTTGCAATGAAGATTAAAAAAGGCATGCACTTAGTTATGGGCAAATCTACCCCCACTGCAAACTTCTTGCTGTAGGTGCTGGTCAATAGGAACACTAACACAGAGACAGCTGCATAGTACCTTCATCTTACAGCAAAGCCTAAGGTACCAGAGTTACCAACACATCACCTACTCAGAAAGAAGAGAGCAGAGTATGTATCCAGGGCTGGCAGTGACTAATGGAAAAGATGGTTCACGCCTTGCCCCAGAATGGGGGAAGGGACACAGCTGCAATGGACTGTGTGAGCTGTGGGGTCCTGCACAGTATGGGAGTCCTGGGGCTTTGAGGCTCCAGGTGATGAGAGGCTGTTCCTCCTGTAGTGTCCACAGGTATATCCAGCACATTGGGACACCCTGTTCAGTGACAGCCACGCAAGCAATGCTGTACAGGTATGTAGCCTGTAAGAGTTGTGGCACTTGGGTGGTGTCTGCATCAGTGCAGGTCAGTATTCGTGGTTGGAGACTAGAGCTGGGTATGGATCCAGAACTGAATTGTTTCCAGTTCTCTTTTGAAAAAGAGCACTTTTCTTTTTGGCAGAGTCCCAGAATATGTTTCCTTCTGCATGCTGTCCTTTTCTGTCATTTGTGTCAAGAATTAGGAAACATTTACTCCAATGTGTGAAACCTCTCTGCACCTATGGGACATGGACATATTTACCACCAAATCAGTGTTATTTCTACAGCCTTTTCCCTTCTCCCCTCTGTATCTACCCCCTTGTGCTACCACAGTAAGAAACTACTCAGCTGGGGTTTTTTTAAACTTGTTTTCTTAATCAGCCATCAGTTTATACTGAATACATTGAGACAGGAGTGCCAGGAAATATGATTGTGCACAAACAGGAACAGATATTTTAAGGAGCTGAGAACGACTGACAGTTGGTCTCTACAACCTATGTTTTATTTATGTCTGTACTGTGCTGTCTTGGCAGCATTTGATTTAGTCCTGAGATGAAAACCCTGTCTTTTTGCAAACATGGACAGCCTCACACATACCTCTGACATTAAATAAGTGATACACACAGTGCAAGGAAACATATATTTTAAGTAAACTACCCAGATGCACCAGCAATAGGAGGTTAGGAGGTGTTAAAGTAACTCAAAAGACTAAAATCTAAAATCTTGGTAAAGAAAATGCAGGACAGAAGGTGCCAGTCAGGTACCAAACAAGTAAAAGTCAATGCAGTTGAGCCAATGATTCAGCACCAGGTTAACTTCAAGTCTGTGAATTTTCAGCTGATAGTGAATTTTGTGTCTGGCCTTTGGTGGGGCTCTGTGTGGAGGAGTGCCCTCCTCAGCACCCCAGTGACCCAACAGCAGCAGCCTACAGACACCTTCACCCATGTGAACATTTCCAACACTTACAGTGCCTGCCACAATTGTACTCAATGATCTTCTGGGGTCCCTTCCAAATCAGGATATTCTATGATTCACATTAGTGAGGTCTGTGCCCGAGGGATTTTTCAGATGAGGTTTCAAACAACATAACTAGATCCTCTGCTGTATTAAACTGCTGGTAAGAGCAGTCTGTCTGTTCCTACCCCCAGCTGGAAGCAGGCTCAGCCCCAGCCCATGAGTTACCCTGGCTGTGGCTTTCTGAAAGGGTAGGATAATCCTGCCGAAGCCCTTGGTGGGCTGCCCGTTTCCTCTCCTTCCGACTCGCTTGCTTCCAAAACAAATTCCTATTGCAAAGACTCAGGTCCTTTCAACTCTGCATTCCTGCTTGTAACACGATCCCTTTGAAAAGGAGATGAACTGGTACAATTCAGTGAACTCGAAAGGAAAAAGATCCCAAATAGTGGTTGGAAATGATTGGAAACAAGTATCTCATAAAACAACATGTTTCCAAATGTTTCCAAAGCAGTTAGCTGTGCAGTGGTCTATTTTCAAAAGCATGGAGACTTACCACAGGCAGGTAATGGAAGTATGGGAGTCAATGCAAACACTACTCCCTTTCTCATGCCCAAAGCCCATGGGATGGCTGCCTGAAACAAGAGGTGGCTGTGTGAAGGTGCTGCCACAATCCACTTCACCAACAGGGTCAGACCCACCCCTGCAGTCTCTTGCTGTGGACCAAGGAATGAATGCTTGATCATTTCTGTAGACAAAACTTGCTGGCATTCCCTTCATTTATTTAAGAGAGGAGGATGGGGAGAAGGAGGGGGAGGGTCTGACTCCCACAAGTTCAAATTTATAGCTTCAAGAAGATAGTTTCTTCATGAGCACTTTCCATGGTTTTCTTCCTCCTGTTATCTCTACAGAAGGTTAGGCATCTTTAAAACTGCATTAGCCGCCCTTAGGGAGGCTTGTTTTCATATCCCTTCTCAACCTGATTTGGATCAGGGACATCAAAGGCAAAGAAAATCTGGTCGCCTGTTAACTTGGATCCATTTGGAGCTGGTCTGGGCAGTTTGAGCCTGCCATGATATTCACAGTCTTTCGAAATATTTACTTATCTGACTGACAAGAGAGTTATTTCATAAGCTATGATGTCTCCAGTTTTGTGTAAACAATTTACAGTGCTGTGATTGATGCTGGATGCTGTTTGGAGAGAGGCAAGACTGATTGTATATACTGGGCTTTGTTTTGAAGAGTTCAGGCCCAGGACTGGGCAGCATTCTACCTAATAAATAACAACAGTGCTGTTTCAGTGCTCGCAAAGACACACAAACATGGCTGAATTAAACCAATGCTTCTTTGAGCAGACCTTGGCCATGCAAACATCTGAGACCTCTGCAGGGGTGCCTGCTACATTGGTCACAGTTCCTGATTCTGCTTTTGACCCATACCTAGAATGTCCACAGCCCTCCAGCACTTACTGGACAGAAGGAAACAGCTGGGTTTGTGGGTAGGATAGGCAGCACACATGTGGGACATCACACTTAAAGCTTCTTCTCCAAATCTAGGAGGGTGGATGTTGGAAGGTGAATATCACTATGCCCAGGAGACAGCTCAAGTCCTTACAAGAGTGCACTGAAAGAAGTGGGCTTGCTTCTTCTGGCAAAGCTTCAGGTCATGGTACATGGGTGGTTTCCTCAGTCCTGCATTTTTCAGTGCCTTACTGCAGATCTCCAGGGATTTCTAGGAGATGGGACTTTTGCTGCAGTACTTTGGACCACACCACCGAAGTCCCTCTTCTGGGTGAATACCCTCCATTACAGCTGTGTACCACCATGAGAAAAGCCTAATCCTTGGTGCAAGGGGTATTTCCACCTCCAGTGGAACAACACGACAGCATGATTGCCATGACTGATGGGTCCATGCAGCCCAGATGGTGAGAAATAGCTGTAGACAAGTACAAGCTTCCATGAGACACCAAAGCAGAGAAGAGAGGGTATGGACTAATATCAAACTGAGAAGAAATCAGAGTTTTTCATTCAGATCAAATTGCACACAAGTTGTTTCAGTTCTGAACCACTGAAATGTTTTGCTTCTGGAATTAAGTGACCTGGACATGCCTGAAACAACAGTTGCAGGACTATGTAGTTCCCTCAAATTTTCTGCAATCTGACTTTCTGGCCTGATTGTGGACAAAGGTATGACTGTCAGAAGTTCCTATGAAATGGAAACACCAGGCCCAGTGGTTGTGCAAGAGCTACCACTGAAAGGCAGAAGTTTGGAAGGAGAGGAAGAAAGACCCATTTCTTGCTACCAAGTATCTGTTCAGATTGACTGATACAAATAGCAAATTTAAAAAAAACCCAACTTTATTCTGGTAATCCTATTTCAGACACATTCACTCCAAATGCTGTCAATAAAGAATGGGGAGAAATTGAAAGGAGGAAATTGACCCTAACACTGACACAAGATGGCTGGTTGGATATAATGCAAGCTGGATAAAGGCTCTACATACACATGCAGAGAAAAATGTGCTTCCTCTGAACAGAGCAAAGTAATGAAGTATTGATTTGAAATTATTGAACTGTGATACTTCATCCATGATGCTGATGGTGGCCTTGTCTAATGGAGAGAAAAGTACAAGGAGGTCTTTCCAGTTCAGACTGGAAAAAGGAAAATTATGTCTGAGCAGACATTCCACACACTGTATTCACCATGGGAGGAAAGTGATACTCAAAGTCCTCCTGATGTTCAAAACTGTTTCTGCAATCATCTTCAGCCACCAGAAAAGGCTGATTATCTCCCAGCTTCACCAGTAGTGTTCAGTCTCAAAAGGCTGTATCTTTTCATTTATTCTGTTGAAATCTGCACTCTGAACAAGAAAGATCTCAAGCAATATGCAGCCTCCCTCTCCTCCCAAGGGGCCAGCCAAAGAGCGCCGCACTTAGCAAATCAAGTGAAGGTTTTGGGGGTATCTGAGGGATAGCAGGCTGATGGCATCATCCTTGGTCTCCTTGGAGATATGCCTTGATGCAATTATTAATAAAGAACAGGGGCAAGAATAAAAATTATTCAGAGAAGCTTTAGTACTTCTCCCCCGGTTTGGCTCTTGTGATTAAACCCACACAAAGCCTCGAATGAGGAGATGAGCCTCAATTATATCTAAAGAGCAGCATAATGAATTATCTTCTTTGCACTTACTTTAGCTGGTGAGTAATCCAATTTTTACCCAAACCCATGTTGACTATGAAGATTTTGCCAATAACAGATTAATCAAGATTCTGGAAGAATGTGGAATTAGAAATGCAGAAGAAGGACTGTAACTCTCCAACACTTATTCTTAAACATTGATAATCGAGGGCAAACTTTTTAACAGATAACATTAATACAACCAACACTTTAGTGAAAGTCCACCTTTAGCTAAAATTAAATATAAACAAATGTCCTGCTAAGTGAAGAGTTTGAATCCTCTCCTTTATGTACAATATAAAAACGTTTTTATTTTGGATTGTGAGTCCTTCTTAGATTTGCAGACTCCAGCCAAATAGTACAGTGTGTTGTATGTTTTATGTGTCTTTTTTTCAGAAAATTCCCAGAACTGCAGGTTAAGAAGTTATAATTTAAACATTATTGAAAGGTATCAGAAGCCTCAGCTTTCCCCCACCTCCCCAGCTGCTGCAAGTCACAGAGGGTTGGCATCACTGTGTTTCCAGCCTCAGCTGTTGTGTGGGGGTACCAGTAGGAAGAGCATCTGAAAAGCAGGATCTGTGTCTGAGAGGAGTCTGTTCCCGGAAGTTACAGGGTTGTTGAGTTTCTGGGACAGAAACAATATGACTGCTGAAACTCTGCCCTACCTGGGAGCTGCTGGCATGATTTGACGGCTGGGTTTCTAAGTCCTGTGGAGCAGGCACTGGCTTTCTGAGCTGCAGGATCTGCAGCCCTGGCAGAAGGAGGTGCTGGCTCACAGCACAGTGGGCAGGCAGAAAAGCAGTTCAAATAAATTTTAACAAAAAGCATTTGGGGTCAATCTTGTACAGCAATTTATAAAGAGCTCAAGGGATGTTATTGTTTAAATAAATATTTAAGGGAGATTCCTCTCAATTTAAACACAGCGAGCTGTAGCATGTGAAAAGCAGCAGCATTTGATTACACATATGCAAGAGGCCAAAACAATCCATTATGAGCAAAGGCGTTGGAGACAATTTCCTTTGATTTCTCTTTCTCTGAGATAGGTTATTGACAACACCAACCCTGCCTGATGTCAGTGTGCAGCAGGGGTGCAAACCCTGGCAGTCCCAGCCGTGGATGTGCTGTGTAAGAAAGCCATTCTGCAAGCCCCATTGGCATTTTGCCTGATGAGATGGCTGGGGATGGAAGTGCAGGGTTTAGCTCCACAGGTTGCTGCAACACAACTTTGTGCCCAAGGAGAAAGGAAAAAGGTGGTTACGGCTGGTCATGCATGACCCATCACATGTGTTGGATGGTCTTTAATGGACATATAATCTTGGTGCTAGAGGGCTGGACATTGCAACATGGGTTCACTTTAAAATCCTGCTTGGTTTGATTGAGGCTCAGGGATGGCAACTCAGATGAGTTTATTGTGTGTGGTGGCTACAGAGCTGGAGTCACCTTGTGCTGTGAGCTTGGCACAGCCAAAGCTCAGTGCCATGGACTGTCAGGGGTGGGATACAAGGAGGTGCTTGCTGTCCTTCAGGTAGACAATGCCAAGGGCATGAACAGCCATCCAGTAGTAGCAAAAAAGAAGAGAAAACAAAAGAAATTCACTGCTGAGGGGTAAGACATCTAAATGAAAGTGAAAACATGCTGAAAGACTATAAGCAGTTTAAAACCCTCAATGAGTTTGAGGTTATTAGGAATCTCTGTTTTTCATAAGACTCCTACGTAGACTTGAATGATGGGATTCATAAGGGTGTTATAAATTAATTGGTAAAAGGGGACTTAGGGGAACCCACAGCACTTGTCTCAACGTGGAAAATCTGAATTTATGTCTAGGTAAGGGTTTCCCAAATAGTTTTCACCAGTGTAAAAGACTGAAATGTTCATCTTCCTCACCCTGTGCTAGCCTCTTTTTTTTTTTTTTTAAGGTAAAGCCTTTGCCTTATCAGAAATGAGTTTTCCTTTCCTGATATGACTGCATACTCACTCCCCTTCTGCATTTGAGTTGCAAGGCAGTAGAGCACCACATAAATCACTTTTCCAAAGTGTCCCTGAAATTGGAGAATTCTGTAAAGGTCATGCAGCCCAGGTGACACATATTTCATGGATGCATCTGAAGACATGGCAGATCACCTTCATGAAATAAGACATGATTTATCTAGAAGAGCACTGTTTGGATTACCAAGATGGTCACTACAAGAGTACTCAGATAGGGCTGTGTACTTGTAGGAGACAAAATGTGTACACCCATTCATAAACAAACTTCACTGATGTTCCATCCTAACCCACATCACTGGACAGCAGGAAAACATGAAGACAAAGTTATAACCAGAGTGCAGCTGCAGGACCTTCCCTCAGGTCTGGGATCAATCTGATTCTGTCTGGCCATGGGATCTGGGGACCTCAGTGTTACTGTACAACCACATTCAGAAACTGAAGACTCTGGCACATCTGTGGAAACATGGCAGTCTGCAAAGTAGGTAAAAACTGATAAACTGGAATAAAAACCATTAATTCTGAGACAAAGTAGCTTGGGATTCACAAATATTTGAAAACAAATGAGAAATAGAATTACACAAAAGCCCCATTTTGTTCACGGAGGAACCGCAGAATTAATTACATGTACTTTAGTTTCCAGCAAAGGCTAAGTCCCAAGGCACAGTGTTGTGATTGTTGAAGTAGTCAAGTCACACATACTGGTTTCATTCAGACCAAAACTGTAGGAAGAGCATGGGACAGAGCCAGTAGCTACCTGGGAATGGAGGTGAGATTCTCTAAGTGAGGTCTGAGCCTCAAGGAGGTCAAGCAATTTATCAAGCAATGAAGGCCTTGGGTTAGCACTTATGAGGTGACCTGACTCTTTCCCTGGGCTGTGTGCTGTGCAAAGGAGCTCACTGGACCATCCAGGATACAGATGAAGAGGATGTAGCTCATTCAGATCTGTGTGAGAAACCTTATGTATAGACCTGACTGCTCCATTCATTATGTTGCTCCCCACTTGTAATTATCTCACCAAAGTTGTAACAGCAACATCCTCATGGATTTATTTCTTTTGTCACAACTTCCACAAGGGCATCCCCAATAAGGATCTCTGGTCCTTTGACTGTCAGCCTCCTCTGCACTCATCTGGATTCCTCCATTCAAAGGTTATGGATGTCCATTTTCTTTCCTTGACAAAGGCGAGGCTGCTGGTGTGCAGCAAGCACTGGCCCAGCACTGTCTCACAGCTTCTCCAGAGTCCTGCTGTGTGCATGGGGCTCCAGGAGCTGACAAAGATAATGAAACTTCACTGCCTGTCTCTGTGGAAGGAGAGGCTGTCCAGGATGCTCCACAGTCTATAGTCATAAAAGAAGCAAAGGAAACCACCTTTCCCTGCCACTCCAGCAGGAGCGGAAACAAGCAGACTGCAGATCCCTACCTTCCAATGTGGAAATCACGTCAAGTGGCCCAATGAACACTGAGATTTCACCATCTGTCTCCAAATGTTGCATATGCATTGCATACAAAAATAGGCCGTAAGAGTACTGTTGCAACTGAAAAATCCATGAGGGAAGAGATGCCAGAATTAGGCCTGCTTTGTGCTATGTGTTATGATACGCTTGTTAATTAGATGATTGCACAGTATTTTGCCAGAGGTCTCAACTTTATCCCATGGTACAGGATGGATTGTCTTCACTGCAATGTTATACCGAATTTTTTTTTTTTTTTTTGCAGTTTAGTGTGGTCCTAGGCATTATTTTCTTCCCAAGTCCTCCTCTTAATATGAATTACTGATTTTCCCAACACTAGGAATTACAATAGCACACCTCCCTATAGCATCTGGATGCTCTGGTACCTCCACCAAGGGTATGGTGGTTTTTTATGTGCTTGAACAAAATGGAAACAGACAGGTGTGTAAGCAACCAGCTTGATTGCACCAGACACCAGTTTATCAGGGGTCTATCTAGGTTGCTCATCCCAGCTATCCCCCAGCAGACTGATGGGCCTTCCCTGCAGCAAGACCCATGTCCACATCTACCCTTGCAGGTTTCATGGGTCCCAGAGGCCAGCGCTTCAAGGTCATGAGCTGAGACCAAGGGGTGACCAACAGACACGGCTGGGGCTGTGCAAGAATGTTCACCATCAGGCACACTGGACATGCTTGAGGGAGAGCCTCCACCAACTCCCATCCCAGCAGTGGACATTCAGTACAGGATCTTATGGCATGTGCAGACAGTGGGGCACACCCTACAGCTACAGACTGCAGACTGGGGAAAGCCTCAGCAAGACCTGGCACAGAAGACCCTGCAGGGAGAGCGTGACTGAAGCCAGTTCTGGAAGGTAGCACTCATATTCCCAAAAAGAGGCCATGGATTGGGGCAGCTCAGGTTTCACATCAGGCCCTGGCATGTCTAGACTCTCCCTATGGCTCACACCTTGACATACATCTTTCTGCTCCTCTCCCACGCCCCCTGACTCCTCACTTGTATACCATGTACTGTCCATGCCAGTCCCATGAAATCTTTCAGCTTAAGCATCCCAGTACCAGATGTTGCTTATCCCGGTGTCCCCAGGCTCCTGTCTGTCCCCTGGCTGTGCCAGAAAAGAATCGAAGTGTATTGTTCCCTGCCTGCCTTTGCATTGACCAACACCTCTGCCCTGAGCAGCATTACATCTTTATCCTGCTTCTAGAGATGGGGATGATTCTTGGACTGCAGAGAGAGGATGCAGGTAGCCTGGTCCCTGCAGAGCTGTGGGGAAGCAGCAGGATCAGCAGAGACTTGGTAGCACTGACTGTTTGCACAGGAGCATTGGGGTTGGCACTGGGAACTGCTGGGATTCTGGGCTGAGCTCGCTCATGTGGGAAGGAATCTCAGCGGATTTTGACTACTCAGCCCTAGCACGTCCCTAATAAGTTGCTATTTTTTCTCTTCAAAGGCTATCACTAAGCCAAATTGGAGGAGATTTGCAAAGAAAAAAAAAATCACATTCCTAACACAAAGCTGCCAAATTTCAGATCTCAACTCCAAAGCACAGAGGGATAAGAACTATCCAAGGAAAGGATCACTAGGTTCCCCCCTCCTGTTTCTTCCTTTCTTTTTTTTCAAGTTGGACAACAATTCCTTTTTCCCTGTGCTCATTCTTGGAATGGACAAAACTGGCTGGACAGTTTTGGCTGAAATTTTCCAGACAAGAACTTTGCCTAAGGCAGACAATCAAGTTGGAAGAACTCAGTCTAAACTGCTCAAGTCTGACAAAGTTATAAGCAGCAGCAAAGGCGGTCCTATAGCAGGACAGATATGAGTAACCCTTATCACAGGAGCCACATGAGACCCCACCACTGATGCATTCAGAGTTATAATAGCTGATGATGTTGTTCCATTCAGGTGCATCTGATCATGATTCAGATATGTCACCAGTAAAAAAGTGTTAACTCAGTCATCCCACTGAGCCTTCCCACACCCCTTCCTACTCAAACAGCTCTTCCCATCTAACAACTGATCATAGTTCCCTCGCCTCCAGTATTTGCGAGCAGTATATGTGAGCTTCAGCTTCTTGGATAGAGCAGCTGATGCTAAAATGGGATTGCTCTCTGAACTAATGTATTCAAAATTAATAAAAGAAATAAAGCAACACACTCCTCTGGCATGTTCCCATGCATATTTTCCATAAAAGTTAATTTTTCCACAAGAACAAGTTGTGAGTTTGTGGGGGTTTTGCACTGAATCTTGATATGGAGCTTAGAATTCTTGGCACTGCTTGGGACATTTAAATGACATCAGCTCCACTTTCTGTGTTGGAATTTTATAGTTCCTGCCTGACCGCATTTCTTTGTTCTGCATATATTCTCTCTCCTTGGAGCTGCCTCTCTGCCACGGCGTGCTCTTACACGAGTATCGGGACAAGCAGAGTGTTTGTATTCCTTGTAGCCCTGCTTGTCCCTCCCCGTGCCGGGCACCCAAGTGATAAAGCTGCATTTCTCCCGTCAGGACAAAGCAACACTGTTGGCTCAGGGGACGAGGACACCTTTGCCAGCCGAAAGGCTTCCCCCTCAGTGTGCCAGCTCTGTGCTGCGGGGGACCTGGCGTGCTAAGCAGGGTCCTCCTCTTGTCTCTGGTCAGGCAGAGGAGTGGAGTGCCTGCTGCCAAGGTGACATGGCTGTGGGACAGCAGGGACTGAGGGGGGCAGTGGTTGCAGGCAGGACAATGTGAAACCATCCTGTTTCGCTCAGGGAAGGGTAAAGGGAGAGTGGAAAGTAGGGGAAGAGGAAAGGGAGCATCTCTGAGTGGAAACAAGGCTTTCTCCACCTCTGGAAAGAGTACCTGGAGCAGCGTTTTTTTAGTGCTTCAGTTCTCCCCACCACCACCACACCCATGCTGTCCCATGCCTTGGGGCAGGGAGGGACAGCATTTTTTTTTTTTTTAAATCAAGCAAAAATCTGAGTTAAGGGTGTTTCCATATTACCCAGCAGCGCGACCGGCTGCGTTTGAACACCACGGTGCAGGAGGACCGATCTGGTACTCGGGATCCCCTGTGAATCACAGCACAGGGCTGGGAGAGTTAACAGCCTCTGGCACTGCGAGTACAGCTCCATGGGCATTAGCACAGACATCACGCTTGTTTCCTGGATTTCAAATAAAATAAGGATTCAAGGAAAAAAATATGCTTTCCTACATCCTCTATGACTTGGAAAGCAATAAGAGCAAACGAAGGCAGTTAATTATCTGGCACACCGCATCCCAACATTTCTGAACGCACGGATCCGCCGTTACTGTACGAGTCACGCTGGAGCAGCATTAGCATACACTCTGTAAACAGACTCAGTGCCATCCTCCAGCACAGCCTCAGCCTCCCAAATGGGATTAGAGCAGCTGGACAAACCCAGGAGGGACTATACCTGACAGTTAACAAAATGCCAGTTTTGCTTTAGTCTGGCTTGATCTCAGTAGTACCTGGGTTTGCTGTTTCCTGCGTTGCCTACATGCTCAGCCTCTCTAATGTGTGAGGGAGAATCACTGCTCCTTGCTTCTCTGTGCAAGGTTTATCATTTCATCATTTCACTGTTGTGTGGAAATAGACCATACTAACAGTTTAAGGTTGTGAAGCCATTTGCCAAACACTTCTTGCTCTATAACAGGAACATTTTTACAATTGCATTTGCAACAGCATTTTTGCAATCCCATTTATAAGCTCCTTTACAGGCATATGCAACCGTATACAGAATGCAGAAAATCTTTACCTTGCTTGCCCAGAGGAGAGAGCCTGGTTTCCTTTCATGGATCAGAAGTAGGATGAAAAACAAACCCGAGAAAGACCCTTGAACAGACTCATCTGCTGAGAGTTGTTTAAATCCCAAGCCTGCTCCTGCTAGCAGCTCTAAGTTTGTGCTCTGAATAGAGGCTGTGTTATTTTAACCACAGGATTTCTAGTCATGGGGGAGGAGAGATGGATTAGGTACGTTTGCAATCTAATGCTTCACATTTACCTCAACTGAAATGAACTACTTTTAGCCTGATGTAAATAAGTACTGCTAAGTTATGAATTTCAAGAGCCCACTAACCAATTATGCTTAAACTAACATGCTAAGTAACTGTGGAAAATTCCAGAGGAATAAGATAACATACTTTTGTGTTCTTTCCTAAATAAAAGGCATGTGTGGAATTTCATGCTAGATACTATGACAAGTGAGGGGCAGCAGATGAACTGCACAAACTAACCTGTGCAAGGTGCTGTACCTCATAAAACAATATTCCTAACACCTGTTAGCCTGGATTTCATCAGGCATCCCAGCAGTATGGATTTTCATGGCTTGTAAAAAGTACAGATATGAGAGATTTGAATCTAATATTTCAAAAGAGCAAATAAAGCTCTCTAAGTTAATAATGTAAGATTTTAAAAGGTCACGGGGTCTGTAGTTCTGCAGGAGCACAAACATTCCTCCACTGAACAAGTGCCACCTCCAACAGTGATATAAGCTGGATACCCTCCCTGCAGCTTGTGGATTGATATGGACAGTGTTAAATGCAGGCAAAATATTGTGCCTAGGACATTAGTTTGTGGTTTTGTTGTTTAATCCAGCTCAAACTCTGCCTCGTTTTCCTGGTTTATGACACTCTGGTGACACAGCTGGGATGGTTTCAAAGCACAGCTACAGCCCAGGCTTCCACAGCCACCTTATTGCTGATGGAAAAGAGATCCCTTCACTTTCTCAGAGGTATGATTTGTAAATAAAATGCCTTCTTAAACTTTGGGCTGAACTGAGAAAAAAAATTGAAAGCAAAGCACTAGAGGCTAGTGGAACCATTCCAATTTGTCATTGATAGCAGAGGCTTCAGGAACACAAGTTTAATTTCATTTTGGATAAAACCTGGCTCTATAAATAACATTATCTTACACTTACATAACACTCTTCATCCCAAAGCACTCCCGAGTGCTTTGCAGATGTAATCATCCTTTCTGAAAAACGCGGGCAGAGCTCCCGCCCTGGCAGGGAGGATCGGGGCGGATCGAGAGCCGTGCTGGGAGGAAGGAAGGCAGCAGAGCATCCCGTGCCAGTCTGGCCAGCTCCTGTTCCTTGGCATCACAGCCATTGGCCTGCTCTTGGGGTGCTGGCCAGGGGCGCGGGGAATCAGCTTGTTGGGTCAAGTATGACTGAAGTCAGGTATGGCTGAGAGAGCTCACTCTGATGTACAGGTCTGGTGTCTCTAACAAGCAGCAGTGGTTCAGAGCCTGTCACCCAGTTCAGCCTGCAGGTTACCTCCTCAAGTGGACTGGGGTATCTCCGGAGATATCAGCCTGCTTCCCAGAGCTCAGACTGAGTTCTCTGAGCTCCCCGTGGTGTTTGGCTCAGCCTGGCTCACCTGAGCTTGGGTTTTCGTGGGGTAGGCAATTGGTAGCCCATTGTGGTTTAACCCCCGCCCTTACGTAAGTACAAAGCAGCTGCTCACTCTCTCCCCGAAGCCTCCCCAGTGGGATGGGAAGGAGAATCAGGAAAAGGCAAAACCTGCAGGTTTAGATAAGACCAGTTTAATGATTGAAATAAAGCTAACAACAACAAGAAGAACAGCAACAACAGCAACAGGGATGACAATTATTATAACTATTATAATTATTATTATAATTATAATAAAAAATAACAATAATAAGGGAAATGCACAATACAATTGCTCGCCACCAACTTACCAGTGCCTAGCCAGGTTGTAGCAGCCTGGCCCCTGCCAGCCAACTCTCCACAGTTTATATATGGAGCATGGCATTCTAGGGTATGGAACATCCCTTTGGCTAGTTCAGGTCAGCTGTCCCAGCTATGGTTCCTCCCAGCTTTCTGTGCATAAGAAACAGAGAAGTCCTTGACTCAGTGTAAGCACTGCTCAGCAACAGCTATAACATCAGTGTGTTATCAGCATTATTCTTATACTAAATTCAAAACAGCACTGTACCACTTACTAGAAAGAAAATTAACTTTATCCCAGCTGAAACCAAGAGAGATCCCAGGCATCTGTGCCACAGGCAGGGGGTCCATCTGAGCTAGAATGAAAATGTCCCCAAACCTCCCACCAACATATCTCTGGCTCATCAAACAACTTCTCCTTCCACCAGTTGAGCAGCTCGCTCCACCTGAGCGGCCTTTCCTTGGCATTGCTGTAAATAGCTGTAACATCAATTCCACTGGTATTTTCCAGCTACAGATTCTACCTCACCCTTGCACGGGACCCCACAAGGAAATCAGGCATGAGAAATGCTTCCAGGGCAGGTACAAGTGTTGCTGCAACCCTTCTGGGGGGAGCTCCAGTTGGAAGAACCCAGTTTGCAGATACTGGTATCTGCACCAGACCTGTGCACCAACACTGCCAGGGAGGACTTCTTTTGAGGTCCCTGCTGCACCTGGATGAGGGATCTTTGCATGCACAAAGGAAGTTTCTGTGCTGCACATGGGTATATTTTTCATTTTTGCTTAGCTGGTTCAATAGGAAACAGCAGGAGGAAGAGAGGCCAGCAGATGTTGCTCTGCAGGTTGACCTGAAAAAAGCCCATTTTTCCAGAGAAACCAAAACCAAAAAAGTGGGAGGGGGGAAAGTAAAAATAATTTTGCATTAAGGGAAAGCTTTTGATCCTAATGCATGGTTTGGTTTTTCTAGCTTATCTCTTAGGTCAGACTGCACTCAATTTACAAAGAAACAGCACTTTAAAAACAAACATAAAAGAAATTTAGAGTTTTGTTTTTAAAATGTCAAGGCAAGACATTTCAGCATTCTACATTGCTCCTGTTTCTTTGGGATGTGGAGAAAAGTACTAACAGAGGGATGGGTTTAGTATTCATTTCCTTTCTCCTCCTAGACAAGTCAACAAATTGGACCCGAATTTACCAACAGTTCCTTCAAGTTTGTATTATTTAGGAAAAAAAAAGTCTGAAACCTTTGCCAGAGTTAGGGTCTGACAGAGCATCCAGCATGTGGAAGTTGAACACCTGCCTGTTGATGAAGTTATTTTTCTCTCATGCCTTGAGGCATCTCAGACCTGCTTCCTGCCTGATGTGTCCTGCTACAGTACATACCATAAATATGCCCACTGCCTCCAAAACAAAGTCAGCTTCACATAGTTTCCTAGAGCTCTCTCCCTCTTCATCCAACCCTAACATTATGGTTCTTAGCTGAAATGGCTGTTTTCCAAATGTAAACAGCAACAAATTATTCCTGACCTATGAGAGGAGCGTCCCCTTTCAGCACCCTCTGTGGGATGCTGGATATTTCTGCACGTAATCACACTGGCTGAGGTCTGTAAGCTGTGGTGCTCACCTGCCTCCTATTAATGCCTGCAGAATAAAACACATTCATGCTAGAATTATTTAGGGATTCAATTTTGCTCTTCAGTCAGCATTTGCATGAATTGGGCAGCAAATGAAAGGAAATGTGAAACACAATGAACGGTACAATGAGGTACAATTTTGCAGTATCCAGAACTCCTACACTGGCCACTCATTCTAAGATAATGGGATAAAGAATTCATAATAAACATTGTAGAAAGGAAATTACATATTGAAGAAACTTGAATAGTTGACCATCTATTTTGCAAGTTTTCTCCCTTTTTTAATGAAGTGAACTGAACACTAGAAATAAAAAGTTTCTCTTTCTTTTGACTTATGGAACTGCTTCTTGGTGTGATAATGCCATTCAACACTGTTAAAAGATCTTCCATTAGGATTCACACAAAACCTCATGATTGATCCAGAAAACACAAGCTTTGGGGGAAAAAAATCCACCAAAGAGCTTTCCCTGAAATGAAGTGTGTGGATCTCTGTTACAAGTCCAAGGGAAAAATAGGTGGGTGTCCAGTTTGGGGGATCCAGGCCCTGTTGGCTGGCACCAGAGGGGCTCTGGCAGACATTGACTCTACGTGGGCATTGCTTCCCCTCTTTAAACCCAGGAGATCATACCTGCACTCAACCCATCAAGTACAACCTCCCTGTTAATGGCATTCAGACTCTGACCCTCGTTCAGGGTTATGTGGAAGCTTGATGCAGTCAGCCCCAGGAACCCACAGGGATGTGGCATGTACAGGGTACCCCTCAGCTTTGCCCCAGGGGATCCAGGTCTGCTGAGGAAGTGTAGGAACATGCTGGTGTGGGCTGAGCCCCACAGCCTGGCCCTGCAGGCTGTGCCATGACTTTGGCAGGAAGAACTAATTCAGATCAATCTTCTTCTGTAACAAGTACTTGTGGAGGAAGGTTTAAGTTTGGCAGCTTACTCCTGCTCCAACAATCAACTCAGTTTCATAGGGTAGAAACCTCTGAAGTTGTGCGGAGTGTTAGTAAATGAGTACTGGGCAAAACCTACAGTATAAACTACCTGTAATGCTACAGGTTTACCCTGCAGTGCTGGATTGCAGGCAACTGCAGGACTCTGCAGAGGAGCAAAGGATTAAATGACTCCAAGACAGACCTGCCACCGGCCAGGGATGAACCCAACAGTGATGGTGGGCAGCACCTCTGGGATAACATACTTAAGAAGGGGAAAAACTGCTTGGAATAACAACAGAGGAGAGAGGAGTGAGAATATGTGAGACAAACAACTTTGCAGACACCAAGGGCAGTGAAGAAAGGAGGGAGAGGAGGTGCTGCAAGTGCTAGAGCAGATTCTCCTGCAGCCTGTGGTGAAGACCATGGAGAGACAGCTGTGCTCCTGCAGCTCCACAGTGAAGCAAATAGCCACCTGCAGCCCATGGAGAACCCCACACTGGGGTCAAGCAGCAAAATGGCAGGGTGAAATCTCTAGTTTGGAAGGTGCATTCAGTGAGATGGAAGCAAATAACACCTGCCTGCAGCAAGTCAGAAAACTCACAGAAGGCCAGAAGTCTTAATGTGGGCACTGGTCAGTTCAGCATGAAGAAAGTAACCCAAAAGGATTAACAGTTACATCCATGTTACAAGTCTTCACACTGCTCGGAGCCACATTCCTGTGCTTACTTCCTCACTGCCATGGCAGTGCAAGTTTCCAGTGCCGAATTGCTATTCCAGACATAATCAGGGAGGACTCCTGCATAGGGACAGTGATACAGTGAAATTTCCCACCAAAATAAAGTGTTCATGAAGGTGGGAGTGGGAACATTTACCTGAGCAAAATCAAGGTGCAAATATCTTAGTTTTGTGTGTTACCCCTTCATACAGATGCTCCTGAGTTTGAAGCTGCGTTTGCTAAACTTTAAGTAACAAACCATATGGGTTTCATTCCTTACCACCCCCTTTGCAATGCATTTCAGTTCTCTACAAAAAAAGCCTTGTTGGACTGTTCCGGGCTGTATGTAGGGAGTAGCCTGGATACAGAGCCTTTTGCTTTTAGCAAATTTCTTCAAATCTATTTAAGACAGGAGCAGTTTGAAGCTCTTAGTCTCTGAGAACTACTTGGCAGCTCAAATTAAATGAATTAGGCCAGGCTCCAGAAGATGTGATGTTGTCAAAGCAGGGTCAGCAGCAGCCCTAGCCAGCATCCTGATCCCTGTTTGCAGATGGGACGAAAAACGCACTACACTCTGTCTTCATAAGAGGAGATGAGTGAGATATCACAGGTGCTGTCATCTCAGAGCACCACTGGCTCTCTGGGCACAAAGCCAGGCTGCTGTGCCCCACTGCTGTGACGTGGCTCCCCTGCCCAGGTGTGAGTGAGCTATAGCCAGGGGATGTCCAGGGAGAGGAAGGCAAGGTGGTGTGCTGCCAAAATTCAGGCCCACACAGCATTTTCCGTTATTGTTCAGATTTGTCTCCTTGGTCTCATTATAGTTTTTCTTTTCCATTTTGTTTACGTCTTCCTTTGAAGGATATATGGTTGCACTTGTCATGAATTCTCAAAAGCAAAGCAGTTAACTCTTGATTATTTCAATACATTTCTGTGTGCTGGTATTCCAGAATAACCTATAAACAGGGGGTTTTTAGGGATTCTTATTTGAGTCAGAGCAGCAAAACAAACTTCCACTCTGGGAAAACTCATGAGTTCTGAAAACAGCTTAGGAAAGCTCTGCTGTGAGGAAACAGAGACGCCTGCCTGGTTTGCCTGCACAAGCCTAGCTTCCCACGAAAGGCTGTTTGGAGGAAAATGGGGAGGGGGTCCTTAGGCAAAACCAGTTCCTGTTTCCAGCCCTGCAACTGTGTGAGTAGAGTTCTGGAGCCCTTTGGTACGAAGTGGCTTTGTATTGAGAACCCCCATGACAGAACCAATGGGTTTTAACTCCCCTGGTGGCTGCAATCTATCAAAATTGACACATTCCCAAAGAAGATGCCCATTTTGAACAACCAGTATATTCAAATGGAAAAAAAAAAAAGACTCTTCTGGAAAATATCCAACCAGATCTAGTCCTCACAGTGCTCTGCACTGACACACTGTTTATGCACTGGAGGCTGGCATAGCTTTCACAAGTAAATTAATCCAAGAGGAGCCTTACCAATGAACCCCAGCCAGCATCAGAGCATTAAGATAGCAATACTCTGTTCATTAGCAAACCCAGGCGGTGTCATGAATATGACTGTAGCAAGTCCATATCAGCTGTTATGGTGATGATGTTAACTGATCGATAACTCAAATCCCATGGAAACCGAGCTGCCTGAAAGCAACCCTGCTCCTTCTCCTTCCATTTAGACTCAACTGCTGAGCAAAACAGCAGTGAAAGAATTGCATGAATTAGACACCCACTGTCCCAATCCACTTTTTACTGCTGCTTCATGCCTCTTAAAGGAAGGAAACTTAGTGTTGCTTGCATCAGTCTGAAGATAAAACCCCTTTTTAATTTAGGAAACCAAAGACCCGAGCTTTCTTTTGTTTTAATTTCCTAAGCATCCATAGATATGAGATTAATCATAGTATTGCTTTACAATATGTCACCCAAATATGATTTTCAGGCTTTTTGAGTGAAATACTTTGTTTGCTCCATTTTACAGTTAAAGGAACAGAAACATGGGAGGTTTTATGCAATTTATGCTGGCTTTAAGACACACTGTGGGATATTGTCAGGTTGATGACTCGAAGACCAACTCCTGGCCTGTGCCCAATTCATCTGACTTTGCTACCTCAGAATTTCACAGCAAAATAATAATGCAGGTGATATGCCTGATGCTGGTGGTCTTACCATACCTGCTCAAAACTACTGGCAAAAACCAGGTTCACAGAATTTAGCAGCAAACTAAAGGGAATCTCTGCCACAGCCAGGATCCAAGGACTGTCCTTTCAGTGACCCCGATCTTTTCACAGCTTTGCCTCTCCATCTGCTGCAGTCTTGTGCTGTCATGGTGTGTTGTCCTCCTGCACTGCTCTCCCACCACCGGTTCCTTGAGGGTCTGAGAAAATCTGGGAGGGGCTGCTAAATGTTCAAGTGGCTAACTGGATCAAAATGTGAATCTTAAAAATGTAGGATAACCCTCGCCCTACAAAAATGTGCCTCCCATCTATCCAAGTGACACCTCTGTGATGCTCGGGGGATTCTGTGTTTGCACCTCTTGTAACAGGCTCTGGCTTTTCTTTAATACTCCAGTGCCTGGAATAATCCGATTATGTGAAAATGCCTTATGTGAAAGTTTACTTAAGGAAAATATTAGCAGCTCTCTTGTTTGAGGAGAAAAGCTCAACAATATGAAACAGAGGGGATCAAAATTCAGGAGGTAAATTAAAGAGCAGTTGGATTATGTCTTACAGCTCCCGCCTCAGCTTGCCCTTGCTCATGAGGTGGTCTCTCACTTGTGAGACCTTCATCTACCTGTTAAGGAGCTCTCTGAACTGCAGGCCATGTGTGCTTCTTCTGTGAACTAAAATTTATGCAATATAAATATCACAAGTCAGCATCAGGCTAGACTGGCACCCCACTGCAGGACTAGCTGTGCTGGCAGGGGCATGCACAGGCTGAGCTGAGGTGAGATGCTGCACCAGGGGTGAAGCTTGAGGCCTAATATGTGCAGCAGGAGCACTGCAGTGAACTCAGCAGATGCCCCCTTGGTAAGGGCAGTGGGCATGGCACAGGAGTGTGCTGAAGCACAAGCTACCCAGGAGAGACAGCGAGGTCACACTTGCCCAACTATCCCGTGGACCGTCTCTAGAATGTCAGTCCTGCCTAAGACACACCTGTGAGAGGAGTCTGACACAGAGGCTTGTATGCTGGATCCTCTTTTATACCATTTCAACCAGACAAAACCAAATTGCTCTTTAATTTCACCCTAGAGCATTTGCTTCTGCATGCTCAGCCGGTGGTCACTGTAGAGAAGAGCTGGCAGTAGATGGTGTAAGCAGACATTGCCACTGATGTGCTGTTTGTCTTTGGAGGACCGTGGTGCTCCTGGTGCACTGGTGCTAGGTGGTTTCTCACCAGGCTCACTGCTGGCTATCTGTCAAGCAGCACTTGCTGGGCTTCCAGCCACACGGTGTGAAGGCAAAGCTGCCCTGTGAGCTGCTGGATTTGCCAGGGAGTCTGTGCTGCAGGCATGGAGAGGCTCAGGAGGGTGCAGGAAAGGCTCACACCACCAGCTCCCACTCAGGCTGCACCAGTGAGGGGACTTCGCTGCATGACTCTCATCTTCTACAGCTTCAGCATCTCCAGCGAGACTGGTCTCATCATACAGCAAGGAGTATCTCACTGCAGAGAAAATGAACACTCTTAATCAGTCCCCTGCACAGATGCATTTTTGCATGAGGTTGCCTTGTCTGAAGCTTTGTCCTCTGCTCTGGTCCCACAGGGGCAGGATTAGCTGATCTGCAGGGCATGCTGCAAGACACATTTGCTTCCAGGGCTTTTCCCAGGGCAGTAGGGAGGGCCATAACAGAGGCAATCCACAGTATTCTCCGCTAGTGGGGTGCAGCACTAATAAACAACACTAATTAGTTGCTGTGGTAGCGCTTGAAGCTATGGATGAAGGCAGCTGCTCCCATGCACCAGGGTGCTGCACCTTCACGGTGACTCTTCCTGGAGGAGAAACTTAAACACATCCATGGCCCCCAAGAAGCTCCTGCTGCTCACAGAGGGAGAAAAGGCTGGGGCAAGTGCCAAATAGCCAGAACTGGAAAGTGTGATGTCCTCTTTCAGCCTTCATTCGTTGGTGGTGTTTGTTACCCCAAGGTCTGAGCTCTTCCCAAACATGTCCTCAGCATCTTGCAGGTGAGGAGCAGATGACAGGAGAGCAAATGACTGGCTCAGGGTCATGCTGGGGGACTGTGCCTGTACACCTGGCTGAGCTGGGTAACCCCAGCATGAGCCATAAATCTATCCCTACTATCTCCTGCTTACTTGGAGCATTATCAGGGTAAATCCCCTCATGCTCCCATGTCCTAGAGAAGTCAATTTGCTGTGATATTTAAAAAAAGGCTCCAGAAATTTGACCCAGGAAGTTTTGCCAGTTGAGAAGCAGATGTGGCCAGGCTGATGAGTCAGAGGAAGAGGGCCAAAAAGACAAGTGGTCCCACTGGCCACATCTGTAGCTGATGAACAAAAGGATGTTGGGCACTGCAAGGGCATCCCACCCTGAGGGTTCCAGCCCTTTGAGGATTGTGTCCTGGCTGGTGCCTGCTGCTGCAGCTGTGCTGTGGGATGGCTGTTTCTGTTTTGATGGTTATTGTCCTGCACTGATGAACTAATGTGTTTCCTTCAATATTCTATTTATTGATCTTTCAGAACAAGATTAATAGTTTAGAAAAGTATAATTCCTCTTACCAAAATCAGCTTTTTTAACTACCAATATATTTCAGCATCAGATTGGAAAATATCAATATCATGAAAGTATTGTGTTTGGAAACTTATAACCATCACAACTTTGGTGAAAGAACAGCAGGTAAGTATTTTTGACCTGGCAGTTGCATTCATGGGACTGCCTTGCAAGTCTGCATGTCTGATTTACAGTGTGACAGTACTCCTGCCAGAATAGTGAAGCGACTTACCTCCAGCAAACACAGTTTTTACTTGCTAATATTGGAGGGCTGACAACAAAACAAAGACAAATTTTCTTTCCCCCTTCTTTCTCCTTCTAGTTTAAACAGGAGGAAGCCATCTAAAATGGTTTCACTTCAACGGAAGACTGAAAATTGTTTAAATTACTACAGTGAGGAAAAAGAACAAAATAATGGAACAAGCATGCCTGGGGACAATGGTGCAGAAAGCAAGCAACATTTCCTTTTGCTGTTCGTGTAATGGGCAAATTTGGTAATTTGATGTTGATAAGGCTTTTGGAGATAGAACAGCTCTGTCTGGCCAGGCTGGTAATCTCACCCCTTGGAGAAGTAGTTTTGGAAGGAGACCTGGTGGCACAGAAGTGAGATGAACCCAGAGAGGCAGAGTCACCTACTCCTTCATGACACATGAAAGGAACTGCAGCAACCTCAGAATGCAGGACACACTGGTGATGGTCTTTCTCATGTGCTTTATGGGACTCCTTCCCACCACAAGGAGACTACATCGGCATATTGGCAGACACTCCCCTAAATATAATGTGGTTTTATGCATTTTTACTTGGTAGCTGAAGGACAGTAGTGGACTGCAGGTGCCCTTAGTGCTCATGTCTCCAGAGATGCCACAGCTCTGCTGGCATCTAAGTCCTGCTGGTAATAACAGGAGGGAGCAGCAGCAGCAGCAGCTGATGGTGGTTACCTGACTGCTGGTAGCTTGTTTGTGCCTCTTGCCTGGGCATGAGGAGGCTGATACAGCTGGTTGTCACCACAGTTAACTCTTGCCAATGAAAGGGGGGAGGTGCTTGATCTTGACATCAGAAAGCCAGTTCTGTGGGACCAAGAGCCATCTCCCCCTGGTGCCTCTCCTCATTTGGATGGACACTAAATGGTGTCAAAGTCTGATGAGGTCAAAGGTGGGTTTAGTAGAGAGCAGCCCAGTAGTCAGATGCTCAGTCAGCCAAAACATGCTGCCAACTCCACAGCAGGGGAGCACTCACCTGCCTCCACTCCTTTCCTCACAAATGCCACATTCAAATGAGGGCAATGCTTGCATCCTTGCCGTAGATGAGCCTGGTGTCTAACCCTAAGGTTTGGGGGCTGACCCCAGATTGCCCATGTTGACCTCTGTCTAGAGAGTCTCCCCTGGTGCACTCTGGGGACCCTTCAGACCCTGGGAGGGGTTTGACATGCAAGGGATCCTTAAGTACTTCAGACAGGAATGAAGGTTCATTTGTGAAGTGTTCAGAAGATGTCAGATGATAAAAGCAACTGGATTCATCCCTTTATACTTCCAATATGTCTTTCTGAACTTACCAGTTTGGAGCCTGTTTTGTTGAGATTTTGGTTCTCGTGCAGCAAGTAGCACCGCAACATTAGTGGCCTTGGGTGCTATAATGGAGCAGTTACTTTGGTTATTGTCTTCAGGCACACAAAGAGTCTGAAACAAACTGGGGGTTTGTTTGGTTTTTTTTCAGTAGATTCTCTGGAGCACAAGAGCAAGATGGTGTTTGCAGAGGGAGCTCAGGGTGCCTCTGGCTGGGCTGGGCAGGCTGGTCATGGGGTGTTATCCCTGACATCCTGCAGAGGTTTCACTGCCTGCCCATAGACAAGGACCATAGAGACCAGTGCAACAGCTCACTTGCAGCATGGGATTCATGACTGCAGCTGGGAACTGGGAGTTTTACCAGGATAAGGACTGAAGCAACAAGGGTCAGTTTTGACAAGAGTTGTATTTAGCAGCTGTCAAGTGTACTGACACGAAATAGAAAAAGCTACTTATGTAAAGCCATTACAAAAATTGAAACCAATTTAGTACTAATACCTAGATTGCTGTTCACTCTCCGTGGAAGATGTAGGAAAAAGCTCTGTGCGCTCTCAGCTTTCTGTTTAAATGGGCAGGTTTCCATAGGAAAAGCCTTTGACCTGCTAATAGCTAATACAGAAATGCTCCACTTTCTCCCAGCATTTTAAAGCTGTTCTTCATCTCTCCTTTCTAGTTAGATCACAGAATCACAGAAAAACAGAATATGCCAAGTTGGAAGGGAACCGCAATGATCATTGAGTCCAGCTCCTGGCCCTGCACAGGACAACCCCCAGAATCACACTGTGATGCCTGAGAGCATCATCCAGATGCTTCTTGAGCTCTGTCAGGCTTGGTGCTGTGACCACTGCCCTGGGGAGCCTGTTCCAGCACCCAACCATCCTCTGGGTGAAGAACCTTTTTCTAATATCCAAACTAAAGCTCTCCTGACACAGCTTCAGGCCTTTGCTTTGGGTCCTGTCACTGGTCACCAGGGAGAAGAGATCGGTGCCTGTACCTCCTCTTCCCCTCATGAGGAAGTTACAGACTGCAAAAAGAATTAAGGAATATCCAGCTACAAAATGATTCCTTAAACCTGTTGTATTTCAGGACACTACAGCCTTGTCTGAAAGAGTTTTTGCAAAAATTTTGGTTCTGGCAAACAGATAAACAGGAGGTCAGTCATTGATATAGAGGTTGGAAGCAGTATTTCACTGGAATGTAAAGTTGGGGGGGTTTCCTCTCTATAAAATAATAGTTTGGCTAATCAAATTTGAGAAATACAGGAAATCTCATCTGGAAAAAGATCAAATGCAAATACACCTTTGTGGTTAATCATTCTTGAATCCTTCCAGGGTAATAGGCTTCCCACAGGTCTTGCCATCACTACACAAACTCAACAAAACCCATAATACCCATGTCAGAGAGAGTGATACTGAGTGCTACAGAAATGGTGTACAAGGTGTAAGACAACCTTCAACAAGTGTCTCATGGTGTACAAGTGGATGGAGGAGAGCAGTTCCATAAAGGCACCCTCTGCTCATGGCCTCTGGATGAGTGTTGCAGAGGTGTTGCAGGACACGCACCTGAGGACAGACAGCAAATGCATACAAAAGAGCCAGGCAAAGAGCAAAGAGGCTGCAAAATAAAAGTGGATCTTGAAATAAAATGAGGGGCTGGAGTGGGAGAGTATCAAGGCTACCACAGCACAAGGGGTCACAGAAGAAAAAAATTTATATTGTGGTCTGTGTTTGGGTAGTGGCACAGTGCACACAGCGAGAAAGGAGAAGAGAGAGGAGCAAAGTTCTTTTCAAAATAGCAGGGATGTCCCTAGGAGGGCCTGTGAACCATCCAGAGAGCTGGGTTTGCGCTGTGTACTGCCATGAGAGACAGTCCATCAGCTCCCCTGGAGAAAATCCTTATTAAGGCTGATTTTCAGTGTGAACTTGAAGTGTGTGAACACTGGTCCAGAAGTGCCTTCCTCCAGTTTCTGGAAATGCTGCAATTGGAAAGTCAGTGAAGCAGTCATGGGCACTCAGGAAACCCCATCAAAGGATCTGGCAGCTCAAGATGGACCAAGACTTGGAAAAGAGAGGTTTTATTCCCAGATCTGAGGGTAAACTCGA
This sequence comes from Scytalopus superciliaris, assembly GCA_013400415.1. Classification (NCBI taxonomy): domain Eukaryota; kingdom Metazoa; phylum Chordata; class Aves; order Passeriformes; family Rhinocryptidae; genus Scytalopus; species Scytalopus superciliaris. The sequence goes on along the minus strand of VXBX01009357.1, from coordinate 112,439 downwards.
ATGTGACATCAGAGAAGGCAGTCTACCCATCTTTGATTCAGTTTCGCCATATGTAAAATGAGCATAATTAACATTTCTGTATTGTGCTTTCTGTTCTACTAATGAATGAATAAGAGTCCAGTATTTCATTATTATTGCCATTATTAAATAGGCAATACATTAGAGAGCAGCACAGACCCTTAAGGCAAAGACACTGATTGTCTTTCCCTAAACTGCCCAGCATCAGTGCTGTATGTATGAGATGTTGCAGAAATCCTACTCTCCCTGTCATTGTGGCTGCAGGGCTCACTGCCAGTGAGCTGGAAGCCACCACCACAAGCTGGTCACATCAGGCAGGGGATCTCTTGAGGAATGTGCCACTGTTGGTCACTCTGGACAGAGAAAGATAAAAGCTGGTGTGTAGGGAACAGCCTCGAGCCCTAATGAAGGGCCAGTATCTAATGAGCTTTACCCAACCCACTGGTTACAGGGACATAGTAATGATGTTCTCTCGCAGTCTGCCTGCTGATAGGATTTCATATAATCCACTTAGCATTAAAATCCTTTCTCACAAATCAGCATGCATTGTCACCTAAATGACACCTTAGATACAGTCATATTATTTTATGAAGGACTTACGAGGACAATCACAAACTGAAGCAACATAACTGACCTGACTGTGCTCTCGGCTTGGATTTAGCCTAAGGCTGCTGCATTATATTAGCTTGGGTTATCTGAAAGGAAAATGCCTTTGACAGTCGGGATGGATCTGAATGGCCCTTCAATATATGCAGTTCAATGGAAATATGAAAGAGCATTTCCTTCACCCCTGTGGACTCTGCCCCAGAGACAGGCAGACACACTTCTTGCAAAGGAACATTACCCGCATTGGTATTTGAGGTTTGCTCATAATTCACTTGACCCGCCCTTTTGTATCTGTGTCACTCTTTGCTCACTCAAACCCTCTGCCTTGTCTCAGTGTCTCAGTGCCTGCAATGAGCATGTTTATGCTCTGTACCCATGCATCAGAGCAAAGATGCACTTTTTTAAATGGATTGTCTTGTAGTAACAGCTTCATTATCAATATTCTCACTAATTAGTCAAGAAGTTATGATGTCTTTATACAAACATAAATTAAGCCTTAAGGTTTACCTTTAAGAAAGACATACATGATTGTGCATAACAATGCAATTTATTTAGCATGCATTATCCTTTTTATGGACAGCTTTATATTTCAGGATCAATGCTAATTAACACACAAGGAAATAGCTGGAAGGTCAAAGGCTCAAACCTACCAGTCTCCATTTTGAGGTGCCTGAGGGAATGCATTTCCCCAGACTTGTGTTCAACAGCACTGATGGAGATTTTCTTAGCAAGGAAAGAAGCATCACTGGTTGGGAATCTTTATGGCCTTAAAGAGTTTTATCCAGTAGATTGTTTGGTTTCATTTTAGCATTACCTCAATTGACATGGTTTTAAAACAAAACAGCCCACTTTTCTATGGATCAGTGATGACTAATACAGAAAAACAAAATAGCAATCAATAATTGCAGACAATGAAGGTCTTGTTTACTTCTTAAGGAAATTCTCTGCTATTGATGAACTCTGTAGAAGCAAAAGCTAAGGCAGAGCTGAGGGAAAATCAGTATGGGAAGAATTGGTAGTAAAATTAATGGGGGAAAAGTTCAATTTGAACACATGGATCTCTGTCAAAACCGGGTCAGGAAGAAAAAAAAAAAAATCAGCAGCTTTGTGACAGCAATATTGTCCTGTATTAGCATAATCCACTACTACTTTTGAACCAATATGAATATGCAAACAGATTGAAGTTCTTCTTGCCCATGTGAACACAAGACAAGACAGCAGAGTTATGTGTGCCATGTTTCCCCAGCAGTGCTAGGGGCCCGACCAGGTCCCTGATACAGCAGGTGCTTCCAGCCTGTGTCCTGCTGGACTGCAGAGCATGAGCTGGCTGTGGGTCAGGCTCAGCCAACCCCCCTTTCCCCAGCTGTGAATGCTAAGCCCAAGCAGTTAATAGGGCAGAAGCTGACAATGCCAACCCATCCTCACCCCATCATGTAGGTGAAGGGGGTGTGTGCTTTTGTGCCCAGCTGTTCATCCTCAGTCTTTCATCAGGCCTCACTTTACCTCTAGCTCAGGTAGCTAAAATGAGCCCAGCTGACAGCGTGTCTGTATTTAAATTTATCTATTTAAAGGTGAAAGCCAAATAGACATGAGAGATAGGTTTTCTGAATATCAAGGGTGGAGAGGACAGGGCTGAGGGTGCAGGTCTAGAAGGGACAAGGCAGGAGAAGGCAGGATGTGGGTGAATAGGGCTGAAGAGGACAGGACTGGTTTTCCAGGATGGGAAAGCAGCTATCTCTGTGCTGGATCTGTGCTGTTTGCTCTGAAACGCTTAAAGCTGCCTGGGTAGGTGGTGTGTCAGCAATCTCCCCAGGTGATTGTTCCAAATATGCAAACCATCCACTTACAGAGCATTTATCATCTTTTTTTGTGCTCTCTTCTGCTCTGCACGTTTCTCCACTGCTTCGCAGCGGTGGCAATCCTAGCCCTTCATTTAGGGACTGGATGTTTGCCTGCAGGCTGGGCTAAGGTGTAGACTTGGGAAAGAAGAGAACTTGTCTTCCTCCTGTTGGCTGTCAGGGGAATGCCAGGCACTTTGGGAGCCCAGCAGAGACCTAGACACGGCCTCACAGAGCAAGGATTTTCTGAATTTGCAGAAGCAGCAAGTAGTCCCAAGAGCTAATGAGGGAAAGGAAAATAGGCCCTTCTTGTTTTGGTCTCAGTCAGTCTGTTTGCTTGCTTCTTGTCCACAATGTCCTCAAGAAAGGTCTAGGAGAGAACAGGCATTTTGGATGAGGTGGAAGTACATGTGAATGGTGCAGGTGAAGGGTGTCCAGGAAAAAGCCTCTCCAAAAAGAAGATCTAGAAAACAGTGTTATGGGGAAATGGCAGTCCAGGGAAACCAGGGAGGCAGGGATGCACCAGCAGCTCCAGCGCCTGTCCTTGGGGTAGCAGTAGTGGCCAGAGCCGCTGGTGTCACTGTAGCTGCAGAGCCACCTGCCTCTGCCATGGGGTATGGAGGAAGCCAGATGTGCACCCACTCTGCTGGCAGGAAGACAGTGTTTTCCTGCAGAAACTGTCTTTCACAGCAGTTAATCTCTCCTCAGGGCTCACCCGAGCAAAGCAAGAAGGCTTTCCCTTTAGTGGGTCTATTCTCTGTGACAGATGAGGATACTCCTTCCTGGCCTTCAGTTAACAACATCTCTGTTTTTATTTCATGTCTTCAGCACATCCTGGTGTTTTGGATGAGGTAGCAGAGCTGTCTTGCAAGAGAAGAGGAGACATGCCATGCCCTGGGAGCAGGCCACACTTATTTAGGTGTCAGCCTCATTGCAACATGGAGCTGCTAAATGGACCCTGAAAGCTCTCCACAGACAGAGGCAACACAGTAAAAATAAACCCCTAAAAGATGACAGTGACACACACTTGTCAGGGGTAAGGAGCTTACTCCCCAGCTTGGAGTGCTGGGCTAGTGAGAAGTAGTGGAATTATATGAATAACAGTAGCAGCCACTGCAGGAAGGGTTTGGGAAACTGTAAAGGACTGAGGAAGTATGATGGGCGTATCTGAAAGAAGTGATAACTGTGCTTTGTCTAACAATGTTTGAGGCACTCAGAGTGGTTTTGGAGTTTGTCAGAGATGAGTTCTGACTTTTGGGATCACTGCCTGCTTGGGTGGTTCTCATCTGACTAAGCACAGATATATTTAAACATCCTTTAGACTGCCTTTGAAGTCAATGCAGAGAAATAAGAATTTTCAGGGTGCAATTCTCCTTCTGCTAAAGGAGAGGCCTAAAACCTGTTACAAAGGTGTATCCTTAATGTACCTATTTCCCTCAACTAAGTTTAGAGAGCCTGCGTGGTGACTTGCTCTACTGGAGACATCCTCACTGCAGTTATCCATAGGAAGGCAATGCAAACCTCACTGTAAGTGATGCCAAAAAGAATAAAAATGTGATCAGGGAGCTCAGCAATGTTGATCACAAAATGCAGCAAAATCTGAAGCTGGATGTCAGAGCACAGGGCTTTTACATCAAAGGGAAGATGTTTTAGGAATGACATTAACCAAACATGGGAAAGGTTTAGCATAGGCTGGGGTGGATTTTCAAACCCCAGAAATTTTCCTACAGTGCATTTTTAAACAGAAATATTCTAATTCAAAGACAAATTAATTTAGGGAATCTCTGGCTTGAGATGCCTGGGAAGTCAGAGTAACTGTGTATAAGTGTCTTCTGATTCTGTATTTGGCAAATCTAAATGGCAAACTGAAGACAGGTTTCACCAGCTTTAGTACATTTTAAGATTTGCAAGTTGCCACACTAGAGCGATGAGAACTGGATCTGATGGGCATTAGCAATGCTGAGCTCACCAGGGCTCCATTCGCAGTATCTGTCACTCCTTCACCAGGTCTGCTAGAAAGAAAAATACTTCTTTGCTTGGGCTGTCCAAGGCTGCATCAGGAAAGCAATTATTTTAAAAGGGAAATGACTTCAATAATTCAGAGTTTTGTTCGACAGAACAAAAAGGGACACAATTGAAACTGGGATGTTGTGGAAAGATTGGGGTATGCTTATTTTCTTGACTGAGCCACCCCCACCTTTTTCCCATGTAGGTAGTTACTGCTCATTCAGACATGAAAATGGCATAAAGCTGTACTTGGAAAAAAGGCTGAAATCAACTTCCCAGAAGATCAGACAAGCATGTTTTTTCCAGGCCAAACACTATAAATGCAATGTTTAGAAAAGATGGAAGTGAAAAAGGGACTTGAGCCAGGGCAGTGGTGAGGTGCAGCCTCCCCACAGCTCTGGCTGTGTTTGGTTGGTCTCTACCAAGGCAGGGCTCTATGTTGTGCCTTGTGCCACTGCCACATCACATTAGTTAAGCTCTCCTAGAGACATTTAGAGAAACAAACTGCCGGCTCTAACATAAGCTGTCTTCATCTCACAATTTGCCTGCTTAAAAGCACAAAAAGAGAAGGGTTTGTGGCAGCAGGGGCATCCCTCCCTTTTAACCCTTAATTTCATCAATCTGTGCATGTTGTTATTTTCCCTTTCTTCTTCCACAGGGATAGAACACCTCTCCTGTACAGAAAGACTTAAAGAGCTGGAGTTGTTCAGCCTGGAGAAGGGAAGACTCCAAGGAGATCTTGTTGTGTCCTTTCAGTACTTGAAGTGGGTCTACAAGAAAGACGAGGACAGATGTTTTAGCAGGCCCTGCTGTGATAGGACAAGGGGCAGTGGTTTTAAACTAAAAGAAGCTAGATTGAGACTAGATATAAGGAAGACATTTTTTATGATGAGGGTGGTGAAACACTGGAATAGGTTGCCAGAAGGCTGGTAGATGCCCCTACCCTGGAAACATTCAAGACCAGGTTGGACAAGGCTCTGAGAAACCTGATCTAGTTGAAGTTGTCCCTCCTCACTGCAGGGGGGTTAGGCTAGTTGACCTTTAAAGTTCACTTCCAACACAAACTGTTCTGTTATTCTGCCTTTTGAAATACTTTTTGTCTGCTTTAGAAACACATTTCACTGATTCTCTTTTGCAATATGCACACAGGTGTGTATTTAAATATACCTACTTATGGCATGATGTCTTCTGATTGAGTACACTATCTGGGGCAGAAGGGGTAGTTGTGACCCAGCATCTAGCAGGAGGGATTCCTCAGAGTCCTTTGGGAAGATTCCTGAGCTTCATTGAATAGAGATACCACAGTAGTGAAGAATGGGTTGTTCACTCAATGGCCAACTGGGAGACTATGAGGCCACCACACCTGAAAGCTACACAACCCTTCCTCATGTGTATGGTTACTTTTTTTCTGCTCCTCTCCTTTTGGCTGTCACTGTTTCTCCTCCCAGGTATCTCTGTGTCTCCCTCAGTGACATCCTCAATATGGAACAGTTTTCCCAGACCTGTGCTCTATCCCTAATGTCTAATCACTGTGCCTAATCCCCCACATGCAAATTCTTCAGTCACTGCAGCTTGCATTGTTATTTCGAGTCACTGAAACTGGATATTAAAAAGATCTGTTTAATCTTTGAGACTTATCGCTTTTTCATATGTAAAGATCAAATCCCTTCTGAGAGGACACACTAAATATTTAATGTTATATTACACTTGATCTTCACCAAAAACCTCCGAGAGGGTATTTGTGAAATCCTAGGCTTAATCAATGTTGGCCCCCTTTTTTTTTTTTTTGTTTTTCTTTTCCTTTTATTAGTTTTCCTTTTCTTTTTCTTTTTTTTTCTTTTTATTTTTGCTTCCTCTTTTTTTTCTTCTTCTTCTTCTTTTTCTTTTCTCTTTCATTTTCCTTATCTCCCCCTTAAGAAACACAAGTCACACACCACCTGCTTCCCCTACAGTGCACAGCCTCACCTGTGCCACTGCCAAGGGGCCTGGAAAGCACTGCCACAATTGATAGTGAGAGTGGGGTGGTTAAAGAACGCCCCCGAGCCCCTGTGCTATCACACACATCAGTAAGAGCTCCACTGCCCAAAAGTGCAACGAGAGATGAAACAGCAGTTCAGGCCTATGTGCTTAGAGAACCTGACTGACTAAAGAAGTCCTAAATTTGAGCAGTTTACATCAAAAAATAAGATATCAACACAGGGAGACTTTTCTATGTGAATAGTGTAGGTCCGGTTCCCATTTTCTTGGTTACATCTTTCTTAGGGAAAAAAGATGATTTTGCAGCAGGATTCTGCTTCTCCATGGACTGCAGCCCTGACCAATGGAGAAGAATAACCTGGAAGATTTTGCTTTATGTTCTGTGCTGAGTGAACAAGAGCATAAAAATACTTTCTAACCACTAATGAGAAACCCAGCAATTTGGTAGTCAGTGAACCATGGAGGTTGTAGATGAGGAAGATCAGTAAAATTAGGTCAGGTTGAGAATCCCTGTGCCAGTGCCAGAAAATCTTAAAGCTCAAAGAGTTGACTTTAAAGCAGAGCAGGCACACACAGAGAGGTTGTAGGGGGTCTAAGTCACCCCTGAACATCCTGGTCCTAGCAGGTGCAGACCTGCTGAGGTCTTGCAGTGTTTTTGGTGACAATCAGCTCAGGAGACATGAATTTACTGCAAACATTTGTTTGAACTCTGCAAGTCACTTACCCTTATGATTTTTCCACTCCTGTCCGTAGATGGGAGCTCATGTGAAAACCACTTTCAACACTGTGAGATGCTCTGACCTTACAGTTATTGTGACTACCTGAGTAGTTAAGACACCTGCTCTACTGACCTGGGTGGTAGATCAGGCCAAAACTAGAGCTTCGTGTGAGGCAGATTCTTAGATATTTTGGTCTTTAACTTGTGGTAACAGTTGGCTGCACTGGAGAAGCTCATATTTGGGGAAAAAAAAAAAGACTTCCAGGTATTCTGTTCTCCATAGCCCTATGGAAGACAACGATATGAGATTGTGGGTATACAGAATAAAAAGGGAATGAATCCTTCACAGTCTCTGCTGTTTCAAGTGTCAGAGGAGGAAGCAGGACTTGGGAGTAAAACAAACCTTTTCCAGCTTGCCAACCTCTTCACCTCAAACCCCAGGGTTTCAGGGTTTCCGAGCCTATTAAATTCAGAAAGAAGTAGACTCCTTGGCCAGTGTCTTGGCCAGTGACAGCCCTACTGAAAGAGAGCAGGGAGGCTCAGCAGAGATCAGCTGGATCTGGGTGGCACCAAATGCAGAAGTTTGTCTCTGGGGCCTCACAGCAGCCTATTCCAACAATGGCCATTCCAACAGGCTTTAGGGAAACAAACAGTGGGATAGCCCACAGGTGTAGCACAAACAGCTGTGAGATGGTAGTTTCAGCCCTCTCAGTCTTCTGATTTTGATGAGATTCAGGTCATTTTCAGATTTTGGTTTTGTTTTTTTAGGAAATAAGATCCCAGATGCTCTGAGAAATGACAAAGGAAGGAAAGGTCTGGGTGTATTACCTCTGTGTTGCTGCACAGTTGCACCAGGCTCAGAGCCAACAGCTTCCTTGCAGCTGTCTGGTGGAGGGAGAATGAATAGAGTAATGTCTCCGGATATGAATAGAGTAATTTGGATGTGCCGCCTGCTTTTCATATGTGCAGGATAGCTCTGTGTTCCTCGTGGGGCAAAGACATAGTGTTGAGGAGAGGAAATTTGGCCCCTTGCACTGAAAAGAACTCATGCACTTTCCCTCATACCTAAACCAGTTGTTCTTCATGGTCCTGTTCTGTGAGATACTGAAGGATGGGCCAAGCCCAACCCATGGCTCATGGCATCCCTTCAGAAGGCACTTGCTTGGACCTTCCTCCTGCATCACTACCGGATCAGCACATCTGGAGTGAAGCCATGAAAAGAAGCTGTAGGATTTTGTTCACAGGCCATTTTTTTAGATCTTTCCTTCTACAGTCCTTTCCTTTTCTTCCCACCTTCTGACATCTCTCTGTGTGCTAGAAAAGCCTCAGACTGGCAATGTCGAGGACTATGGTGTCCAGACACAGAGCTCTCAGGTGGCAGTCCAGCCTTCCTCCCCTCCCAGTGCTCTCAGGGGAACTTTTCACCATCTGCTCCCTCTGAAGTGCAGGTTTGCACACATACCACTGGTCCTGGTAAGAAACATCAGAGTTGCTCCAGCAGAAATTATAATTATCCCCTGCAGTTGGGTGATGATTTTAGTATCTTCCCAGTGGGAAATGTGTCACTGGTTATTGAAGAGCAAACCTAACAAGCAGCAGAAATAACATCAGCTGACCTAATGTCCTCAGCTACTAATGGGGGAGAAATGCTGGATTTCCTTCTGTATAAAGGAGGAGCTGTATAAAGCTCAGATATGATCCACAGTCTTTCAGGGACAGCTTCAGAAAATCAGGGGAGCTGTCTGTGCCTTTCCCTGCTTGGCTGCTGTGGGGCTGTCTGCTCAGCACCCACCCATGGGCATACACGGGCTTACTCCAAAGGATTCCATGTTGCTGCATCTCACACATACTCTGTGCAAAACAGCAGCATTGGGGTGAGTGTGTCCTTGGGCACCTCCAGTGGGGACCAGTCACCAGAGGTAACATTCCCACAAACACAATGCTAGACTACTTCGAATGGGGGCAAGTCTGGTGTGCAAGGGGGATTCCTGAGAATTAGTCTGTCCAGCACAGCACATTATGTCTCCACCAAATAAACAGAAGGAATTGCTAGACTCAAACTTGCCAATGTTTGCCACTCTTATGGGGACAGTAATGTTGATCCCATACCAGTTTGGTGCTTAGGGGTGACAAATGCATTTTTGTTTTGGATGACATCATCAAAAAGCTCAAAGCGAAACAAACAGGTGAAAAGGAATGTGACAGAGTATAAAGTGTCCTGGGATGTTTATTTAATGTATTTATATACCTGCGCTGCGTATATTTTGATACTTCCAGTGTGCACATGCTAGCAGCTCATTTGTGGGGAAACTAATCACCATGCCTGGCCAGGTGTGAGCTACTATTTCTCAGTGCCATGTGGTGCCCAGATGCACAGTGAAGCCTCCTGTGGCCCTGTGCACACACAGGGTGTGCTGGGATGGGCTGGGATAGCTCCTGAAATGCCCTGCTCTCCATCACAACATGGTGACAGCCAGTGCCGAGCATCCCTGTCACTGAAAGGGCTCTGCTTATAGAGACTTGTGGCTTTGAGCCACATAGTTTGTTGTGCCTTGTGTCTACTAAAGCAGACAGTCTTGTGAAATCTTTTTTCAGCTGGGGCTGGGGCTGGCAGATGATGGATTCAATGTGCAGGCGACATTCACACAGGAAAGGCCACAAGGAACGTCACTCCAGTTGGGCACTCCTTCTAAGGCAGGCTTGGGGTTGCACTCAAAGAGCAGGGGTGAAGCCACAGGTCTTGGTTCCTCTCTGGTTGAAATCTGGCTTCACTCCCAGTCAAGAGCCCCAGGGACATGTGACCACATGGAGCTGCAGGAATAAAAGGATGGGGCAGGTCAGCCCAGTTGGTTTCCCCTGCCTGCACCACTCAACAGCTCAGTGGTGTCCTCTGCTCTGGTCAACAGCAGGCACCTGCAAAGCATTAGGTTGCCATAGTCAAGCATGGCCTTCGTGCTGTTAAAGGTGGAATTGCTTCAGAATGGTTTGGTTAACAAAGGAAAACTATCAGGAGGAGGCTTTTCCCATCAGGGAGGGAGCGTGGGAGGAAGCATGGTGGGTGACTCACACAATGCCGGCCCAACAATTGCAGGAACTTGCTGGAGGAAATGACTAAAATAGCCACGTGGGGCAGTGCTGGAGAGCAGACTGCAGATAAATAACCAGAACATGAAAGCTGAACTGCACAAGGTGAGGGAGAGCAAGCAGAGAGAGGGAGAGGGGAAATCTCAGAAGAGGATGGCAGAGGGAATGGCTGCCAGCTTCAGTGGTGAAGGACCCTACCATGGCAATGGCTGGAGGGTCAGCAGCAGTGCCAAGGGGTGCAGAAGGACCCAGCCCTTTCCCAGGCACTCTAGTAGAGGCACTGCAGTTCATTTTTGGTTCCTCTTGATCTAGGACTAGGCAACTGGTCATTAGATTTGCAAAAAAAAAAAAAAAAGAACCAAGCAAAGGTTTTTTACTCCCTCTTCATCTGGCCAGAAGCAGTTATATCAGCATGACTACACCAGGAGGAAAGTATTTTCCACGTAACTGTCTGAGAAGAAAGATGCAGCCCCCATCCCTTCCCTGGCCAGGGAGGCAGAGCTGCCGCCCCGGCGCCGTGAGTCCAGAGAGCCCAGTTCTGTCAGCTGCCTCATGCCTTGGCCTCGGCCTCGAGAGCACGAGTGCCTTCGTGCAAAGTACAGAAGCCTTTGCAAAGTTTATGCTAAAATGGGAGCTCTAATAATCAATCTCCCTGCAAAACACGTAAACAGAGGGATGTCATCGCGCCAGCCTTTGTTTTCAGAAAGAGTTCTCCCCCTTGGCTATTGCTGAGATGAATTTATTTCTTCATCATAGATATTCCCTATACAATATATATAGTTTAATAGCTTTGATCTCCCCACATGCAGTACTTGAAGCTGATTCCAAGTTTTATACAGTTAAACACTACCACATGCTTGAAGAACTCAGTACAGCCTTTTCTATAAACTAGCGTAAATCAGAGTAGGAATTTGAACAGTTTCTTGCCAAAATAGAGGGTGTGCCTCTTGCCCACGCTAAATTCCTTTCTTCATCTCTGCTCTGTTCACAGTTAACCTGCAGTGTAGCAGCATGGGTTTATGCAATGCCCATTGCATCCAATATAGGAACACTGTAGTCCTTCAGTGACTCAGAAAAATGCAGACCAAAAATTAACAGTCCAAATCCCCAAGTCAAGAAAGTCTTTCCAATCCTGGTTAATCCTGTAGTGTCCTGGTTACATTTGTTTGTCAAAACACATGAAACCTTGGTAAAAGATAGGAAAGGAGGGGGAAAATCATCTGTAGAACATAAAGGAGAGCCAGTCTCAAAACTCCTCCAGTCCTTCTCCATCTTACTATCCACAAGGCCATTTCAAGCACATATCATTCATTACCATGACAGCCCAGTTCAGTCCCAGAGCATCAAACATCCTTGTCTTTGTGGGGAACTGCACCCTTCAGCATCTTCAGGAGAAGATGAAGCCAATGACTGGTGTGGGCAGCAGGGGCTCATTACTGCTGAAGGCAGCCAGTCTTCTAAAAATCATGTTGAAGCAGAGCCCAATTTGGCCTTTGGTTACTTGAAGATTTGTTCCTGAAAGGCACGTGATAGGACTAAAATAAATGCTACATTGCCAGGAGAGCAATGAGGGAGCAGTAAAATATCCCACTGGAGGGGAAACTCCTGGGGGTGACAGGAAGACAGGTGTGGGCAGCTAGGAGCCTAGCCTGTTATTTGGGATGAGGGCTTGGGGGATGCTTTCCATGATGCTCAGCTGCTGCAGACAGTGAGAACACCACGCTCTGATGTGTAGTGCAAAGCTGTATGTTTTGCCTCCATCTGGACATCCCCATGGCTAGCACCATGACCAGGTCTTACGGAGCATGGCTGATGCTGAAAATGGAGTGAGTTCTTGGGAAACCCTCTTTTTCTTTGCTTTGGGTGAAGCCTCCCTGTTTTGGCAATTATAGCACAGGAGACCACACTTTCCCAGGAGAAACACAGAACACAAACCCATTGGAAACAAGGCATCAGGAGCTCCTGTGTTCACCAAAGGGCTGATTTTTGCCTCAACTTATTTTGCTCCTGAAGCTTCCAAGGGCTATCAGGCAGTCAGAGCTCTGTGCTGTGGTCCCTTGATGTTGCTGTGAAGGCAGCACTTGGCTTTTGGGTTTGATCATGCAGTTGCATTGCCCTGCTGCACTCAGAAGAAGACCCAGTAGGATTTTTGGACATTTCTCCAGACCTGTCCCAATTTGGGCCTGGATATCACCATTTTGATCCACTGAGAAGTGTGATGATTGCTGTCCTCTCCTGTGCAAAAGCCTGGATCACTGCAGAAGCTTGTCCTCATCCTGGACTGATGACAAGAAAAACAAGCACCTGAAGAGGGGAGGAGGATGTGGATTGATTTGCTTTGAGTCAGTGCTCCTTGCACACACTGAGGGCTCTTAGGAGCAGTCTGAAAAATCCACTTCATTAGAAAATACAGAAACAATTAAGCACTTACTGTTGTTTACTTTTGCAATAGGAACAATTGATCCTTCTTCCTTCTGACTTCCACCTCTAACCCTAATTCCTTGCTCTGCACACAGCCAAGCACAGTTCAGAGAGGGGAAACAGTAAGCGAGATTAAGATTCTGGACTTCGGTTAGGAACATAAATCAGCTTTGAAATAGTCACATTTTTTGGACTAAGCAAAGGAAGTCATCTGTACAAAACAGGCTATGGCCACTTTTTTGTTGTAACTAGAAATATGCCAACTTCCTGGCTGTAGAAAACTTATTTTTTGTTGATTTTTTTTTTTGTGACAGTGGAATCATGTAGCTAGCAACATTTGAAGAGAAGTTTAGATCAGAGGAAAGAAAGAGACAATACAAAGGCAGTGCTGTGGCAGTGGTTGAAGGCACAGAACCCCTTGGTGATACACAAGAAAGGAGCTGAGTGGAGAATATAGCCCAGGGTCCCAGGCTATGAATGGAGCACATGGGAAGGAGCAAAACGGAGCTATGACACCCCATAATGCCCCTGTTCCTTAGAGACATTTATTTGCATGCCTTTATTTTGTATTTTACCACACTGGGGGTGACACATTTCCCAAGACTGTGTAACTGGAGGGTTTCCTGGAACTGGTGACCTCCAACCCATCCCTTGTTACATGACATGTGGGGCCCAGTGTGCCCATCAGTTCATTACCACGTCAGCAGAACCTGACCCCATCCCAAGACATTCCTGGGAGTCCAGCAGCCTCCAGAATGGAATCTCTGTGCCCAGGGGCTTCACAGCTGCTGGCCAAGCTAGTCCAGCATTTTGCCTCACTTGCCAACAGACAATTACTTCACTTCTAAAAAGGGGTGAGAAAAGTAAACTATTTGCTCTGCTTGAACATATATTAAACAGATGCAGCTTTCCCCCTTTGGTTTGCTGCTTCTTAACCCAAATCATGCCATTGCCACAGTTTATGCTACAACCCTCAAAAATAGTTGCATTGGCGCAGCTGAAGTGGACAGTGGGATTGACCATAATCTCTGCTGGAACAAAAAAAGTTCAGCACAAAGCTTCCAGTGCATGTATGACAAAGACCAAGAGAGAGCCCAGAACAGCCTTTGGGATAATAACTCTGCATGTGAGAGTCAATAATATATTTTCTTTTTCCACTTCTGCAAAATGTAGTTATAATGTAAATGCTTCAGGACTATAGCAATGGGAGGTGAAGCACATTGGGGTATAAAGCATATGAAATGTCTCATGGCAAAGAATAGCTAAGAAATGCCCAGGAATAACAGAACTTCACATCTATTCTTAAATATGTAAAATAGCTAAAACTCCACTGGACAGTTTCCACTGCCGAATCTGAACATGCTGGGCTTTATATTAAAACCACTTTTTCTCTGCAACCAACTACTGAAACTTCAAAGCAAAATGTATTATCCTTCACTTTGGTGTCCCACTGTCCTTTTGCTGCTTGGTGTCCCATATGACACTGATGCTAGATGAGAGGCACTAACAACTCTCTCCTCTAAAGAGGAGAGTGTCCTGTAAACACAGTGGCTATACAGCTCAGTGGCCTTGAAGACAGGAAAATGGCATCTTTTTTTTTGAAGCGTGGAATACAACCACCTTCCCACTGGCCATGTCAACATGGCTCTTGCTGACTAAGACTAATGCTCTGTAAACAAAACCCAAGGAGGTGGGGAAACTGCCTTTCTGCTGCCAGCATTGGCATCACCTGCAGTGTGTTACCTCAGCCCAACTACCACCAGCTGACAGCACTGCTGGGGTGCCTCTGTTCATGGTGCAGCAGCATCTGCTGGTCTCCAGGCAACTCCCCAGTAGCAGGAACCCACACAGGCACACTGCCTGCCCACAGTGTCCTTCTCAAACTGTTCAAACACATGCAGACTCTTTGATTTCACAATTGTTTGCAGGCAGCTCTAATTTTATTGCATTTCTGAGTGGTGATGGTTATGGGTGTGATCATGGTTTGTGCTGCATCATTAGCTAGGTGAAAGGATCGCACAGATGGAAGATCTGGCAGGGCAGACCTGGAAGAATGCAAGATACCAGGGAGCAGTTTGGTTCTGGTGGCATTTGGAGGGTGACACCGGTCTGAAGAAAGAGTGCATCATGGAGAAAACACAGTATTGCCTGGTTCCTGGTGCAGCCAGGCAAGGTGTCCATTCTGACGTTCTCCAAAGCAAACCACAAATCTGTCACATCTTCTTGGAGAAACACAGATAAATATAATCATATATGTCTCTGTGTATCCATACCAATATTCTGCTTGTACAGGCATCTTCCACTGCAATTCTTATTTTTCCACTATGGCAGTGAGGATGTTCAGGGGCAAAAGCCTCCCAGAACAGGGCTGCAAGAAGCAGCACATACCACCATGTCTCTACCCTTCCATCTCCAATATCCACCATGGAAAAGGACAGCAGTCGTGCAACTGTCACTGCTCATCAGCATCCTGGCACTGCAGAGAGCCAAAGAGCACCAGAATTTACTCTAATCATCTCTATCCAGTGAGTGTGGTTGCAGAAAGTCAGATGTGATCAACCTCAGAGCACAAGCAATTGCTGCAATGCTTCTCCTTTGTCACGTCAGAGGCAAAACAGAGGCTGTGTGTGGATCCAGTCCGTTCCTCTGGAAGCAGTGCCACAGAGCAGCCTGGCTTGTCATGGTGGGACTTCACTAGCAGGCCCTTGCACATCAAGTTTGGTTTCTGCCCCATCAGTGTCCTCCACAGCAGTTCTGGTGCCCCACTGGACAGGTGTACAGCAGGGTGGGCCTTGGCAGTGGAAATAACCCACTGGGTTCTGTAGAAATCACTCACTGGTCATAGGTAGATTAATAGAGAATGACACCAGATAATTCATTTTCTGTTACATGCCAAAAAAGGGAGTACTTCATGGGATGCATCACATTTTCTAACCAGGCCTATAAGTAAGACTTTCCTCTCTCCAAGTTAAAACTATATGCTCCAGAACATGGAATTTGACTGAAATCTTTTCAGAAGAATCCCAAACTGGCATGGGATTGGAATGAGAGATCCTCACTTCTGTCTGTTTAGGGGTTCAGTGTGCCCATCATGTTGATTGTGTAATTGGCTTTAGACCTTTGGTTTATGAGCAATGCAACCTGCTCTGGGCTTGCAAACATGATTTCTGTGTGTAGGAACAAGCTGGAGATGAAGTGTGGCTCTCCACACTCGCTGTCAACAGGTCTCCCAGGGTGGGAGTCTAAGTTGCTAAATTTTTCCTCCTTTTTTTTCCTGCAGCATGGGTAATGTTTTCTTGGATAGAAGATTTTTTCAGCTAGCAGTGTTCAAAATCTAACCATGATGCCATGGCTGAAGCTACAGAAGGATCCAGTCTGACTGAAAGAGCTGAGAAGGAAAAAAGTGTCAGCATGGGGCAAAGAGTCAGGTTTTGGCATCCAGACCAGACAGAAAGATGGGGAGCAGGCTGGGGCTGAGGCGGGTTGCTGGGGTGATATGGGCACATGCAGAAAGAAATGGAGATGGGGGCTCATCCTTTCCACTCTCCAGCTGAGGGGCTCTGCAGATGGACAGGGAAAGGCCAGGCCAATATTTCTGAAAAGGCTGCAGTGGTGTATTAATGCAGAGAGTGTTCTTCTGCTTGAGGAGGCAAATAAAAAAGACAGACGAGCACTCTGGAAAAAAACCTGTCATTTCAGAGTATGCCTGCTCTGTGGAAGCGTGAGGACCGGCATGCTTGACAGCAACCACCGGGAACACTTCCCTAAGCCTGTCCAAGGCTTATCAGGAGCACAATCAATTCATGCTGGGCTCACAGGGGTGGGGCACGTGGGCTCCTGCACCATGCCATGCTATCCCAAGCATGGGGCAACCGAGGCAAGGGTCCCCAGCCCCAGTGGGGAACAACATGGGGAGCAGTCCTGCAGCCTGTGCCACCTCTGACTGACGTACAGCTAAAAGCTGCTCTCTCCTGCCATTAGCACATTTTAACATCATTAATCTTTCAGGAAAATTCTGCAGTATTCTAAAGCACACCCTGGGTAGCAAGTTAAATTTGTATGTTTGAACAGAGTCTTTCACCTTTTCACTGTGAAGATGCAGCAACGGTACCCCTTGCTGGGGATTTGATGATGACAGCACTGGGGATGGGATGAGGCTAATGGAAAACCTTCACCAGAGCTCACCTTCTCTGCAAAATGAAGATGAAATTTTCAAGCATGCACTACAAGGGTTTAAGTGTGCAACTCTTGTGCCCCTCAGAGCAGGAAATGAGAGTCCAAGGACATTCTGCACTGCCCATGTACCTCCGTAGACACTGAGGGAGGAGGATAATTTAGAAATAAGGTGCTGAGGTGAGTGGGAGGAAAATGCAGGGAAGGAAGGTAGATATAGAGGTTATAATTACATGAAAACATCCTGTTGAAGTAATTTTTTTCTGGAGAATACTGTAGAGCTGAATGGGGAAAAAAACCCAACATGTGAGCACTGCAGAGAATTAACAGAAAATTGTATCCCTGCTATAGGATGCTATGGACTGCCCTGAGAACAAGGAAATGTGGAGTAAGAGAGATGTACCGTCAATGGAAGTGGTCATGTCAGGGAACATTTAAACAAATTGGACATATGCAGTCTCATGGGACCTCATGGGATGCACTCAGGAGTGGCTGCCCAATGTCATTGTGAGATCACACTGTAATCTTGGCAATCAGGAGAGATTCCTGAAGACTGCAAGAAAAAAAATATTTCTCCTCCTTTAGGAAAGGCAATAATAAGATCTGGGTAACTTTGGCAAAGAAGACCAATTGTGTCATGGACTGCATGAGACAAAGTTTGCCAGCAGATCAGAGGAGGTGGTCCATCGCCTCTCCTCAGCACTGGTGAGTCCACACCTGGAATGCTCTGTCCAGTTCTGGGTTCCTGAGGAGCATGCCCTAGCTGGCCTGCTTTGAGAAGGAGGTTGGACTCGATGATCTCTAGCAGTTCCCACTGGTCTTATCCAGCCTTATCAGTCTGTGATTCCACTGTTATCCTACTTCAATTTGTTATGATTTTTATCTCTTCATTCTATGATTGACAGAAAACTTTTTTAGTGAATGACAGCTTTTTGTCATTGGTAAGATGTCTTTGGTAAGAAGCATCTGATCAGACTTTATCAGTTCTCAGGCCAAAGAGAAAAGCATACAGAGATATTCACAGGGATTAAACAATGCAGCTACTACATGTACCCAACAGGTCTTGAAAGAATAACCCTGGACTAATGAGAAATTTGCAGGAAATGTCACAGAACAAATGGTATTATTCTGGCTAATGCTTACAAGAGTGTGAACAAACCTTCTGGGAAGACTCTTTCAAATTCAGTTTTAGACAAATCCTTGAAGGGATGGGAAAAGTTCCCCAGCTCGCCTGGGACGTCAGCAAAGCCCTTTCTAATCAATGGCCTCATGTTCCAGCCTCAGGAGAGAATGCCAGGCAGGTTGGTTCAGAGCTTGCAAGAAGTGCTGTGGGGCCTTTGACGTGTGCTCCTGCAGAAGCAGCTATTCCATGTTAAAAATATGTATTTTTAGCACAGCAGCTTGCAGCCTCATGCTGAGAGAGAGAAGCTGAGCCAAGGGAGGGACGGCTGATGCCGCAAGGTCTGTGGCAGGCGGAACAGATGCATAATTTCATGCTGAAAGAAATCACCTTCTTTTACAAGCTGCCTCCATTATTCCTCCCACCACTATTGGTGGCATTCGTCTTTCTGAAAAGTGAGCCTACCACATAGAAAAAGTAATTTATCTTCTCCTTTCAGGAGATGTTTTTGCTGGCAGAGTCACACACCTCTTTTGCTTTCCAAAGTTTTCCAAGTACTTGTGGTGGAAAATTTCTAAACATCCTCCAGGAGAAGCCATCAGCACAGTCATTGCTTGGCTGGGAGCACATGCCCAGCAGGGAGATGTGCTCAGCTTCATCAGCCACTTGCACCTCCACTGGTGCACCGCCCGTACCCTGACAAAAGGACACCCTGCACCCTGTGGTGCCACATGTAACTCCACGGAGCAGAGATGAGGAGGCTCGGCTGTGGCTCAGCTAAGCAGTAAATGTTTTTTGACAAGGAACAGCAGTGTGAAGTTTAGTCTTCTGTACTGCGCTGAAGCCATCCAAAATTATGATCTGCAGCACCTCCCCACCCACTGAGTTCCTACTCCTGGGACCAGACCACCCAAACTCTCTCTCTTGGTGCATTGCAGACTACTGCAAGGCCAAGTCCGTGTTATCCCTATACACTATGGGATGGAGAGCTTTCCAACAGGCTATTTGCCATCATCGAGGACTGGTTATGTTTAAATTCCATGCAGATAAAAGATTTCTGTTAGTAATGCTGGGGATAAACTCGAAGTCAAGACAGGAGAGGGTGTTTTGTTGCCTTCTGACTGTCAGGATCTGCCCTTCTCCCAGCTGCTGAATGTACAGAAGAAAGGCAATCTTTGTCCAGAAAGGTGTAAGTGGTGCAGTCATCTAGCACTGAATAAACTGGCAGGTAATGGAGAAGTAGACAGAGAGCAGGAATTATTTTTCTCCATAAAGAGCCTACCCAGGGCTTTTCCCAACACAGGGGAGAGAGGAGAGTAAGGTTCGGAGATAGGTGTGAACAGGACAGAAGAAGGGGGAACAGCCCAGACTCTGACTTGTGCAATGTTAGCATGATGAAAAGACAGAAGCACAAGAGGTTGCAGGGCAGTGTCTGCCCTGCACTACTGCTAGGCAGGAGTTCTAGGGGGGCACATTTTGCAGAGCTCTCAGGGCGGGATGCTCTGCCCCTGACTGCAGAGAAAGCCATGGCTGAAACCAACCCTCTGGTGTACCCCTACCTCTCTGCTGGGCTCCCAGACAATGAGTGACAGGTATGCAGGGGTGGTGGGGGCTTGCAGTGGCACTGCCAGCAGAGGCTGGGTGGTGAGGGGCAGCAGGGACAGCCAACTCACAGCATGGGCACTCACATGAGCACACACCACGCAGGGTACAGATGCAGCAACTGCTTGTAGGGGCACAGTACCTGTACATGCACATGGGGCAGATCAGCCATGCCACAGAGAAAGAGAGAACTCCTGAGGACCCCAAGGATCTCCACTCGGGGAGGAGAGGGGCTTTGGCTTGTAACATACTGGTGTTTCAGATGGTGATGGATAAAAGGCCTGTGTTTATCCAGTGTGAAGGTAATTACTTACAGATATTAAGATTCAAATTTACACACCACAGTCTCACAAACTGCCCCAAGTTTCACATATCAAAAAAGCGCCTCTCTGTAGGGCAGAGGGGGTTTCTGTTGTGGGCTCTCCCATGACACATTCAAGAAGCAGTGAGTTTCCATGATAAAAAAAGTTTTCCTGTTTTGAACTGAAGTGGATGATGAGAAAGTTAACTCACTGCAACCTGTTTTGGAATACAGGTAACAGGCTGGTTCTCAACCCAAGTCCATCAGCCATGCCTGCTCTCCAGTATACAGCTCTCAGGCTTGGTCCACTAAGGAGCCACTCATGTGCTGACAGAGACCACCCACCTGCCTTTGCTCACTCATGAAATACAAGTGAATTTCTTCAAGCTGTGTAAATGCCTTAAAAGGGAGAAAACAGGATTAGCACACTTTCCACACTGTCTGTGTAGGAAGGGACTTCTCTGTCCAGTGTTACACCAAGGGAAAACATGCTGTGTATTGTATCCCTAAGAGGGTTGAGCAGCACAGAAACACTCTCATGGACTTTTCAGAGGAGATAGGCAAAGAAGGGAATAGAGCCCTTTCCACATTAACAGATTTATCAGCTTTCCTGGCCTGGAATTTCCACTTTCAGGGAGAAACTATGCACTTTGCCCAGGGTTTCAGAACTGGAGCAAAACCCATAAGTATCATGGCAATCAGAGTTTCCTCCCTCCCTTTTTTGAAAGTTAGGGTGATTTTCTCTGCCAACAGAAGGCAGAGCAACCACATCTCCCATTCCTAAGGACTTCAGATAATTTGGGGAATGCAGCTTCCCAGGGGATGCCCAGGGAGGGGCAGTGGGGGAGGATGCTGAGAAGGTCTCTTTAATACACAGCACGTAGCCTAAAAGTTCCTGATAGAGCACAAGTAGTTTTAAAATTCCCCAGTCAGAACTGTGGCTTATTCAAGCATCGAAGCAGAATTATTCCCAGCTCCAAAGACGTGTTGGATGAGGACAGAGCTTTTCATGTTACCACTTCTACAGCTAGAAAAGTGCAAGCGGCAAGGTCGGTGCTATCGCACAGAAGCACCGGCTTACGCAGAGGGGTTTCCCAATGAGGAGAGCAGCTTGCCGAGAGCAGCTCCTGCGTCACGGGATGCTGTGTGGGCATGAGGCATGGCACAGCCCTGCTGGGGGCGGGTGCCGTAGGAATGAATCCCACGTCAGTCTTTTTCTGATTAAAACATAAGTCATTAGCAACTGGTCTGATATTTACTGCTGACAGGCTGCAAGAGCTCAGGAAAAAAAAAAAAAAAAAAAAAAGGCAGAAGAAACCCAAGTTTGTAGCTTCCTGTGTTGACTAAGCAGGCAGAGGAGCCAGCGGAATGTGGGCTGTGTGCGGGATGCTTTTTGGGCCCCTCTGCAGGGGCGATCACCGCCCGGCTGGGCTGTGCCTGCACCAGAGGGCAATGCGGGAGCAGGGACAAGGAGACAGCTGAAAGGGTGACAAACTCAGCCAAAGGGTGTGTAAAACTCAGAAAAAGGGTGTGTAAAACTCCGCTAAAGGGTATGCAAGCCTCAGCTGAAAGGGCGTGCAAATCTGCTGCCTTCGTGCAGCTACAGCCACAAGTCCCTCACGAAGGTGCAGCATGAATTTCTCTCCGGAGGCACGGGGAATTCTGATGTCTCCAGTGTTTTCTTGTAGCCGGTGCTGTTGATTCACTCGAGGATGAAGTGGTATGACCACAGTCATTTTCTGGTAGTACTGGAGTTGCATGGGGTTAGATGACAGCAGAATTTAATCCAAATGTTTTTTACTTTTACTGATTATCAGAAAATTCCCCTACTCTTCCTCAAGTGATTAATTGCAGGGGGATTTTGAACATCTCAGCTGCACCCTCAGTGCCAATAGAGAAAATCAAGGGGGACTCAATTTATCTTAATTTTTATAGGAATGAGACCAAATGTAACACTAAAAAGTAGCCTTATTTAAATTAGTGCATTAAACAGATGCATATTAAAATAGCCTAATATAAAAGCAGTTATTACACCATCCAAATCTAAACACAATCTTTAAGCCTGATAGTCAGGGCATCTGTGGGTAAAGACTTAGCAAAAGATGTTTCTCATCCTATCATGCTACTTCTTATTCTGATGTTAGAGATATTTTAAATGGGAAGATTAGAATGTAGCCCATGATCTATACTCTTCTTTTTTTTTTCCCCACTTATTTCAACAACAAACAGTAGTGGCAGTGTTAAACAAGGTTATAATAACTTGTTTAATTAAAAATATCACCATTATTTGAGCATTTGAAATAGTCATCTCTGCTTTTATCAGAGCAACAACTGAGCTATTTGTTGGATCAGTTGGATCAAGTTTCCGGACAACTTCCCATTCTTCCAGATATACACTGGCTCATTTACAGGAACAAAGACAGGGCTGGAATGGACAACTGGCTCACCAGACCTACTGGCCATTCATCACAGCATGATGCTTCAGCAGAAGACATGCTCCGTTTCCTCTTCCCAGCATAAACTGCTCTGTAATGAATTTTTTTCAGTGAATTTTCCAAGATGCTGAAAAGATTTGGAATTCAACACTGGAGCCCTTTGAAAATTCAATTTCGTTTACATACAGATGCTCCTCTGTGTCAGAACACGGTGCTCTGCTCTGTGTTGGCAGGCACTTCATGTAAGAGTGCAGTAGCAGAAATCAAAATGCCCTCCCATAATTATTCTTTATGCTTTTCTTCATAATCAGGAACAATCAAGACCCTCAGCTAGGGGCTACTGTTGTAAGCCATTAAGTTACAGATACTTACACAAACACTGTCTGGGGCTTTAGCCCTACTAGAGATATTTTACCTTTGGGCAGGTAGACAGATTTTCCCTGTTTGTTTTTCTGTTGTTTTTTTTTGTTATTTGAGTTTTTTTTAATTAAGCCTCACCAGCAATTAAAAAAAAAGTATATTCAATCAAATTCTCATGATGAGACTGAAATAAAAATATCAGTTACCACCCACTTTCCTTCTGAATTGTGTTGCAGCTTCAAATCTTTGCACATATTATTTCAAACTTATTATCACCCGACTCAGTATCTTTCCTGTATGAGACAGATTTCATAAGATAATCTACAGAACCATAGAGAAAGTAATTGCTATAAATGGGTAAGACTGATAAAGGGAGGAGAGCAGTCTCATAAAAGGCCACACTGTGGTAATAAACATGCCAAGAAAAAGTATGATCATTAGACAACATCATGTCCAGCCTTCAAGATTTATTTCCTTCTTTCCAGAAGCAAAAAAAGGGTACATGATCTGATCTTGGAACACTGCTTTCAACTTCTTCAAAAATCTATTCAGCTCTCAAGATATGTGACAAAGAGAGAATATATTTCCTTGAATGTGTGTGGTGTGGAACCTAAAAAAGTATGGTTTTGGCTGTAATGTTTGTCATAACACATATTTGAGCAATGCTGTAAGGTATCACACATTTCTCCCACTGGTATGAGAAGAAGCTGACAGTTTAAAGGAGATGCATCATTTGGGAAAGAGTTTTTGTCCCCAAAATAGGAAGGTGCCTCAGCTTCTCCCAGCTATAGAGCCGTATTAGCACTAATGCTGCTGTTTATGTAGATAACGGCAATGGAGGAACAGAGGGACAAACCTGGAAGGAAAAACCAGAGGTGTTTGCATGGGCACATTCAGGGGGACACACCTTGTCCAAAGTGCGCAAGATACCGTCCAAATGTACTAAGCAAAAGCAGTCCCAGGGCCCTCCCTTGGAGTGCTCACATAGGGAAAGAGATAAATCTTGGTTCTGCATCTTCAGTAACCAGAGGCTTTCCTGAAGGAAGAGACATCAGGAGAGAGTTGGTAGACTCCCACAAGAAGACATGTTGTCTTCATGCATGATATGCAATGGGGTGTGCAGCAAAATTTTGTGATGTGTTACAAAGAATTATGTCCCCAAAGCCCATTTTGACTGAACAGGCAAAACACAAACTTACTGGTAAACAAGTTTCTGAAGCACAGACATTAAAAGGCACAAGGGTGCAAGAAAAGTCCTGAGCTAATCAACTTACCTGCCAATTTCCCCTGATTTTTTAAGTACATTAAATATCTACATGTACATCAAGTGCTGTCAGGAACTCATGCTGGAACAGCATGACTGAGTATTTCTAAGGGCCTTCTCTTTGGCACAGGCACAGACTTTATTTGCAGAGCTTGGGTAAAGAGTAAATGAGCTGTTTAATGTGAAAAATTAAATCTCCTCATATATAGACAGTGTCCAGCTCTGCCAGCTAGACACTAAGTATTTGACGGCAAACTGTTCACAGCCTACTTCCATCAGAGGAACAATTTAAGTTATATATCAGAATAGGTTCTTTCCTGTCATGCTTCCCATTCCCAGACATCTTTGTCAAGTCTGCAAACAGAGATGCCAACATACCCCATTCTGACCTACATAGCAAACAATTGGACTTGTGTTCCTGCTGTGTTATCACCAAAATGAATCATTATCATGTCTTCTCAAAGGCCTGGCAAGACGGGGACTTTTCTGCTGGGAAGTGTCAGCTGAATCCTGCACCTACTGCTCTCATGACACCAACTGCATATTTTATGTTTATCACAGAAAAGAAAAACATTCAGAAGAAAAAGACTCAGCTTTGAATTTTGTTCTTTGCCAGGACAAACATGGGAACCAGCGAAGCACAGCTCTGAAAGCTCTGGCTTATTAAACTCCAGGGACAACATAAACAGCAAAAAACTTTCATCAATCTTTTTTGAAAAACAGAATAAAGATGCTGTATAAAAATGTGCACATACACCCCCACACACACACACATAAATTACACAAACCTGAGGAATAGAAATGGCCATGCTATAACATCGTTCTTCACTCTTTCTGCATTTGAGAAGAATTTTAGGGGTATGTCCTGCTGTTACCAGAGTCAGGAGGAAAAAAAAACTTGCTAGGAACAGGGCATGGAGATGACAAACTGTTCTTTGCCCTCTCAGGCTTCAGAAATCCCTAGGTTGGCTTGGCAATTAAAGGTCCCCACTGACTTAGAAAGATTAACTCCAGGGGAAGTCACCCCTACCAGGAGCGAGCAGCTGGCAGTGGTTAATATTTATAGGCTTCTGCTGCAATGGTGAGTGGGATCTGAAAAAGTGTAGGAGATTTGGACTAGGTGTCTTTGAATCAAGCCTGCATTAACCTATGTGATCTGAAGCTTCTCTCTTACCAGCATTTGGAGCATAAAATCCTATCACTTATGCCTAACTGCCACATACTTGTAACCCTATACATGTGGGATAAAATTAAATCAAGACAAACTGAAACATCCATATTCTCCCTTTATAATTTATAAGGATAAAAGGCACGTTTTTTGCCAGGGTAGGGTTCAGGAACTTTAGATGTCTAGCTAGAAAAATTTTCTTCTCTCCACATTAAGTGATATCTCTCAGAGTTTGTCAGACATCCAAAGTGTTAGTTCTGCTCTCTTCATTAGAAACCATGTTTAGTAAGTGACAGAGATATACTCTTCACAGATCACCATTTACTTAAACAAATTATTAATCATAAAATGATGTGGAAGGCAAGAACTGCTCCATCTCCAACCATGACTCGACAGCATTTGGTTTGACCTTTGTTTTGTTTGGAAAATACCCAAAGTTATAAATGTCTGCTGGGTGAGTTGAAGCTGGCTGGCAATGAGGTTGGCTTTCTCAGGGTTTTGTTTCCTTGCTTCTTGGGTGAGCTCTGTAGACACAGTTCCCTGGACACTGGGGCATTTAGAGATCAACAGCTCAAAACCAGCACTCTACAAAAATGCATCCTCATTTCAGTATGCAACAAATCTCCGCCCGCATCTGAGGAAGGAAAGCGCCAGATATGTTATTCTTTATCTCATCAAAGACTTCAACAGCACAATGGAACAGCAACTTACTGAACAAATAAAGGACATCTTTTACTTTATTATTTAATTCATACAAGAAATATAAAATTAATTAGTGCAAAACATTTCAGGGATTGAAAATATTGTCTACAGTAAAAAAGGGGAACTAAAATCATAACAGCCTAACTGGCAGAAGTGTGAAAGTCTGTTGTTAAATGTAAGCATTTGCATTTTTAGGATAACTGAAAATGATAATATTCCAGATTCCTAAGTCAACTGCAATGCAAACCCTCTTAAACATGGGGTTTAGAGCAGAACTGTAATCACTGAGGATTCCAGTGTCTCAACGAAACAGATCATGGTCATTTCAAATGAGACCTTACTTTGAAAGCTCAGATAGCAAGTAATTACAGCAAACCCTCTTTTGATAGGTGTCCAAAGATAATTTTCAAAAGGAAGAACTATGAATCACCTAAAAAGCCACAGAACAATTATATGTATTGTATTTTTGAAGTCACAAAACCTCTTAATCTCATTTCATGATGGAGTCAGTAATGTTCTTCTTTATTAACTGCAGTGGCTAAATACTCACCCTCCATGTATTGGATAATGTAGTTTCCATTCAGAATGCTCTCCCAAATCCCATGTTTATAAAAGTAGTGCACCACTGGGAGGACTACAGAAAGTTAAGGCAGAAAAACGGGTTCAAAAGACAAGGCAGTGTTCCTTGTTATTTCCAGATTGTTATATGTATTACTTTCCCCAATATATATATATAATTATATAATTAATCTAAGTACCATTTATCTGATTAGCTCAAATACAAAGCCTTTGTATATGCTCCCAAGTTCTTGCTCTCATCCTGAAAATCTCTAGCAATAGCTCCTAGAGAAGGATGTTGGAAAACCAAACTTAAGATGGAAATATTCAGAAAGAATTTAAATAATTTTCACTCCAACAATCCAACTTCTAACATATGTACCTTTTCTCTGCAGGAAAACATTTTTTTCCTCTGTCCAACATGAGAAAAAGCAATGCAGAATTACGGGAATTGTTTCATCCCATGCAGTCAGCACCACAAATGAGAGGCTATGCCTTAGTAATTTGTGGGGCTTTTACCTCCCCTGTTGGGCTGCGAGGATAATACCTAGAAGACATATTCTGGGAGTTGTTCCATGCAAAATTCCTGTACAGGGCTGCACTGTTTACATTGACTACAAGTCTGTATGCACAAGAGAGCTCAGCATGGGAACAAAAACCTATCTCTGAAGTCACTCTGTGAAACAAATTGAACATAGTTTTCCCCATAACAACAAGAGAAAACAGAAATAATCTTGAAGGGTAAAGCACCTCTCAAAAAATTTGCAGAGAACTTCTGCTTTCCAATATTACAGACTATGTTAAACAAGTTTCCTAAATGAAAAGACTTCCCAAAAATGTTAATACAGGTGAGGCCCATTAAGTCCAGCTAATTGATCCCTCTACAAGCCATGGGAAATGCAGTGTGGAGACTCAATCTACACATGAAGTGAAGCAGTAAAAAAGAAAAGAAAAATTACATTGCAGTGTGAGAGACACGTTTTAAAAACTACCTGTTTCTTGAATGCAGCTGTATTCACTATTGCTTCACAAATACTAGGGGCCAAGTGAAATACTACTTTTTACAGATCAGATAAGATATGATGAAAAGACAATGGGGAGGGGGAAAAGAAGCAGGGAGGTCCTGCAAAAGAAAGCAAACCAATCCTCTGCTTAAAGAAAGTATGAGAAACAGGTCTGCAAAAGCAGTGGATCAAGACTTTCAACTAAGAGGATTTATGGAGAAGGAGATTTTATCTCCAGGCACAGGTTAGCGTCGTATAAATCCTTACCCTTGTTTTAAACAAACTGACCCCAAATTACCCATGACTTTCAGGAGAATTTTGTACTAGAACATTGGTGGTAGTTTTGTGATAAGCAAGGCAAAGCACTTGGAAGAGAGAACTTTCCAATGAACAGTATGAGTTCACTTTTAAAAACTTCCTAATTGTTGATTCATCCCATCTCCAGAGCAGCACAGGCTGGAAATCCTAAACTTGCTTCAGTTGAATTTGGCATGGACCTTTCTTTAACTAGTTTGTTGGCACAAATGTATTTCTGTATTTTCTGGCTTTTCTGCCAGTACAATATACCAGTCTGGTACTCACAGCCTCTTATTTTCCTTTAGGCAGAGCCTTTTAGAAATTAACTTTGAGTCAGGATTTGAATGTCATGAGGGCTTTGTAAGCTGGGTTATGTGCAGTGGCCATATCCCGGCGTTCAGCCAGAACTGCAAGGGAGGACAATCACGACCCCCAGTTACACCAGGCTGCTTGTGGACATGGGTTGAGGTAAAAGGATACAGGGTGACAGGAACAAAAGGAACCTCAAGAATAATAAAAAATTATCAACAGGTAAGCACCTCTAACAGAGATACAAATGTGTGACAGCCTGGGGAACAGGCAGAAGGAACTAGAGCTCCTTCTGCTGTTACTACAGCACTGTTGGAGTAACAGCTATGGTGGGAGGGCTTGCATGTGGTGGACTGATGTAAGTTCCTCTGGAAAAACAGGGAAAGAAGGGAAGACTCAGGGGGCTTTCTACATGGAGGAGCAGTTTGAACATTTGTAATGGATGGCAGTCTGATTGAGAGCATGTGTTAGGATCAGAAAAGAAGCCAGGAAGAGTGACAAGGATGTGGCAGTGTGTTACAGCCCAGCCCATCAGGGAGATGAGGACAGTCAAGCATTGGAACAGGTTGTCTGGAGAAGCTGTGCAGTCTCCATCCTTGGAGATTTTCAAGGCACAGCTAAAGTCCTGATCTGATCACATAGCTGATACCATTTAAAAAGGCAGCTGGACTAGGTCCAGAGTTCTCTCCCAACCTGAATTATACTGTGATTCAAAGTCTAAAGGACAGAAACCCAGACAGGAACTGCAGTTTTGAAATCGAGGGAGAGGAATAGAGCATCTGTTACCAGCCAAGAAGTCTGTTTTGTGACTGTGTCTTCACCACAAGCATGACACACAGATGCTCACCCAGCAGTCAACTGTAGGCCAAGGCTTCACATTCCCAGGAAGTTACAGAGGAATGATGGAGCAGTGGCAGTTGCAGCAGAACCCATTCCTGCAAAACTTGTGAGCATCAAACATCTAGGGAAATAAAAATAAATCTCTGGCAACAAATGTTAACTTGAAATTAATGTACCAAAGTGCATTTTCTCAAGGCAAGGAACTTCTGAATGTTTTCAGTTTCCCTAACCATCCAAGAGCCAGGAAATGTGAGACTGCACTGAAAAGTATTCCCAGTGAGGGAAAACGGCAGAGGGGAAAAAATGTGTTTAATTCACTGATGTTCCCTACATGTGACCTCCCTAACAGCCCCACCATACAATACCACATAGCAGCACCAAGTTTGAGAAGTAATTGAAACTTTCTGCTTCACTCTCACAGAGATATTGTTTACATGTTACTGGACCATGTGAATGAGCTCTCAAATCCAGACCATAATCATAATCCTCTCTTGACAACTATCCAACCCTTGTTATCAGTGACAGAATCATATTGATTGCTTCTGAAACTGTCTTCAAGACTGCTGCCCTCAGGAAATTATAATCACACCATCTCTCTTGATTTGCTTAATACTCCCCCTCAAATCTTGGTTCTCCTGTCTGGTGGCTTCAGTTCCACCAGCATCACTGAGCTCTTCTCCCAGACACAGCTCATGCTCTAGAGAAGTTCATGGTCAATCCTCCATCTCCAGCTGCAGCCTCCTCTATGATAGATGCCCACTGGGCTTATTTACATCATCAATGAGAGCTGATCCTCAAAGCCTCCAGGTTTCAGTCAGCAAGCTCCCTGGTCTCCAGCCCCTTGGACTTGCAGATGTCTGAAAAAATCACCTGTGCATTCCACTGCTACAGCCCTGCTTTTGGCTTCTTTCTCCTCCTTTCAGAAACTGGCCTGCAGCCATGACAAGGGTTCAGAACTAATCCCAAAAGGGACAGGCAGCCTGAACAGAAAAGTGATGCTGAAAGGTGCTGCATGTACAGTAACCATGTTCTGCCCTGCCTTTTAAGGGCTACGAAGCACCTTGAACATCTATAACTATTTACAAATGAAGTTTGGTTCAGCATGGCTCAACATATAACCAGAATAAAAAATTTATTGCCATTTGTCTACAAGTGTAAAAATTCATATAAAATCTTTCCTACCTATATCAGTGGATCATTGTGAATATAATGCAAGTAGGTAGACACTGCCACAGTTCTGCTGCATGCTTCTCTCCCTGGTAACCCATTTTCTTATTATTGCACACTTACCCATTTGGTTTATCTAGAAAAAAAAAAACTCACAAGTATTCAAGTACTGCCCTAATCTTCAAAAAGCTTCAAAGTCTGTTGCTGGGTAAGCAGCAGAAAAGTAACCTCTAGGTCCTATAAAGATTAAGGTAGCAACAGGCTCCTCACAGCATCTGTGCCAAGCTTGCTATCAAAAGTTTTGGGTTAGCACCAATAAAAATTAACAATAAAATTCATACCAGCCTCCAGATACCACATTTAGGTAGAAAACTAAGTTTCAAATTCAAGGCTCAGTCTCGAAGAAGTTAATATGAGAATCAATTTCAACAACCTAGATAATGACTATGTTCATTGTTATTTAACATTTATTAATCAGAAACAAGACATATTTTTAAACTCTGAATAAACTAATACGGAATTTTTCTGAAGGTCTAACCCTTTAGTCTGTCCCTGCTAGAAAGTACTTTTCCTTGCCCGGTATTTACAGGTACTTTGGAAGTATGCATTACTGCCTCCAGTATCTCCAATGAATAATAAATGAGGGAAAATAATTCAGACTACACAATTAGAAGGAAAGTCTACACAAAATCATATACCACTGCAACATGAAAGAATTTAAAAATATTGAAACAGTAATCATAAAGACTGATGTTGCAGCTGTATGATAATCTGAATACAGTAATTTCATTCACAGAATTTCTGTTAGGAATAAAGACAACCATCTGTGGAGTTATCACCATTGCCATTTAGTTTTAATGCATGAGTGGCTCTCAAACTGGACAGGTGAAATACTCAGAAATGTACTGGTAAAGTCTGATATTTGCCTGCTCGCCATTTCCCCTTTTGACTTTCCTCCTTCTCTCCCCTCTCCTCTGAAAACACTTTTGTGGCAGATGGACAGAGGCAGAACATTCAATGTTTTAAGTCAATGAAAATCATTGACTCTGCTGGCCCAAGTGATCTGGAAGGGCGACAGTCACCGTTCTGCTGAGTATCTGAAAACCAACACAAGACTGGGAACAGGACTCCAGCATGATACACAATTCTCTATGGATCTCTGCATGGGACAGATCCCTCTGCAGGAAGGCTTTGGTGTCACCTAGTAGGCAGCAACTTTGAGAAGAGTGAAGAAGGGCATACAAGAGCCTCTGCCTGAACCTGAAATACAGGTTTAAAGTGAAGCTGAAGGCAAAATGAGAAACCTTATACAAGGGTGGGTGGGGACCAGTCCTATGGGTACAGAAAACAAGAGAGTTGACAAAAGAAATTTGAAATCAGGTGGTAAACACAAGATCAAACACACTTTTCCAAAGCAAAATAGTTTCACTACCCTTGGAGGGCAATGATTTATGAAACTGCAAACCCTACTATCTAATTCCATTCTCTTTATTTTGTCTTGGCACTATCTATATGAGTAGAAAACAATTGCAAAAACAGATGCATGCACTTTAGTTTTACTGGCTTCCAGAACATGACTGGATTGGAAGCAATGGTTCCAACACATTCATCTCCTTTCAAACTGTGGTTTCACTGAAAGGTGGTTGTTTCTTGAGCTATTATTTAGCATATAATTTGTTAGTTAGCCAACAGAATTCCTGAAGGCTCCTTCCCATGCTGCTCCTGGCAGTCTTTTTTTTAAGAGTGCTCAGCTGAAGTCTACTTCCAAAATGTATCTGTAAAACTTGCATTTGAATACCCTTCATTCATAAAGCAGATGGAAAAGTGAAGAGCAAGGAGGAGAAAAACATACAGAAAGAAGGCAGACCTTTACAAAAAGCATCACAGAGACCGTTTTACTGTTCATCCCCCACAATAGAAATATTAAAAGTTATGTTCTTCAGACTGTATGTCACATCAGTTCCTAAAACAGAATATTAACTACTGTGTTTCTGTACTGACAGTCATTTTCCCACTGCTTTTTGTTGACTGTTTGCATTATTTAACTTTAAAGAGTCCAAGAGGCTTCTGATTGTTTCACTTCCTATTCCTTTCATCCTATTCTTCATCTTGATGGAATTACGTTTTCCAAAGGGTATCAGCAGTGCTGCCAGTCCCCAAGGTTCTTTATTGATTATTCGTTGAGTTTTATCTTCCTTCTGTAAAATCCAGGCACTTTCTCTGGCCATAGCTACAAATTTCTCCAGCTGTGGCTGATTAACATTCTTGCTGATATTAAGGTCTTGTTCAAAGGGATTCCAGATATAAAGAGGAGACGACTCAGGTTTATTTACTTCCTTTCCCTGCAGACAGTGTAAAGAAAAAGCAAAAGTTGCATATGTGCACTACAGGCTGAGCAAATAACAAATCCCTGGAATTTCTACACGAGCAGTAAAACTGTTTTGACTTACTAGAGAACTTTTTGCAAAACACCCAGTCGTTATTAATCAAGTTAATTTTCCTGTCAACCTGACTGTATGACTCCTGTTCTCTGAATCCTCTTAGTGGTGGTTTTCCTTGCCACATTCAGCTTAGATTTCCTTTAAGACAAAGAACACACGACCACAGCTTAACCTGTCTTTTTGGCCATTCTCCCATTTGCTTTTCAACAAACCTCAGACCTCACCTCACCTCCTACTCCTATCTCCATTTGTGTATGAGCAGCAAAAGTGTGTCATATTAACCTGCATAGCCCAGTTTGATAAACCATTGCAAGCACTTAAAGTGTTCAAACCATTAATCCCATGGTGTTCAGAGAGCTCACAGAGCTAGTATAACTAAACAAGATTACTGCCTTGGTTGAAATTCCTCTCAGTTTGGTCTTCTTTTAAGCACAGACCTATTTAGGTCATGGTCCACTTTTGGATACTTGGTATTGTACAACTGTGTAGTTTGCTATTTAAATGCACTTCCATCTCAGTGCTTACCAGTGCTGTATTCCAGGACCTCTTCAAGCCTTCCACCACAAGTTCTAGCAGCAACCCACGAGCTACTGCTGGCCCAGGAAGTGTTTACGTACATGTTACATACTCTTGGTCCCAGGACCAAGAGGACTGACTAGGTAAACAGAAAACCATCAGCAGCACAGACACTTCCCCTGACTAGCTCAGGTTCCAAACTTGTGCTTTTGCTTGTCTTTTTAAGGTTTAGTGGCAAACAGTTTTTCTCCACCTTAATCAACGAGTTTCTAGGATCAACCTGCAGCAGCAAAAAGAGCTCTTATGCCAGTGATCCAGAGTGTGCTAACAGGAAACAACACAAATGAGTGTCCACACAGCAACACGGCACTGAAACCCCCATTGCTTACCCCCAGTAAGCAATGCAGCAAGAACAGGTGCAAGTTATGGTAGTTACATTTCATATGTTTCTATTTGACTTGCATGCACACACACACACACACAGATCAATACTAGGATGACTTAAACATGTAAACAGCAAACTGAAGTGATAGCACAGAATGATCATGTTATGTCCTGCTTACTGAGCTCTATGCACAGTTACTGTAGGCCAATAGAAACTGCAGTGGAAAACTCAGTGCAAAAAGCAAATTCAGAACTCAGCTGTAAGTTTTAATGCAGAGTCTGATTGAGTCTGGACTTCCAATTTCAAATGCAAAGCCTGCTGGCATACAGGGTTTGTCACAGTCTTTTGCTATGACATACATCATGACACTTTGAAAGTTTTCCTCTCACAAAAGCAAAATAGCTTTGACTTTTTAAAACTGCCACTTTTACCACAGAACTTTCAAGTAAAATCATACAGGCTTAACATGAGTTTGTGCTTTCCAACATATCCAAGTAATGACACTGTAAATGTTCTTAATGGTACTGTAAGATGTTAGATTCTGTTCCTTCACAGAAAGAACTCAGCTTCTGTATATATGTACTTTCTATATACAATTAAAAATGACAGAAATTGTTGCTTAGCATAAGTAATTTATCAAGTGGCAGACAGAGATTCAACTGATCATGATGAGCAGTTACAAATTCATTTACCTTTCGAAGATTAATTGAATTCCTTCTGAAATCAAAGTTTCCATAATATTCAAAAAACTCAGCCAACAATACATCTAAGGAAAAGAAAAACAAGGGCCATGAGTAACATTAAGTAAAAGTTTATTTTCAACATGCTCATTAAAAAAAAAGATGAAGATTTACCTACCCAGTGTTTCTGTATTTTTTGTAGGTTTTATCTTCCTTAAATCACTAACAAATGAGCAATCATATCCTCCAATTATATGCTTGTCTTTTGCATCTGAAAAAAAAAATTATGAGCACATTTTGAAGTAATATACAATAAAATGCCATTGTATTTAATAAAATTCATAAAACAGACACGATGAAATCAATGAATGCTACCAGATTACATAAACCAAATTAGGAGTTCACAAGCGAACTTTCAAGTTAAGATTCAACTGAAGTGGTAAAAGATTTAGAAGAAAAAAGTCTACCGAGAGGCAAAGGAAAAGAATGAGAAAATGGCATATTTTCAAAAGCCTACAGGACTAAGGTAACTGATTCATTTGTATCTCTGAAATTACTTCTAAGTAACAAACCTGGTATCTCTGTATACAGGGCTGCATTATACACTAAAGAGCACAACTCTCTGAGCTTAATACCCATATTTCAAAAAATAGTTTCAAAAAAAAAATCAGACCCAGAGCATCCACTGTCTTTTTCTGGAAAACTTCAGAGAATTAGGAATATTCTTGTAAAATCTCAGAACAGATGTTTTATGTATAAAAGAATTCTATGGAATGCTGATGCAAATGTTTAAAATGATTTGCAAGTAACTGAACACAGACCTCTTTCTCCACTGAAAGCACTCAAAGCTTCCAAGGAAGTATGTCAGTAAGCAGAAGGCATGAATGAGGAATTAAGAACTTGAGGTGTCATTCTCTCTGCTTTCATAAGATTCACTGGAGATAATCAACCCTGAAAGCTGTGTATGAAACAGCCAGAACAGCTTGTTTGCAGAGATACAAGAATTATTTGCAGATGGTCTGAACAATCTCAAGGATATTACAAATTGTGAGGAGAAGATACAGCCTTTCTTTTAAAAATTTGGTATTTATAAAACAATATACATAATATTAATCTGCACAAACTCCTTAACTGCACAGACACTCAAAGCCCTGCAAGTCATCTAAAAAACAAAATACAAAATAAACCAAAAATTCAGCATAGGAGCACTGAACAAATAGATTACTTTTAATTATCTAAGGCACAGAAAAAGTCTAACCCCTCTAAACAGAATTTAGTATTGTACTGAAAGCGGATTTATTTTGCCTTTAAAAATGCCTTACTTTCACAAAAAATACATGTAAAACTTGTGTATTCCCTCAAACTTAAGGCACATGTAATATCCATTAGTATTTGAGAGCATAAAGAAATGTCTTGGGTTTATTTCTCACTTCAGAGAAAATAAACGTGAAATAAACAATAAAAGAAGCAGCCATCCTTACCTGCTAGTTCTTTAAGTTGGTCTAGCGTTGGAATGATAGGTGGTGATCTCTTTTGCAGAAAAAACATGACCATCATGGTCAGAGAGAAGTTTGTAATCCAGGTACCAGGAGCACTATTTGTGAGTCCATGAACACGGGCCCAACATCGTATCGTGAACACGAGCGCTCGTACACGGGAATCCAGACAGCCATAGATATACAAGAGTTCTGAACTTCTTATAGCAATGCTGAAGAAGAAATGAAAAGTAAAAGACGTGTAAATGATGAGAGAATTGCAAAGCATCAGATGAAGTGTTTGTTGTTAATTATACGAGGCTATCCATTTAAAAAAAAATGTAATTTTTAGACATTTTAAAAAACAGAAAAAAGAATCATAGAATCTCAGAATGATTTGGGTTGGAATGCTTGAAATTGTCCAGGATGAAATACCTGGTAGTTTTCCACAGTAAGAAAAACAGTGTTGGGTAAATAATAATACTGCATTTGCACTGTTTCCCATTTCCTTGTTCCACATCACAGGGGGAGAAAAAAACAAAACAAAAACAGACCATCAAGTACTCAGGCGTAAAACTATGAAGAATCAAGGTGAAAAAACGTAACTGCCTTTGAGATACATCCTAATATATAATAAAATATAACTAAAACATCTTTCACAGCTTTCTGAAGAGTAATAAAATGGTGCACTGAAAAATACACTGAATGCAGAGACAAGAAAATCTGCAAACCACGTCAATTTTGTGATTTTAAAATGATTACTGTTTGGTCCAGCTGAAAAAAACAATAGGGAAGGATAAAGTTTTCAGATGAATCAGGTTTCGATCTGCTTCATCACACTGTGATACAAACATTCATGTAGTGCACAAATGGGAGGGCAAGAAAAAGTAGAAATAAAAATAGAAGCATGGTGTGAGAGTAAAACTTACTTTTTAGCCTGAAGTGCTTGGTGAACTAGAGTTCCAGGAGATTTTACTCCAAAACTTGGCCAGAATCCTTCTAAAAATTCAGCATGGCCTTTTGGGGATGTTTACTAGGTCGAGATTTTTTAACACCTGGACTTCTGAAATTTCAACTGTGAGGTGCTTTACGGTGTCCTCAGAGGTTTGTTATTACTCCAAATGATAACAAGACATGACACCAAGTCCCCGCCAGCCCAGCCATCAGCAGTGAATTACAGGGAAGCTCGCACCGGGCTGCCTCTGGCAGAGTAACCGTCTTGCGGGACGCTCGTCCAACACTCCCACACTCCCGCACACCGAACCGCAGCGCCCCGGGCGCCCTGGGGCATTGCCGGGCAGCGCGCGCCCCCTGGCGGCCGCCACCGCCCCGCGCTCCCCTTTCCAGGACTATTCCCAGGAATCACGTGTGTGCTGGCCCTTAGGAAGAAGAAATGGGCACTGACTGCCTTTCAGTTCTTTATAAGCCAACTTTATTGCACAGACTGGTTTTCAAGTGCTCAGTTTCAGCTAGAAATATTTCCTATGCTAGAGAAAGGTAACTTAAGCACACCAATAACCTGAGCTCTAGAAGTTAAAAAAACCCTTTCTACTTTCAGAGCCAATATTCACATTTGTTAAGAATACAGAAAGGAGCAGGCAAACAGTTGTCATTACAGGTCTTCAGAACATTTTAGGTACTTTGGAACTCTTTTCTAAAACGAGATCTCACCTGTTGCTCACTGACAGATCACACTGGAATCCTGTCGGCTGATGGGAAAATTTCACCAGAGGGCAGCGAGCGTTGAGTATCTTCTGTACACTCACACATCCAGGACCAAAATTATCCAGGCAATCACCAATCACAGAGAGAATCCTCTGAGTTGCTAATCTTTCAGACGGTAATCTTTTCATCTGAAACTCCATTTCAAAGGGACCTTTTTTCTAACACAGAATTTTAAAAGCAATCTGTTAGCTCTAGAATAAAAGAGACATTTAGAAATCTGCAATTTCCAAAGGAGTTTGTACAATTAGAGATTGAAAGTCAAGAATTATTCAAAGCAATCCACAGAACTTAAAACACGTAAAAACATATTGTTCTCTCTTTTATATTCTTTTTCAGTTATTATATTTTCCCAGGTCAATAGTGATCAACTTACTCTAGAGTTACTTGTTCAAATGAAGGTATAATACTACTATGTCTCACTATTGGCTAAAACAACTAATTCTGGAATTCCCAAGAGATCATATATGCTCCGACTGCAAAAGAGGACCATACAACTAAAGAGGGGTAAAACACGGCCAAATTACCCTTAATTTCAAACCACCAGTAATTCCATTTCAAATCTTCAATGAACAAGGAGTTATTAGTGAATCAACTAGCAGTGCAGAGGAAAATGTCTTTTTCATTTAAAAAAGTAAAAAAAAATTAGCATGAAAATTACTTGATCTTTGAACATTAAGGTAAGCTTCTCTAAGGCTTAAAATGATCACATCACATACAGTTTTTCTAACAAAAATGTTGTGAAAATATATTCTAACAACATCAGAAATTAATTATCCTGTAGGTATTTGTAATTTGATTTGCCATATTTGTAGTTTTAACATCAGTAAAATAACTTTGTACTTATGAAATACCTGTTGTCTTTATAGTCTCTGTGTTTTTAAGCCTCAGATAATTTTGCTTGCTAATCCAATACTTGACACTCACTTATCCTCCCCCTTGGGACATGTCATGGGTGAACACATACTATAAAAACAGCATTACAGTGACCTAACTCGTCAGCTGAGACACAGAGGTTACTTTTCTTCTCACCAAATTGGTGCAAAGAAAACATGCACTCACAGAAAGGTGAAACAGTTCAGAAGTTATGGACCTTGCAACCTTTCCCATAAACTCACTTTAGGTGCTGAATTTCTGAGTCATCCTGGCAATCACCAAGGTGACCATTCCTGCCTTCCTCCTGCTAACAGCTCTCCAGTCAGCAGCATGCCAGGACAGAGGTCCCTCATCCCCTCTGGCTGTGCAGCTGCATGCTACAGTAGGGCTGGCTCAAAGTGAAAGGACCCTGTAACTATTCCACATTGAAGTAGGTAACAGGAAAAAAAAAAGATGGGGACTCCACTGCTATGTAGGTGGGCTGGTGTTTGGATATTTAGGTTTGTGACAAATGGGCCTTTCCAGGCAGCAGCTCAATATTGTTCAAGAGCTGCACAAAGGTTTTTTTTTTTTTTGTAATGATAAAGCAGATACTCTTCATAATTGATAGAACCTTTGTATATAGCTTCGGTGCCAACTGGTGGGGAGGGGATGAAGTACTGATACCCTGCTATAATCCTGTGGTTCTTCCCCTATTCCTGCCATGTTGCCCAAAACATAAAAAATATAGGTAAACTATTACTTTTGGGTAAATTGACATAGTAATCTAATCAAGCAGTACAACTGTTTTAACAAAAACTGCTACTGTAAAAATATCACAGAGCCCTGTTTAAGTCTCTCACTCATCTCCCAAACTGCCCACATGTTAAAAATGCTGTATCTATGGTCAAATGCTGTATTGATAGTCCACTCTTGGTAAAGAACATTCCCCCTTCTGCCCCTTTGATTTACAGTTAGTAATCATTTTGCCATACGACTCCAGTAAAGTTATTTCATATAAAAAGGTGATGAAATGCCTGATCCTCCTCCATTGCTGACACCCCCAGAAAGGCTGCAAAAGTTAAGAAATCAGAAGATACCTTTTCCACTGTTGCTATATAACCCAGTAACTAAAGCTACCTTCCCTTTGTCTCCCCTATGTAATAAGTCTCTCAACCATCCACAAGTAATCACAGCTGTAAACCCATCATCAAGTAACTCTCAATTTCACAATAGAACTTCTATCTTTGCAAAGGATAAATATCAAAGAAACGAGCTACTTACCTAAACATGCTTTGAAAATAGACATTTTATACTTGAAAGATATCCCTAAAAATTGAAGTCAACTTTACTGTTTAAATGTAATGGGTTCCTAGATTTTAACACTTAACATACATGGTAATCCTGCTCTTCAGCTGACTTATTTTTCACTGTGTCTTATCACTGCAGTAATACTAAAAACTGAAAAAGGCAGGACTGTTGACTGCATATTGCCTACTGTTGGTCTCGTAACTCTCAGCTTCTCGTGGCAGTGGTGCAAATTTTGTACTTTGGTCAACAAATTCAAGCAACTGTATTTCAAGTTCAAGCCTCTACATTTCATTACTAATCCCTGCTTGCCTTGATGCCTACTGTTGTATTATCAATGAGGCATTCAAATAATTACGAGATTTCTTATAGAAAGTTTGACAACTGAAAGTATCTGCATTACTGATCTGTCTCAGTTCCTGTTTGCTGCTGGGTCCTGGTCCCCAAAGCATCTACAGTTCACATATACCAGTTTATCCTCAAGCTTCTTGACAATGAGAACCAGATGCTGTTAACACAGACAACACAAATATGAACATCTGTGTCACTTGTAACTATTCAGCAGTACTATCCCAGATCCTAAGGTTTCACACCTCCACACTCTTACTGTGTGTATATAATATCAATACATAATCTAGTAAGTTACCTGGAGCATAAAGCCAACTCTTTAAGCTAAGGAAAAGAACCCGACAACCCTCTCAAAATGCACGTGCACAAACTTACTATGCTATAGAAAACTGAGGACCTTAAAAATCAAAGCCAAGCTTTAACAGAGCATGGATATGAGGCCCAGCAGCTCCAGAGAAGAAAACGCAACAGCAGAATGAGAAGGTCTGACTCTGCTGAATCAATTTTGGAGGATAAGGGTTTTTTTCATAGTCAAATTCACCTTAACAGTACAAAGTTTATATAAACACCAAAATAATTCTCTTCCTATTGCAAAGACTCTCCTTCATGTCACACCCAGCTTCTGAAAGTCTTCAAATCCAAATATTCAAATTAACTTATCCACAGTCTATAGTATGAACTCATGTAAAACCTGAATGTAAATAAATTCCTGTGTGTGAAACAGCAAATAAGCTGCTCTGTTGAAAAAAAAATCAAGCAAACAGAAGATGGACAGAAAAATCTTACCATTTTTGTAGCATGCTTTTGTGTATCATGGAAGTCCAGGAACATGTCCACATCGCATCCCAGTTTGCCAAAGGTGTTGACTGAAGAGCCAAATGGCTTTACTGTGCTGTCTGGGAAATACGCACGTGCAAAATCCCGAACCAAGGAACAGGCCAGAAATCGGAGCTTGATATTTTCCTCTGTAAGCTGATACTCATTCAGTAGAATGTACATCTGACTGCTTATCTAGTTCAAAAAATAAAGACTGTAAACATACAACAACCCTCCTTCTATCTATTAACCTGTATTTTCATCCACTTAATATCACTGCAATTAGAAGGTTATTTTTTAAAATCTCAAACAGGTTTCTTTCATACAGAAAAATGATTCTCACAAATTGAAATTACTAATTTATTTCTTTCAATGTAGGAGAAACATTCACATAAAACTCTAATATAGGTTAATTTTTTTTTTAATATAAATAAGTTGCTTTATAAGTTTCACATGACCACTTGCAAATCAAAATGAAGATGGTTCGTTTTGAATTGAGAGAGATCTAGAAACCTCTACTTACATTGTCTGCAAGACAAAGCTTCTGAATAAGGTCATTCACTGGAATGTGACACTGAGGAGAGAGGTGAAGTGGTGTGTCTTCAGCAGCTTGACTCCCTGGGTTTTTCAGTGTGAAGGTAAAAAGTCTTGATTTAAATGGGACAACATGATGCTCTGCAGCATTTGGGATTCCAACAGCTTCCTGCAACGAGGCTATACTGCTCTTTTCTGAAAACTCTACTAAAGCACTGATGCCCTAAAACATTAAGAATGGAAATACAGGGTTAGATAAATGCATACAAGTCTTGAACTCATTATCCTGATATTACTCAGATGCTCCTGGGAGTACTGAGACAGTTTAATATGCCAGCCCTGAAGCTGAATAATAGGTTCTGTGTATCAACACGTTTTAGACACCTTTTCACAAGAGGTTAAAAATATTTAATATGTGCCATTCTTGGCAGTAAGCACTAAACATAAAAGTTCTGAAATCTATTTATCTTCACAAGTGAAATGCTCAAGAAACAGATAAAAAATAGGTATCTCTATTGTTTGAACAAAGAACAGTGCTATGTGAAAGTTTCAAAGATTTACTTCAAAACAGGTAGCTGGCTATCCCTTAGAGGTGTTGCTTAGCTAACTTCTGAATAAATATCTGCTGCTCAGCAACTTGTAAACATTAGCACAGATAAAAACTGATTTAAAATACTAATTATAATAATTTGCTTAACTTGCATGTATGAGGCCATGACAAAATGCTGGTATTTCTTTCTATTTAAGTCTAGATTTTAGTTTACATTGTTAACTACTTACACGATTTTCAAAAAAGAAATGACTCTTAACATTTCCATGACTGGATAAATACTGCAATAATTTCTTTTCACTAAGTTTTGATGGGCACTTAATCAAAACAGTCCGTTCAGCTTGATCCAGTCGTTCTGTTTGGACCTCAGTGAATGTCTTCTTTCTGGTACTGACTTCAGCATCTGTGAGAAGAAATTAGCATCAAGGTTTTTCTATATAAACAGAAAGATGTAGAACTGATTTTAGTACACTTAATCTCTTCCTCTGGATTAAACAACTGAGCAAAGGTTTGTCCTGGCTCTCCAAGATGGTGACAGTGAAAGAGAAAACAACGAAGAATGAATAAAAGACTGAGATATAAGTTCATTTTTTTCACAAATGCATACATTTGTAATAACAAGGAGTAGGAAATGTAGGAATAAAACAATACTGACTTCCCTTGATGCCACAGGAAGCTTGATGATACAAGGAATCTTTGTTGTTTAATTTGCTGTTCAGCATCAAAAAAATTACCACACATGTAAGAGCCTGGAACTGCCAGCAAGGCTATGAGGCAGACCTTTGGCAAGCTGCACTAAAATGATAATCTCTCTCTGCTGCCACAAAACCAGCACTTTCACCTTCAGAATAATTCAATGCTTGCTATTTTCACAACTTGGCACCTTCCTTTACGGTAAACTCCTACTCAGAATTTTCATTTAATAACACACTTTCATCTACTCCACTACAATAAACCCACAGATGAGTTTTATCTCACCACACTGCTGGCAATCTGTACTGTTGCTGACAGCCTACAGAATTCACATGGAATCGAGACACACTGAACATCCAGAAACACGGAAACTCTTTTCTTCATTGCATACAGGCAAAGGGGCTATGGCCCAAATCTGAAATTATCATCACTTCCCTGCATAACTCTCAAACTAATCCACTGACCACATCACATCAGAGCCTATGATGAGCCTGTGAAGCTGCTACTATTAATACTGTCATTCAGACTGGGAAGCCAGGTAGCATTTCTCAGCACCTACTATCTGCCACAGGAAGATTCAACAGAGAGCTCTTTATTCTATGTTTTCAATATTGAGGAACCCACAGGATATTGTGGCCTCATGAAAATCTTAACTATCATGTAATGACACTTGTTAGTAATACTTTTATTTATTTTTCAAAAATCCTTTATTTTGCAAGTTTACTGAGCTCCCACAGAGGCTTATAAATAATCACCAAAACAATTGTTTCAATAGCTTCATTTTAGATTTTTTTCATCAGAAGAGCAGCGAAACACTTTATTAGGATGATAAATATCCTAGTTTCCATGGGAGCAGAGAAGAGCAAAGTGACCAAGATACAGAAAGCACAAGTCCCATGAAGGAGCTGCATGATCAGGAGGTGAAACCAAACCTCATTCTCACAGCTCTCTCAATGGCTATGCGATCTTGCCTGATTTACCACCTGCATATGCTTAGTTACTACAGATGTGCTCTGACATCTTCTGGCTCTGCTGTCCTCTGCACAGTCTGAGCATGGCACAGATGCAGATGCTCACATCCAAATGGTGGTTGTATGCATTTCAAATGCATGACAGGCAGTCCACTTTGCCTTCTTCCCCTGTTCCATAAAACACTTCCAGTTCGTGCCAAGAGTTTCACAGTTACTTCAGAGAGGTATACACCAGCACTAGAATGATGATAGCCTCATCCTCCACATGGTGCTCTCTGCGTGCTGATGCCAATGCAAGCATTCACACAGTCATACAGCAAACCAGGTGAGACTAATGATCAAAGTTATGCAACAAAACAAGAATGATTAACTTCAATCTGGAATTGTTTCTTAATTCACTTTGCTGTGTATGTGTCAGTGCAAGGACATGAACAGCAAAAGACTTCTTGGCTTTGAGAAACTGTGGTAATACTGCCTGATCGTCTCCTCTCCCCAAGAAACACTGCATCGCGTTCTCCAGGCTGTGAAACACGAACATAAGCACAGGCTCCCGACCGCATGCAGTGTTACAGCCCGGCAGCGATGGTCACTCCTCAGTAGTTCTTGGGCTGTGCCTGGGACACAGCGCCAGCCACGCGTTTCCCATGCCTTTGGGGGGTCTCTAAGGACAACCCTGCCACCTGAGGCAAACACACCGAGCCCCGGGCACTGACAGCGGGCTCTGCTGCACCGGGGAAGGCCCTGCCCCATCTCTCCGCCGCCGGACGAGCCCGGCCAGCCCGCCCGGGCCCTGCGGAGCCCCTCCCGGCCGGCACAGGCGGCACAGGCCGCTGCTCGCATCCCCNGGCCGCGCTGGGCCGGGCTCACCGCGGCCAAGGGGATGGGGGCTGATGGAGGCCCTGCGGGTGAACCATTCGGCCTGCATCAGGAACAGCGTGGCCAGCGAGACTGGGGAAGTGATTCCACCCCAGTACTCGGCACTGGCCACCTGTGCCCGCCCCCGGATTCAGGGAGGACAGTGAGGTGCTG
This sequence comes from Scytalopus superciliaris, assembly GCA_013400415.1. NCBI lineage: Eukaryota > Metazoa > Chordata > Aves > Passeriformes > Rhinocryptidae > Scytalopus > Scytalopus superciliaris. The sequence continues at coordinate 68,147 of VXBX01009357.1, read as the reverse complement.
GAGCGTGTCCAGGGAAGGACAGCGAAGCTGGTGATGGCACTGGAGCACAGGCCCAGTGAGGCGTGGCTGAGAGAGCTGGGGGTGTTTGGCCTGAAGGGGAGCTCAGGGTTGGCCTTATCCCTCTCTATAACCACCTGAAAGGTGTGGGTTGGCCTCTTCTATAGGCAACAGGATGAGAGGACATAGTCTCAAAGGCTGGAGGAGTTTTAGATTGGACGTCAGGAGGATTTCTGCAGAAAAGGGTGATTAAGACATTGGAACAGGGTGCCCGGGGGGGGGAGTGAAGTCACCATCCCTGGAGGTGTTTAAGGAAAGACTGGACGCGACACTTAGTGTTCAGTCATAGGTTAGACTGGGTGATCTCAGAGGTCTTTTCCAACCTAATTGGTTCTGTGATTCTGTTTGTCTAGTCTCATGCCAGGGCATGTTCTGTGGGATCAAAAATACAGTGGTTGGGGCAGAGAGCTGCAGGGCACCCAGCAAGTAGTCATTGGCCTACAGCATGGTTCCCCAGGTATGGACTGAAGAAAATATAATTTTCTTTAGTATTTAAAAGCAATCATTTATGTAAAACTTGTGGTTGCATCTGTAGTGTATGTTAGGGACCATGTGACTACTTTGTATGCTAGTAGGTCTTCACTGCAGAGCCCTCTATACTTTTGGTAGCCTCCTAGTAAGTCAGGGTCTGTAAATAATTGCTGTGACCTAGTTATCTTGGGTTTGTATCCCAGGATGATCATTAAGACAGAGAGTAGATTGCTTTTAAAATAGAGCATTTCAATTTACATCCTACGTATGCATACCATGGAGCAGAAACTTATGTTTCCTCCATCTTTCTGTGGCAAGTTTCCTCTGGAATTCTGTGACTTGTCCTGTCTAAATTTATTGTTGTGGAGAGAGAAACTCCTCCTCTTTCCTCCTTTGAAGTTGGTCTAAAAAAAGAAAATGGTTTCATTAAAATTAATTATGGGTTTGAGAAAACTAATAACACAAGCAAGTTCCTGAAAGAGGATACCTAAAGTACCCTAGCGTGAGAGCTGCTGCACATTAAGGATGTGTTACTCAGCCTCCTTAACCTCCCACTTTCAAGGTGCTGCCAAATCCGCCCTTTCCTTGGCCTGGCCTCTCCTATAGCATAGCTTCTGCCTCAGTACCCTTAATTTTCTTCCTCTCTTTTGTCTTTCTCTGATAATCTTCAGCTTTCTTGCCTTTTTTTTTTTTTCCACAGATGATTTTTAGCAAATGCACCGGGTAGTGTTATTGAAAAAGGCCAAACTCAACAAAGATTACATATTTCTTTATGGAGGCTTGCCAATGTATTTATCATCTGCATAGTCTGGAGAAGACACTGTGTGAGCAAAGGTTAACCCTGCTAGAAGTGTTCCACATACACAGTTATGATGCTAAGGAAAAGAAAGTCCTGTGGTACGTCTATGTCCCTGCACATTTCAGGATGTGATTTGTGACATAGTTTCAACAATTTTGAACACCATAGGAGACACAGCAAACATAAAACCTTTAAACAAGGGAGAGTTAGCGTGTCTGGATAATATAAACAGAAAAGGAGTTGTATGAACTCGTAAACACTGAAGCCTAAGGTGAATGTTTGTCCTGAAACTTTATAATGAACGTTTTGCCAATGGCTTTGGTTAGCAGATAGTCATTATGCTGCAGATAATAAACAGAAAATCCATCTCGCGTCGCTTGACACCTTGAGGTTCAACTCATCAGCTCCTAATGCTGTGGCAGCTGGTTTTGGTAAAGGTGCTGCTTGCCTCTTTAAAAACGAACTGACTGCAGAGGAGCTATTGGGCGGCACAGTTCTGCAACAGTTACTGCCTTTTGGTGGAGAAATAAAAAGTAGCCGGGCTCGATTTTAGCAACTGCCAAACTCGCACTACTGTATCCTGGGGTATTTTAATCCTACTGGCACTAACAAATTCGTCACGTTGTTGTCCTAGATTCCACCCGAGTGTCCGCTGAAGTTTGATTCGGGTAGTGCTTAACCATGGTGTATGTTCCAGGTGCACACGGGAGCAGGAGGGGCGCTGCCCGGGGTTACCCCGGGTCGGGCCGGGACAGGACAGGGCGGCGCTGGTCGCTGCCACCCGGGAAACCGAAACAGCCCCACGGCCGGGGCCGCCCCGATTCCCCGCCCTCGGCCAGGGGCGGGCGGCGCTACCTGCGCCCCTTCCCGCCCCCGGGAGTTTCCGCCGGGAGGCGCCCGGGCGGCGCTGGCTGCGGGCGCACGGACGGACGGACGGATAGACGGACGGGCGGCGCGGGCTCTGCCGGCGTCCCGGGGGTGAGCGGGGCCGGGGCCGGGGGGGAACGGAGCGGGCAGCGCTGGGGAGCCCCGGCGGGCCGGGCGCGGTCGGGTCCCGGTCGGCTCTCCCCGCCTGGGGCGGCGGAGCTGCCCGCGGAGGGTCCGCCGCTGCCCCCCGAGCAGCGCCGCGTGTCCGCGGGACGGGCCGGGCCGGGGCTGCCAGCCATGGGCACTGCGGGGCTTGCGTGTTCCCCCTGAACGCGGGCGGTGCTGTCCAAGTTGAAATTGTTGACGTTTCTTGTTCCTTAGCAGTAGGACTTTTTTTTTTTTTTTCCCCCAGAGGGATTATGTTTTTCAAGGTCTGCCGATAAGTTTTCTTAAAAGCACGTAAGGATATTTTTCATCACTGGTGGGCAATGACTTGTTACTTCGATCAGAAAATTATTCCCTAAAAGCAGCATAAGAGATCTTTTTTATGAGTGTATGGTTGTGTTGAGCCAATCTATGCAGGTTTTGGCTAGCTTTTTTTTAAATTTTGGATTTTGGGGGTTTTTTTTGTGTGTGTTTTGTTTGTTTTTGGGGTTTTTTTGTAGTTTTTTTTGTTGTTTTTTTTTTTTTTTTTTTTTTTTTTTTTTTGTTTTTTTTTATTTTTTTTTTTTNGTTTTTTTTGTTGTTTTGTTTTTTTTTTTTTTATTTCTATGTAGATTTTGTTTAATTTTTTTCTCTTTTAATCCCTGCCACACAAGAAGTCCCACAGGGGCTCAGAAGTTTGGTATCCAGTTACTCGTATTTACTATGATAGATGTAAGGATGCTCCCAGACAGCACACATCTCAGATGAAAGGGGTTGAAAAGCTACGGATGATAAATAGAGAAGTAAACCTTTGGTTTGCAAATTACTCATGTGATGATGTTGAAATATGGGCAGAACTGGAGTCTTGTGCTTTAGCAACTCACTGAAGTGCTTGCATGTAGTTTTATTTTTCCACTGCAGGTAAGGCCAGTTTTTTACCTGAGAATTTAAGTAAAGCCTACTTAGTGATGTGATTTCTTCACAGTCCTGGGTGATATAGAATGGTTTGGAATATTATGTGAGTGCCCACCACTGATACTAGTACAGGATTTGAGGGATAAAAAGAAGAGTGAATTCCCTGTTGGTAAATGAACAGCATTTTTGCCGGTAGTAGAAATGTAATACTAAATTGCTGCATGATTTAAAAAAACCAGCTTTTATAGTCTAGATACTGCTTTCATTGTATAAACATTCAGTGTTTAGAATTTGCTAGATATAGGGAAAAGTAGAATCATAAAATCTTTTTGGTTGGAAAAGACCTCTAAGATCGTTCAGTCCAACTCTTAACACAGTACTGCCAAGACCACCACTAAACCATGTCCCGGAGTGCCCTGTATGTCTACATGTCTTTTAAATCCCCCCAGGAATGGTGACTCCACCACTTCCCTGGGCAGCCTATTCCAGTGCTTGACAACATTTTGGTAAAGAAATTTTTCCTAATATCCAATGTACCGCTCCTGGTACAATTTGAGGCAATTTCCCTATGTCCTATCAGTTGTTATTTGGGAGAAGAAACCAACCTCCACCTCTCTACCATTTCCTTTCAGATAGTTGTAAAGGTGAAGGATTTTCAGCTTTTCTCAAGCACTAAAAGCACAGAACTGAGATTATGCAGATTATAGTCAACTTTTTCTTGTTATTCAGAGCTTATTGGGTAGGAGTGAAACTGCCAAGAATATTATTAGTGTTGTGCTGTTGTTTGGGGACATTTTGAGGAACAGAGCATAGCTGACACTTATGGAAAGCTACATTTGGTCTAATCTGTACAGATGCCATGTGCGTGAAAATGCTTTCAGAGAGTAAATTAGTTTAATTGTGGTATGTACTTGTCTTTATCCACAAAAGACCAGAGCATCTAGAAGGTCATGTTTTTCTTCAGAAAATCCCTTGGGACTACTTTGTAACTTTACCTGACTTTATGCATGCGATCTCTCAGTTCCTTTTATGACTGCACTGTTTCTTTTTTTTCCACTCCTACTAATTCAGCACCAAAAAAGTGCAGCAAATAGAAACTCTGCTGTGGGGGAAAGTAGAAATGTCCTTTATAACAAAGAGTAATCACTTTCAGGCTTTGTTAACAGCCTATAGCTTGGTCATGGAGCAGAAAGATGGGGTGATAGGGATTAGAAAACACCCATTGCATCTTTTACTTTCTGTGTAGGTTGGAAAACCTGACCTTTCTGAGTACCCCAGATACAAAGCCTGGGTCCTCTCTGATTGAGCAGTGCTTGTGACCACAGGGTTTCCAACGTGACTGCGCTGATGCTAGGGGGGTGCAGGTTGACTGGAGGCTGGCTGAACTGCTGTAGAGTGCTAGTGAAAGTCACTCTATGCATCTTGGGGTGGGGATGCACAGTACCGCTCTGCCACCGTCACTGCTGGGGTTTGGGTCTGAGCTTGAAAAGGAACATACCCTTGCCTTTTCTGATGCTGCATCTGCTGTCCTGTCCAGCCTTCTGAATTCTCAGCACGTGGTCTGAGTTCTTTGTCAAGTCAGACACGTCATTTTACTTGGTTTTCCAAACATTAGGGCTGACGTAAATACTCTAGCCCATGAGAAATGTGTGCCACAAAGCTTCCACGTCCTTGCGGTGAGAGTAAGAAAGATAGTGATCCTAACCAGAAACTGTACCTGGGTAAATGGCATTGCTTCATGGCCTCAAGGGACTGAGTCTGCTGCTTGTCCTTGAGGTGAGGTTGTGTTTGCTGCTTTTCTTTTTTTCTTTCTTTTTAAATGTCTTCTAGTCTTGTTGTTATCTCTTGCCCAAAATAGATTATGCAGTGCAGTATGAAAAAGGGAAATGAGAGCTCTCTAAAGAGGGCATGCTCCGCTCAGTTCTGCTAAGGGAGAAGGAGATCCTTATCCCCTTGCTATAAACAAGCATGAGGCAGAGAGAATAAAACTCGGGACCTAACCATGGAAAAACTATTTTTCACTACTACTTGGAAATCTGGATGATCATACAGTAGCTTGATTCTTTTTTGAGCTGTCATCTTTTTCTGCAGAAAAACCCCCTGTTATCTCAGCCTTGTGATTACTAGTTTTTCTTTCCATGAAGCCTGTGAAGGAAATGATCTATATGAGTACAAACCAGTCCTTCTGCTTGAGCTGGTATGCAATGTCTTTATTTTTTTATTTTTTTTTTTTAATAGACTGACACAGAACACTGAGAAATTATCATTGGTGGTAAATACAGGTTCAAAAAACATGACGACTTCAGGGATTATATTGAGAATTTTTAATGGTTTTGAGTGATGTAACCAGGTTAAATACAAGGTAAGTGCTCTAGACATTGTGTGTTGAAAACTATTTGTGTCAGTATTTTAATGACTGACTATGCATATGTTTTTAATTTGAATAAGTAACTCTCTCTGACTTAAAGTAGAAATCTGGGATGGGAAGGGACTTTTTGGGATGATGAACCCAGTTTCCTGTAAATCAACTTCAGCAAAATAGTTGTAATAGTAACCTAAAAAGTTATTTTTAGGGCTGGTGGGGACAGAACTGCTAGAAACTGCTTCAAAAGCTCATTGCTTCTATGATAACTCAGTTTCTTTCTTCTGAAAATGGTGAAAATTTCAGTTCAAATCTAGTCTCGATCAATTATTTACAAAAAAATATAGATTGTGTATCTTAGGTGGTGACTTTTTTGTGCTTTGCACAATGATATTAATAGATGCTCTCTGACTTCCCCTTCTTTCTGAATAAATCACATAGAATTCCAGTAAAAAGTTGGACATAAAATAATTGAGAATGCTATTATCTCTGTCATTCCTTTCCAAACAATAAATTCCTTCATTTGTATTGAGGGTGCTCCTTCATTTTTACACATCCATCACAGTGGTGTATCCTTACTGTACCAGTTCCTCTAATGAAAATTTTTATTATAATTACAAGAATGAATGACAGGGGAGGTTCACTAATAACTTCTAAATAAATTTCAATAGCAAAGACTTCTCCATTTTGTCTTCACTCAGGCTACTAATTATTATCTTCTTCAAAATACAAATTATTAAATCTAACTGTATAATCACCCTCATTGCTTCTTTTCATTCTTACTTTGTTGAAATAAATTGAGGTGAAAAGTGTTTTCAGGTTTGTTTCCTTTTTTTTCCAGGAGTGGTTTTGCAAATTGGACAGTAATGGAGTATATGAGCACGGGTAGTGATAGCAAAGAGGAGATTGACTTTTTGCTAACTGATCTAAATATGTCTAAGGTGATAGACATCATGGAAAACCTTGAAGACATTGCAGTCTATGAAGACAGCTTAATTACAATGTGTGAAGAGGCAGATCAAAATGATGAACGTGCAGAATCTTTACTGTTTTGCGAAAGGGAGGTTTCTTTTATGTCCTCTGTCAAATATGGGACTGTGGAAGACTTGCTGGCTTTTGCAAATCAGGTGTCTAACACTGCAAAACAGTTTAAAGGATGCAGACAACAAGAATCTGGAATCCTCTTGAATATGGTATGTGTGTTTTCTTTTTACATGACAGTTAGAATTTATGAATTAGAAGGTTTTAATGAATCTAAATAAAGATCACCCCAATCCCAGGAGTCCCAGGCTGTGGTTTCTTGTGCAACCCTCGGGCTGGAGGGGATCTCTGAGGCCATCAGGCCTAAACCCTGTAGTCTCAGGCAGCTGTGCAGAAAGGTCTGTTCTTCAGAAGGATCCACATTATGTTGCCTCTTGGTATCCCTGGAGATTAAAAGACATTTCCCAATATTGGATACAGTCTTGAGACAAGCAGTAAATAAAGCAAAATCCACAACTCACTGTGTGCTTTCAGTGTTTAAAGGGGACTTAAGAAATTCACAACTTGTATTAAAAAAAGGGCGACTGACTTTTTACAGGAGCATGTAGTGATAGGACAAGGGGGAATGGTTTTAAACTAAAGGAGGAGAGATTTAGATTAGATGTTAGGGAGAAATTCTTTATTCTGAGGGTGGTAAGGCACTGGAATAGACTGCCCAGAGAAGTTGTGGATGCCCCATCCCTGAAAGTGTTCAAGGCCAGGTTAGATGGGGCCCTGACCAACCTGATCTAATGAGTGGCATCCCTGCCTATGGCAGGGGAATTGGAACTAGATGACCTTAAGGTCCCTTCCAACCTAAGCCTTTCTATGATTCTGTGAACTCTGATGGTTTACAGGTTTGGGAGACAGTCAAGATCTTTCAGTACCTTGTGTTCATGCAGTAAAAAGAGTTTGTTATGCAAACTCCCAAAAATAAAGATCTAGGATCTATTGATAGACTTAATAATTTCACTCTACCTGCACAAAATGCCAGTAGTGGTAGTGTAAGGAGGAAAACCACAGATTATCAAGTGTGATTTTAAGAATTATGCTATTATGTAATATCTCACACTGCTAAATTCAAGTGTAGATGTGTTGTTTTGAGATATGCTCATCTTTTCCCTAAAATTATTTGTGTTCTACAAGCATCTTTGGATGTTAGTGTCCTATGACTTCTATTTAAGCTCAGTTGGTCTGGAAACAATCAATTATGAAATGGAAGTTTATTCATATATATTTGTGCTGCTGCTATATTTTCTTAAGATGTTCTACTGTCGTCTTAAATATCTTGCAGGTAGTATGTTTTATATGTGAACACTGGTTGCTTGAGTCTTACCGGTTACTCAGGTGTAAAATAGCAGAGGGTATTGCTTTATTCTGATTTGGAGGGAGCATTTCAGTATTGCAAAACAATTAGTTTTCAACCCTGAAATGGCACTTAGTAATATTAAATGTTTCCTATACTTAGGGTAGACACTGTTCTACATACTCATGGTTGTTTTGCTTGGATATTGTTTCTACAGGTGCATACAATTGTTTTGAACCAAGTACTATTAGGTGCATGTGATCCCATTAAGCAACTGCGGGTTGGAGGCAGGGCATTACCTGTGCATGCATTTCAGCAGGGGCATCTACATTGTAAAAATCTACAGCATTTTAGTTAGGATTGGGAGTGTTTCTGATTGCCTGGTGACCCTCACTGCCTGCATCCATGTCTCTCATCATAAAGGGTCTCGAAGTGCACAAGCTGCATTTCTTTCAGTTGAAACTGCATTGCAGCCACAGCCATCCATGCACAGGGCCAGGCTAGGAATTAGTTTTGAAAGCCTCCTGAAAGCCTGAGTAGTGTGGTGGGTTTTCCTCTCTAGCTCTGCAAATCCACTCTACTCAGCCTGCTATCCTTTCCAGGATAATGTGTGACCCATGTAGATTAGTCTCAACCCCTTGAAATGCAAAAGTAGGCAAAGCAAGAGATATGGTTTGCTAGAAGTGTATGGATTGCTTTACAATAAGTAGAGGGGAAGCTCATTATCTATATCCTGAGAAAAATACTTTTTATTAAAAGACAACCCCCTCGCCGCCAAGGGTTAAGAACTTATCCTCCCCAGATTTAGGAACTTTGAAGAATTAATCTATTTCACTAATCACAAATGACAATTTTAGCGGTCAAGAATATACTTTCCTAACTGAAAAACATGAAGGTAGGCTAAGCACGAAAGACTATGTGTGTTACATCTTAAAAAGAAATCTAAACCAAATCTTCTTAATATGCTGTTATCTTAAAAAGGGTAGCTGAAGAGCTGAATATATGAGGCCATATGACAGACATGAGGTGATAAATATCCTTGATCTGATTTTACATCTCTTCAAGAATCTTGATAAAGTAGCAGAAAACAGGTTAATGACATTCCAAATACTAACAACGCTGTGTATCTCTGAACTAATTAGTACCATATTCATGGGAAACATTATCAGTTCTTTAGCTGAGAGAATATTAAAAGACTGAAGAAATAATATCAGACCTCAAGCAGTGCTCACGTGGCTGTAGTTAAGTGTTATGTCCCTCACTGTCACATGCAGAGGGAGGGAGCTGTTTCAGAGAAAGATTTAGAGCAAGATACTGACTTAGGTGCCCTGAATCGCTTCCTGGAGAAGCCCTCCTTGCCTAGTTGATGATACAGAGGAATAAAAGCTCCCAACATTACACACATAAAACAGTGTTATTCCTGCTCTTTCTATAAACTATGGTGTAAAACTAGAGGAAGGTGGCTGGTAAAATCACTGCATGGCTTCTTCAACCTTTTACTAACCAGCAGAAACTGATACAAGACGGAAAATTAAAATGTGCTCCTCTAGCAGTACATGTGATATTAGGAAATGCTGAAACTCTTGCTCACATTGTATAAGATAACCTGTGAGTAACAGGTATGTGGCATAACAAGTTAACAGATTACAGGAAGGACAAACATGTGGAGGTAAATCTAATAACAAGAGGTGGGTAATTTCATTAACCCAGCTGCTGTTGTTGTTGTTTCAAGACAATTAATTGCAACTTACACTTTGTAAGTTAGTCACTGGAGAGAATGGATGCCTGGTCTGTGAATGAATGCCACACCTCACATGCTGTTCCTATTTGGTGTTTCTAAATAAAGACTGCTGAGCAGTCATGCACACATATAAGTGATGTATTTTTTTTTTCCCTCACTACGTGTATGAAATTAATTAGATTTGAAGTAGTTTTAACTTCACTGTGGTTTTTTTATTATTTACTTAATCCACAGATCACTCCTAAGAATGGGCGCTATCAAATTGACTCAGATGTGCTCCTGTTTCCTTGGAAGCTGACTTACAGGAACATTGGCTGTGATTTTATTCCTCGGGGAGCTTTTGGGAAAGTGTACTTAGCTCAAGACAGAGAAACCAAGAAACGAATGGCATGCAAACTGGTATGTTAGTTCAGTAGTTTTATCTCTGAGCAAATATTGTACAACATAGGACACAGAATATATATTCAAATATGTCTGCGTCAAATTCCACTGTTGGCTGATGATCATCTTGGTTTTGTTGGCTTACACAAGGTACAAAAAAATGCATATTTTTAACTGTTAACTTGTTTTAATTTTTTGGCTTTGATACTGCAAAAGTTTCTGCATTTTGAAAGTATCTGGAAGTATGTGTAACTGGCACATGGGCTGTGGTGCAGGAGACTTCCTACTTGTTCTGCTGTACTCACCATGGTAAAATACCAGTGTGAGATCATGTCCCTGCTGAAGGTGGTAGCAAAACCCTGTTGCTGCAGATGGTTTTAGGCTCTTGTCCTTTAATTGAGGCCCTCAGATTTCAGTTTTATTTACTCCAGTGCCATTTAGGTCCCTGAGAGCTCAGTACATGCAACTCTTACTGTGTTTTGGGCACTGAGTTAGGGTTGTGAAATGTCTCAAGAAAACTACTGAGCACTGCTCTACTTTTATGCAAACCAACATTTTATTTCAGTTTTGCCTTTTAGCATATTATTCTGAATGGAGCAGTTAAACATTCAGGGGCGGTAAAAGCTCGGCCAGGTCATTGCTCTGTGTCCACCAGCTCATGAATAAGTACCTGTATTACTTCTGTGAAAGAGCTGGGGAGGCAGCTGTATGTCCTTCCCTTGCAGCCGATGCATCCACATGGGGACAAATTTAGTTTTTCTGCTCGTGCATAACCCACTGCAGAATTAAAGCATCATAATGTTTCTGAAAATAGAAACAGTATTTCTAATTGAAATAAAAATACCAGCCTCTTATGCAGCTCACAGACATGAATCTGAGGGAAGGAGAATAAAAAGGGTGGTAGTAGATTTTCTGTGCGTAAGCAAACACTGCTTTTATTGTCTTAGCAATCTGCCATCAGTACTTTTAAAAGAAATAAAGTATGGCTGGGCGCTTAGTTTAAAGCAGGTTTGATTTCTTGTAAGCCATAAAACCGTGCTGATAAGGACTGAATTGAGGTCAGTAATGGTCCTGAGCAGGGTTAGTCTGCAGACTATGCTGAGCACTGAGAGCACTGATCCACCTGTCAAATGGGTGTATAGGTCTGGTAGAGCAGATGAGACAGCACAAAGCTAATGGAAAAAGCAGTGGCAATTTTATCTCCTTCACCAGGAAGTTTGCATAAAGCTTTTGCGTAACCACTGGATTTTGACGGGAATAACTCTTGCTACATTGCTTTTTCTGGAAGATTGCACTTTTTATTTGGGCATGATTCCAAAATCTCTCCAGCTTTTAACAGGATGTCTCTCAACTGCAAAGGAAGAACAAGTCACACGATCAAAGTAAAGCTCTGTATTTTAACAAGTGGCTAGGAGTGCTCTGCTACTTTCATATTAATCTGTAGAATAACTAGTGTCAGTACAGATAACTTGTTTTTTTGAACTGCTTTTCTGTGGTTTTGTTTCAATATCCTAGGTCCCAGTGGACCAGTTCAAACCATCAGATGTTGAAATACAGGCATGTTTCCGTCATGAAAACATTGCTGAATTATACGGTGCTATTTTGTGGGATGAGACAATCCATCTCTTTATGGAAGCTGGAGAGGGAGGATCTGTCATGGAAAAGCTGGAAAGTTGTGGTCCTATGAGAGAGTTTGAAATCATTTGGGTGACAAAACATATTCTGAAAGGACTTGACTTTCTCCACTCAAAGAGGATTATCCACCATGATATCAAACGTATGTCTGAATGATTCCTTGGGGTACTTTCTGGTCCAGGCTGGGCTGGAACCCTAGTGGAAAGCCTGGGATGTCTCTGGGAGGGAGGGAGGGAGGGATGGATTATGCTTAACAAATGGCAAGGTCACGTTCTGGAGATAAGTTATTTACACTTCTTATTAATTCACTTCAGTGCAGAGGATAATTAGAGTGTCATAGATACTTTGCTGTTCATGAGCAACTCAATTTAAATAAAAACCTAAAGAGTGACATTATCAGTCTGTGTGAAGACAGAAGTTTCCGACTTTCCATGTAAATTCATCCTGTTTCCATGCTCACTTTCGGCTTTGCCTTATTTTAAGTTTTATGTTTCTACGTGGCTGTTTCTCAGTTTGAGACACTTTGGAACTAAATACATAATTTGTGCCAGTTTTTTTCTTTCAACGATTACAACAAATTTTAGTATATATTTGCTTTTAAAGAACTCTGGATGTTAACACGTATAAATGATTGAAACACGTTGATATTAAATCTAAATTAAATACGCTAATATTAAATTGCTTAAAAAGTAAATTGTAATGCATTATATTTAATATTAAATGCTGTTTCTCCCAGCACCACCTTGCTCCACAGATAGGTGTATTTCTATTAACAGTGTTTCTAATTAAGATGTATCTCTGTGGGTTTATTTAGCTAAACTTGAGGGTTTGAAACAGAAATAGTCAAACTGAAGCATTATAATAAATAGGTGACAGAAGAAGATTACCAGGAATTGTTAAATTTTTATGTTGGTTTTTTGCATTTGTTTTTTTATTAATTTAATATGGGTCAGTACTTTAGATGTAAGCCTTTGAGATTCTGGCAACTATACCACTGTGGAATCAATAGAAAAGGCTGTTTCCCAAACATCTCTGATTTCTTCCTCACTCCACCTGCTGATGTTGAGCTGCTATTGAGTCTGTCCTGGTGATACAGAAGCAGATGGGCATTTTACTGAGAGAAAAACTGACCTGAACCGGGAAGGGGAGGAGGACAATTCTGGCTCTGGGTGTTTAGTGTGCCACTCATTTTAAACCCTGGTTGGAGAGCAGTTAAACCATGAGGCTATTTGGTGGAGGAAACATCAGTTCAAAACAAGCTGCGTTGAGCCCCAGGCAGGCAGCAGAGCCTGCTGTGGCAGTGTGGCCCTTTGCACCGTCCATCATGGCATGTTTAAAATCTGTATCTTCAAAGTTATCCCTAAAATTACAGGTTTAGGTAGTTCTGTAATGCTGGTAAGGAGGCAGCTCTGTGAAGCATTTCTTCAGGAATGGATACTGCTGAAATCAAGCCTGTGTCTTTCCCCTGGATAGTCATGGTGGGCACTGTCAAAATGGAAAATGGCCCACAGTTTCCTCTGGGAGAAAATGTGTTTCTGTTGTGTAACTTGGAGACTTCTTTTTACCACGTCTTCTGAAACAGCAAACAGGAATTTCTCAAGGCTCACACAGAACACTAAGTTCATAAATATTTGATCAGAAATACAGCTGCAAACAAAGCCTCAGAGTACAAATTTGTGCCTTAGGCAGAGTTTTATGAAGGAAAGTGAATTAAGCTCCCAGATACTGCTGCAGTTCAGTGGGAGTTTGGAATTTTTGGTCTCTTACTATTTTTGCAGCCCTAGTCTGTTCTCCATTGTCATGCTGAGCTGCTCTTGCTGACCAGTGCAGGAGATTGGTGTGGTTGCTGTGAGGGGCCCCACTTATTCTCTGTTTATGTCTTCACTTAAACTGTTAGTGTAGAGAAACCTCTTGGTGACCAACAGCTGTGCTGTTTATAGCCAGAGCTGCACAAATGCTCCGCCTTGCAGACCATTAAATACCTTCAGAGTACTGTGCTGAGATCCCAGCAGCCTTCCACTTTCCTCCCTTACTCTCAGCTTTTTCTCTGTCTCTGTTTTTTAAGATAGGAAAATGAACAAACATTGGTTCTTCTTTTACATAAACCAGTCCAGTTTGATTTTTAAGATATCATTTAAAATTGGACCAAATTACTACCAGACCCATTTTGGCTAGAAGGGCTGTCAGCTGTAGACACTTGTGCTCATTTCCTTTTCAAGCTAGCATCTGAATGAAACAAGCATATTGTGAAATAAATGCCAGTGTTAGAAACTTAAATGTTGTCAATTTTGGTTTTCTCTTAGCAAGCAACATTGTCTTTATGTCAACTAAGGCTGTTTTGGTGGATTTTGGCCTAAGTGTTCAAATGACTGAAGATGTTTACTATCCCAAAGACCTTAGAGGAACAGAGGTAAGAAGCTGGAGGGACAAAACCTCTTACGTTGTATTACTCCCGTGGTTGTGATGCTTAGGTTCAAATTTGAAGCTTGAGAGTTAGAAACGTGGGTGAAAGAGTTATTATAAAATGTATCAAAAAAACATGAATATGGTCTCAGTTACATTTTTATTTTCAGCTTGCTGACTGGAGAATCAAGTGTTAGGCTTTGAAAGCCATGTCACTTTCTCTGCAGTCACGTTTGTTACCGATTACTTGTTGAAGTCAAACAGTACTCTGGGGAGGATTGTTTACAAGGTATCAGCTACTGGTCAGAGACACTTCAAACAGGAATTCGCTCTTTGCTCTAGCAAAGATTTCTGCTGAGATAACCGCTATGGCCGGGGGTGACCTACTCAACACAGTGCTTTGAATCCTCCTTCAAGACTCCAGAAATTAGAGATGTCTGTGTTTCATCTCTTGGCATTTCTAAGCTCTGTTCCCCACCTGCATGTAACCCTTTGATTCTTTGAGGGTTATAACACAGTTGTTGATTACCTGGTAAATCTGCTTAGGCATTACAGTGACAGAGGTGGGAGCTTTTTAAATGTTCGTGGTGACTTTGACGCTGAATGTGCATAGAGGTCTGCACACCAGTTGGGCTGCATTCGTGCCAAGGTGTTTCCAGGGCTGGGGCTTCAATTAACAACCAAGCAGGAAGAATTAGCTTGGATAGCTGCTGCAGATGTGGCTTCTCATGCTCTCTGTTGCCGGAGGAGATTGTTTACAGGAAACCTCAGCTGAAATGTTGGCACTTAGCACTTCGATAGTTTACCACATGTGTAAAGGGGAGCTCCTTGTGTAACTGACAAACAGCATTTCACTCCGTGAAAGGGTAGGATAAATTAAGATTTCAAAGAAGGTCAGACTTGTTTATCTTTTTCAAGGTAATTGAAGGAACACTTGAACGTTTTTTTCACTGTCCTTCTAGTAAGGGGAGTTAAGAGCTTAAAATACTTACTGAACTGGAAGCAACACGTTTAATATACATGGTTTGTTGTCTTTTTTTATTTTGGTTTGGTTTGGGGTTTTTTGTTTGTTTAAGGAGAGTTTGCATGCTATTAATGAGAATAAGAACAATTAGTTGGAAGCCCTGATAGGGTATTTCCCAAGGATGGAGATGGGAGTAAACAGGAAATCTCCAGACTGGTGATGGTCTGGGTCTTGGAGGACAGGTGAGGTTCCTGTTGGTAAGAACAAATGAAAAGTGAAAAACACTACTGTTTTCACTTTACAAAGTGAAAAACACTTAGTCCTTCATTTAGCAGGAGGAAAATGATTCCACATAGTTGAGCATCTGCAGTCTTGTCCACAGAAGTGATAATCCCCACAACCCTGAAATGTGGCTGTGTTTGGTGTTTGCTGTCTCAGGGGAGCAGTAGCTAGTCCTTGGAAGCAGCAATCCTGCTGCAACACTGCAGGCCAGAAGGGAGGCTGGATAGAGAGCACTGGGAAAGGAGAACTTGAGATACCAAAGATTTATAGACTAGCATTCGTGATGTTCCTATAGGCTTTTCTGCTCCCGGTTTTCCTTCTAGGCATCTTCCTCCCCACAGTGCCTAATCCAGTCACCCATAAATGCCTTCTGTAGCCTGGCTTTCTTGATTTTTTTTTTT
>VXBX01009357.1:16849-47432 GCA_013400415.1 Scytalopus superciliaris | reverse complement strand
AAAAAAAAAAAAAAAATTCCTGATTTAATTAGTCAAAGACCGGTTCAGTCTTGTTCTGTCTTTAAGATTTGGCCATATCTGGTCATTCTTAATGGAAATCAGGGTATCCCTTAAGCTGAGCTAATTTCTACCAGCTGTCTCTGGAGTTAAAGCATCACTTGGTTACAGATGTATTTTAACTTTGCATCTTCCCTGGGCTGTGGGAGCTAAGCAGGATGCTGAAACACTTCTCTGTGGGTGGAGGGAATCCTTCACTGGCTGTATCAGCCTTGGGAGTAGCACAGCAAGCTGGCCCTGACAAAGCACAACAGTGACTTCACCTGCTTCTTCTCTTAAAGCTACTGGAAGGATATTTATGATAGTTTTCAAGGGTAGATCAAACGTTATTCCCTATTGCACAGTAACAGTGGGCAGGCTCCAGACTCTTGCTTTTTAATACTTTAAAATTGTACACGTGTATAATTGCTGTGAGTGCTACAGTTTGGAAAGTGTGTCATTAGTGACAAGCAATGTTTATGTTCCTATGGAAATGGAATTATATTGTTTTTGCTGTGCCTCATACATTTGAAACATGATGTTTTGGATGATAGTAAAACTATGTAAACTGCATAGTTCTGTACATCCCATGGGATGAGAACGTAAACTTTTATAAAACTCTCTTTGATGCTTACGATGACTCTTTTTAAGCATTTGTATTAAATGGCATACTGTGTATGTTGTACACTGAATATTTTCTGAAGCACAGTCTCTTTTTCATATGTCTGTTATTTGATGCTGTTCTGGTCTAACACGTAATCTTCAACAGATGATTTCCAGTTTGATACTGATATTGTCAGTTTAATAAATGCAGCTCAGTGCCTTGAGACATGGTCACTCTGTTCATTCATCTTTGGAAACAGTGTGGGGCTGTGACTGCATTTAAACCAACCTCCCCTACTATGGCCCAGGTACACTACAGGCATCGTTCCTTTTATTGGGAAGTTGGGTGAGGGTGATTGTTGATGGATTTTTGATCTGGTAACAGATGATAAGTGTTTCTGACAAAGTGTTATTCTCACACCCCAGCGTTCCTTATGGACTTCGTGGATGTTGCATGGTTGTGTACAACATGCAGTGATTCAGTCCTGATGTTTAATTGCTGCAAAAAATCCTGCTGGGAATAACCCACTTGCTCCAGTGCTTTGTGCAAATTCTCTAGATGACTAGCTGCTTAGTATTTATACTGACTGTAGTGATCAGGATATTCAGGGATCAGATCTTCAGTGTAGCTGACTTAAAGAAAATACGATCTAGTGGTTTGGATGCTCACCTTTGCCTTGATAGACCTGGTTTCAATTTTCTGATCTTTTGCTGATAGCTTTTGATTTTTAAGGAGATTCGTACAATTAGTAGGAAGCAGCTTTTCAGGTACATGGAGGTGGGTTTATAATCTCTTCCCTAGTTTTCCTTCAGTAAAATTAAGGCATATATTGTCACTAAATAATGGATAGCTGTTATGCAAATGGTTATCAAGTGCCTATATACTTCAACAATGAGATCCATGTCAAAATTACAGGCTGTTAGGGGAATTTTACCTTTGCTTAAAAAACCTTACACTGAATTGTCCCCTTTTTTTTTTCCTCTAATGCCATTCTCCTTTTCCCCACCATGTTAGACGATTTAGCATAGAAATCTCCATATGGAGACACTTTAATACAGACTCACTATTTAATATTTGCATTTAATATTAGGCTGTTATGTATCTTCTCACTAAGGAAGTAAGAAGAGACCAGGTTATCCAAAATAATTACAGTTTATGTATTATCAGACATAGGTGATAAGGTTTGGCTGAGTGAACCAGTAGCTTTTTATAGACACATCCACATGCCTAAAAAGTATGAGGGCTTCATGATAAATACCACTTTGGAGAACTGGTACACAGTCAACAAGTAGCTGTTCAGGCACAGCAAACACCAAGCATTGCTTTTGGCCCTGTGATCTTTTCAATAGCTGATAATTATTTTCAGGTGAGCCTCAGGCTGCAGCTAAGCAGGGATTTCTCCATGGAGCAATACATCACATCCCAAGCATATCAAATCTCTCAAGCTTATCCCACGGTGGTTGATCCCTGTAGGTTCACTTGTTTGTGCCAACACCTGGGGAATGAGGTCAGGGAAATGAACTGGGTTAGAAATACCCTGGGAGGGGGAAGATTATTTCTGTAATCTGGTTGCCTGAGCAGCTGTGTAGCTGGAGCAACTGGAGACCTGAGATGAGGAGAAGGGAATGAAAATGGGTGGTGGGAGAACCCTGCCAGCATAAGCCCCAGGGGCACAGCTGGTCAGCACTGATCAAGGGGCTTTGCAAATGGTTTACCTCTGTTCGTGTTGACTTCTGGTGTGCAGTTTCATTTTCTCTTGGGAGAATACTGAGACTCATGCTAACTGCAAAGGAAAATACAAGTGTGTGGGGAAACCCACTGCTCACAATAACTGACTGTGCTGCTTTGGGCTGGGCTAGAGATAATTTTCTTCACAATGGCTGGTATGGGGCTGTGCTCTGGATTTGTGCTGGAAATGGTGTTGAGAACAAGGGATGTTTTTGTCACTGTTGAGCAGCACTTACACGGAGTCAAGGCCCTCTCTGCTTCTCCTACCGTCTTGCCAGCGAGGAGGTTGGAGGTGCACAAAGAGCTGGGAGGGGACACAGCCAGGACAACTGACCCCACCCGACTCAAGGGATATTCCAGACCATATGATGTCATGCTCAGTACATAAAGCAGGGGGAAGAAGGAGGAAGTGTGGACATTTGAAGTGATGGCATTTGTCTTTCCAAGTCACTGTTATGCCTGATGGAGCCCTGCTGTCCTGGAGATGGCTGAACAGCTGCTGGCCCATAGGAAGTGGTGAACGAATTCCTTGTTTGGCTTTCTTTGCACGTACAACATTTGCTTTAATTATTAAACTGTGTTTCTAAAGATTTCTAAACTCCCTCTAAATTCAGGTCCTTGTTTTTCTAATCTTTCAAAAATGTCAATGGACGGAAAGACAGAGAGTAGCAATTGGAAGAAGTAGAAAGAAGGGGTTTCTTGCCTGGACATTAAATGAGCTTCCCTGTTACCCCAAAGGAAATTTGAGATAAGCTACAGTAGAAGTACACAGCAGCTTGCCAGCCCTCCCTGTGTGAGGAGCTGATGGGGATGGGGAGGGAGGCCCTTGGCCAAGCACTAGTCCCTTTGTCAGGACCTTGGGAATACAGTGTGTTGCTCTTCTGGCTAAATGGCAGAAGCAAAGAAGCAGTTGGGGAAGAGTCACTGGAGATGTGATCCTGATGCAGCTGGGAAGGCCAAACTGCAGGTTGAGAAGGGCTGGGATGAAGGGAGCTGCATGGTACCGTATATGGCCGAAACCGGGAAGGTTTGCATGGCTGGAAACAGCTTAATTTAGGGCTGCATTAGCTGCTTCCAAGGCAGACTCAGACACTATGGAGAAAGACCTTGCTTCCTATACTTTGCTTTGCATCCCATGGCCGGGGACTTTGCAAATTTCCAGAAAAGGAGCACTAAAGCACTGTTTGGAGCCAAAGCAGCCTTTTCTTTCCTTACAGGAAAGGTCCAGGAAGATCCATTTATAAAACTATCACCATCCATAGCTAATCATTTGGGTAAAGGGAAAACAAATCCTTTATAAATGATGCGTGCTGATCAAACTAAGCAACGCCCCAAAAAAATCCAGCTGGACCTTGGGAGTGGCTCATTATAGTCCCATGGGTGCACTCATGCTGCTTCAGGCTGGTCACCAGATACAGCCATGCTGACAGATACTGGGCCATGGTGACTCACCAGGAAGGAGGCGAACTGCTGTGACAGCCACGAGCCTTTGCTCACCTGTGCCCACACCTCCTGTCGAGGCAGCAGCACGTGCCACCTGAGCAGCTGGGAGGCACGGCCGCAGGGTCAGTCCAAGCATGTCCAGGAGAAGGTGGGTTTGTCTGGAGAGAAGCTGTCAGAGGTAGGAGAGCCAGGGATGCTCCCAGAGTGAGATATGCAAGAGAAAACGGCTGTGCATAGCTGACCCTCGCCAAAGCTACATGCAGTGGCAGCCTCACACACTCCCTTAAGTCTGGTGTGAACACTGTTCCTTTAAGGAGCCCTTTTCGGAGGAGGGATGCTACTATAGTGTCCAGGCACAGAGGGACAGTGCCCCACTTGCAGGCTGTGACACTAAGCACAGCTTTGACAATATGAAAAAGTCAAATAATTGGTGATGTTTGCAAAGTTTAAATCCTTCCTTGTGCTGATAGCAAGTCACATGCTGAAGTGTCACAGCAGCTGAAGAAGAGAGAGGAATGGAAATAAAAAACGGGTAGGGAGGGACTCAGCAAGGTGTATGTGTAGCCCAAGAGGACAGGGTGGCAGGAAGGTGTCCATCAAACCTCCAGAGGCAAGGTGCCACAGAGCCCTGAGCAGCCTGGGGGCTTACCAAGGCTGCTGGCAGCACAAAGGCCTTTTCCTGTAGCTGTCACAGTAAGCCACAGTCAACTTTTCTTCCCCTGTTCTAATGGTTTAACTCCAGTACCATGCAGGTGCTTGCTCATCCCCTCCCTGTTCCGAGGGAAAGAAATAAGATGAAGGACCCAGGGGAAAAAAGAAAGGGGAAAACAAAACTTGTGGGTTGAGACAAGAACAATTTAAAAATTAAAACAAAGTAAAATTTAATAATAATTATAAAATAATAATTGTAATTAAAAGGAAAGGTAAAACTCAAGAAAAAACAAGTGATGTACAATACAACACCCCTCAGATTACATATTAAGCATGATTTTCTATGCTGTGGAACATTCCTGGGCCCACTTTAGGGTCAGCTCTCCTGGCTAAGCTCCCTCCTGGCCTTTTGTGCACCTTCTCTCTGGTAGAGCACAAGACACTGAGAAGTCCTTGACTTAGTCTAAGCACTACTTAGCAACAACCAAAACAACAGTGTGTTATCAATATCATTCTCATTCTAAATCCAAAGCACAGCTCTGTACCAGCTACTAAGAAGAAAGCTAACTGTTACCCAGCTGAAACCAGGACACCTTCCCCCCTGAAAAAAAACCACCCAAACCACTGTTCGCCCAAAGAGGAAGTCTGCAAAATTGGTGTGTGAATTCTCAGTGTAGGTATTTTCCTTTTGTCAACTCCTCTCTCGTCTTTTTTTAATTGCAAGTGAACAGGAGGTGCTGTATATTGTCTGGACACATGTAAGCTCATGGCAGAGCTGACCCTGAGCACAGCCTATGCCTGTATCACACTATCACCGTGGATGGTCCTTCAGGGGCCTTTATTCACCAGCAGTATAAAAATCCCCTCCAACCACTGAGCTGTTTTGCTTCATTTTTGTGCATAATAATAGCTGGTGTCCCCATCACCCATGCCAGCTTCCCTCCTGCCTCACAGTGTCTGCTCTCCCTCTGCAAAGCTGTCTGGTCCCCATGACTCACTGTTTGCACAGTACATTCCACAGTGCCAGCCAGCCTGGTGGCCCTCTGGTACAGATGCAGAGGGACTTTGTGGGAGGCTGGCACCGTGGCTCTGCCTCTGCACTGGGCCACCAGCCTCTTGGATGTCCTCTGTCAGTAGTGGGACAGGTGAAGGTGTTTGGGGACCCCTGGCTCCTTCACCCACTGAGCTCC
This sequence comes from Scytalopus superciliaris, assembly GCA_013400415.1. Classification (NCBI taxonomy): domain Eukaryota; kingdom Metazoa; phylum Chordata; class Aves; order Passeriformes; family Rhinocryptidae; genus Scytalopus; species Scytalopus superciliaris. The sequence continues at coordinate 41,780 of VXBX01009357.1, read as the reverse complement.
TGCCACAGTGCCTGGAGGTGGTGGGAGCATCGGGACACTGGAGGGCTGGGCACTGTGAGGATCATGGCTGTTCGTTCAGTCATACAGCGATGGCAAGACCAGGGATGCCAGCAAAAGCTTCCACTAAGGGATGAGCTTGAAGCAGGGTCTGAAAACCCCACGTAATAAAGACTGATCAAATTGGCTCCCTGCTCACCCTGCAGACTCGCTGAGGAGGGACACGTACGCTGCACTCATGTGGGTTTGAGTGTAGGTGGTTTTGAAAGAACAGAAGACCAGGCTTCACTGCCTGAGGCAGAGTTAGCCAAACACCATTTCCATGTACACACTGGGTTGTCTTCAGGGAAAACCATTTTCTGTGTAAGAAAGGATCTTCTAAAGCAAGCAAAAAGTACGCTTTGAAGTTAAGTTGGCTTTTCCTCAGAAATATGAAAGCATCCTTGGCTACAACATATCAATAACTCATTTTGCCAAAAGAGCAATGTTTCAGGGAAGGGAAATGACCCAAATAATGTTAAAAACATTCAGGGATTGCTCCCTTTCTGCACTGTTTTAAACAGTTAGATTGTATTTTCTAGCCTTGCAACAAGGCCCCAGTATTAACTGCAGCACTTTTCTTGGCCTTCTCTGAAGGCTCAGGGATAAATGCAGATTTGATAACAAGTCAGAAATTACCTGGAAGGAGGAGGCCTCAAGGTGTGTCTGTGCGCACACATATCTCAAAGAGAGGTGTGGTATTTGCTCCTGCATCCCATGAAATTTGTAAAGGGAGCCAGAAGCATTCCCTCTTCCATGGTGAAGGGGAAATGACTTCCAGAGCTAATTTGTCAGTGGTTGCTTGGGCTGAGTTGCACATTCAGACACCTGAAGCCAAAATTAGTGCCTCTCCCTGAACACCGTGTTCTGGCATACCAGAGGACAGGAGGAACCACCCAGCAAACCCCTCCACAGACAGGTCTTGGGCAAGAGCAACCTTTTTTTTTTCCCTCCAGACCACTTGTTAGGACACTTGGGAAATCAAACCAGCATGGTAAGAAGGCTGCTGGAGATGTGCAGCACAGAGGCCTTTCATCACTCAGCTGCCTGGGGAAAGGAAGAAAATTCTGGATTTACTCAAAGAAATATGATGTTCCTTGCAAACTTCAGCTCCTTGCAAACTTCAGTTAACTCCAGCTGTTGTATGCTGGAATTTTGCCTTCCCTTAGACTTTAATGCTTTGTACGTCCAGCCTTCATATTTCAGTATTCTAAATTTTGCAGTAGTACTGGTTACAGTACTTTTTTGTACCTTTCTAACCAGAAAAGGTCTTATTTATATTTAGGAAGTTGTTTTAGTGAACTGGATAGTGCTTCTATATGAACAGTCATCACATCAGAGCCAAGTTTCTCATAGGAGTAATTAGTACCAGAAGTCATCAAGACGGATCATCTTCTCTGAAATGACATTGTTGGTGTTGCATTTGCAAATGTCCCAGGCACCATCACCTCTGCCCCTGAAAGATTAAGAAATGAGGCAGAGGTTAGACACCAGGGAAATATGTCCAGCTATTAAATCTGTGCCTGTTGAGTATGACTTGTCTCTGTAGAACTCCCAGCTGGGTGCTTCTCTACCAAGTCCCTTGAGGGATTATTCAGCTGAAGTCATGCACTGACAGTGACATAACAGTTTCAGACCAGAGTTTTGAAAATATGATCAACCAGCTTGTGTTGGTTATGCAACTGTGGGTGCATATAAGATTGCACACACAATTTCAAGTCTAATTTATCAGGTGAGTTTACCTTAAGTTTGTATATTATTTTCACAGATACAGGGATATGTTTTCAAAGCTTGAATCGGATAGCCCAAATAACTGAGTGTGACTTAGTCTGTCCTGTGTGAACTTGGACTAGATACACCTCCTGATCCATGTGGACCCAAATCTTGAGGGGCACCAAGAGAAAGCTGAGCCACCCTGCACCCCATTGCCCATTGCTCCATGGGCAATGGACAGAGTAGAACCTGATGCACAAGAAGGCAAGAACTAAAAGGCAAACCTTGTTTTCCTTCGGCATCTGCCTGCAACCTCACCTCTGTTGAATGTCCCAGAACACTGGGATCCTTCCTCTCCCTGTGCTCAATTACCTCACCTTCCTTCACAGTCTTACAAGATTTCAGGAATGGCTTTTATAAATTCCACCTTCTCATGACACAATGTCTTTTACTCCCTCTCTCTGCAGGTCTCCCAGGTTATTGCTTGTGCTTGGATGAAGATACAGAAGGAGATGTGCTTCTGCTACCTAGGCAACTTTGGCATGCTGTGGAGCTTTGTCTCCCCATGCTTCCCCCCTGCCTGACTCTGTCACCTTCTGACCCCTCTCCCTGAAGTTCCTGGGAGGGGGACTATCGGGACCTCAGTGCCTTTCTGAGCAGCAAAGTCCACCTCATAGCTCTGTGACACGAAAGCTACCCTCCTCACTCCTGCCAGCCCCTGTGAGGGAAGGTTTTTCTGTGGGAGACAGAAAGCCTGAAAGAACACAAGCCTTCAGTAGAGGTGCAATACTTGGCACAGGTGCAATGTGCCCAAAATATGCTGAAACGAAGAGGCGGTCTGTACACTGTGCTTGCCCTAAGTCAGTGCACTGTCAGTGCTGGGCTGGCTAAGGTGTCAGGTACTTTGTGAAGCTGATGGCTGTGGGATCAGGTCCTGTGCTACCCACCAGCAGGTGCTGAGTATGGCTCTCAGCATCTCCTGCAGGAGCACCAGCATAAAATACAGAGTGGAATGATTAAAGATTATTTCCACTTTCCAAGTAATGTCAGTGCCTCCACCTTGTCTCCTCTCAGGACACGAGATAGTGCATTCAAAGCTGTTCCACTGCCAACTTGTGAGTCAAAAACAAAAGGGAAGAGGGAGGCAGAAGCTATCCAGAGAAAAGGGATGTAGTCTGACTCTGTTTATTTGCGTAGTGCATTTACCCATAACATACACATAAGTTTCTCTTTTATTTGAAATATGACTTTTTCAGGCCTTTATCTAGCTCTGCCCATTTTGCAGGACACTATCTAGCAGCGCTTTCTCTGCATTGCACTGAGTTGCTGTTTCTAGCTTTAAATTCCTTCTCTCCTCAAAGAACAGTGTGTTTTGTGCCACCCTGCCTTCAGATACCCTAAGATACGTCTTTGCTAGGGTCATGTTTTCATTCCCCTTGCCTTGCATTTGCTCACATTTCATGCAATCTGTATGGAGCTCTCTAGCCAGCAAAACAGGCAAGCTGCCTGCATTCAGTGAGCCTGCTCCTGCCCCAGCCCAGCCATGACAGCTGAGCTGCCTCCTGTCACTCAGGCACTTGAGCTCTGAGCCACACATTTGGAGCATCATCCTTACAATTATCTCCTCCCTGGCAGCCAGTAGCACAGTCCTGGCCATGCACCTCAGAAACTCCATATAGAGCCCACCTGTTTCACATTGCTGGGTCACCAGGCAGCCACATATACTTAGGGAGGTATGTTGCTGCTAGTGATGAGCTTCACACAACTTTCCATCCCAGGGTGGTGCATGCAGGATTATTCACAACTCCCACAGCTCCCACAGACTCACTCCTGGTGTGTAGCTGACTCCTCGTGTCACGCCACTGACTGTGCAGGCATGCTGTCAGGGACAGGATATTTTTCTGCCTTTGTCCTCGGTCGTAAATGGTTTCTCAGTCATGTGCACTGGAGCCCTCACCTTATTTCCTTGCTGTTGAGAGCCAAGTATGGTACAATGTTTGTTTATTTATCTGTGCCTGAAACTTGTCTCACCTTTCACAGGGTGTGGGAAGGAAAGGCTCGTGCCCAGAGAGCAGCATGTCCACGTGCCCCGAGCAAAACAGCACTCGCAGCCCGCCTCTCTCCCTGAGAGGAAAGCCGTGGCCCTCGGGACCACAGGAGGGAATGCAACTCCACCCAGCCTGGGCTGGGCATTTCGGCAATGGTATGTTCCCTGTCTTCCCCTCCCTCCCACGTGGTTCCCCAGCCGCTAGGGTACTTTCCACAGCGAGGTTGTGTGGAGTCCGTGTGGGTTGGTGATGTCCTGGGGATCAGTCTTTGCTGCAAACCAGCTTGGACAGGGGAGAAAGCCCCTGAGCTGGGGCACTTGTTACAGCGTCCTCTCCTGCTTGGAAATGCTATGTCAGAAGGATACAGGAATGGGCTCCTGTCTCTGGTCCATTCCATACCCCCAGCATACTGCTAGTCACCCTAGGAGCCACATCCCTGTCCATGCCTTCATCTGTCTCATCCAGTGTCTTCACATTTTTGCAATACCAGACCTGCTCTACTCTCCTATATAGACTGATGAGCCCCAGGCTTTGCCTCCTTTCTCAGGCTGCTTCTTAGTGCCCCAGTGGTTTTTAGTGCCCTCCCAGCAGTTGGAGTGAGCAGTCAATGGCACCACAGTGTTGGTATTTCCCTGCTCATCTTCCTGACCACCGACCTTTCTTGGGCAACCTGAGCCCACATGAAGGTAGAAAGGAAGGTGACCCCTCAACAAGGATCTGCTTCCATTTCGCACCCCTTTGACAACTTTCTTGGAAAAGTCTGTCTCAGACTGATGTTTCCTTATGCATAAGATCAGTACAGAAATGAGTTGACACTGAGGAAAGTTTAAGAACCGCTTTCAGACTTAGCCGAATGCAGAGAAAGGTTCTTTTTCTATTATATTTTCAGGTACCTTTCTGTACTCTGGTAAATGTAGGCTAGTTTTATTTTCAGCTCTTCTAGCTTGGGGATTTCCTAAGAGCTTAAAGGAGGAAGGTGTCTGGAACCAGATCCTAAAAAGGACATAGGAAATGATGTCCAGCACCTGATCAGCTGATGCCAACTCTTGATCCTTTCTAAATGCTGTCTATTTTTTTTTAATGCCCAGACTTCCCTAGAAACTGAAGGAAATCTAGAACTACAGAGAAACTAAGAGGATGTAGTAAAAAATACTGTCAGGGAAAATGTCTGTACAGTAGTGCTGTTTTTTGCAACACCCCTGGCACTGCTGCATCATAAAGCAGCCCTTGCACAACAGAGGAAGAGTTCCACTCTGCCACCCCCGCCCCCACCCCGCCCGAGTCCTTTCTCCACTTCATTTAACCCGTACTTTGCTGTTTCTTGTAATGTCCTTTGAGTGATTTTATGTGCCTCATGACAACTCTCACTTTCCCCTTGCACTCTGAAGTGCCCAAAGCATAAACTTGGCTGCTCAGTGCCTTTTCCTTGCCTCTGTAGCCTCCTCTTGTGCTTGAAACCCTCACTCATCCCGTTAGGGTTGGAGCTTTTCCACAGCTTCTTACCCTTCTAAAGAGGTGTTTCTTCAAACAGCTCCTGCATCTCCTGCTTGGTGAAGGTTTAGAAAGCATATAGTCCATAAGCTTGCCAATACTTTTTCAGCTCTGCCACTGCCTCCCTGGGTGGTTAACACCAAATCTGTACAAAAGAGTGACTATGAAAAAGAGACAGTTACTACCTGTATTAAAATGTGTCCAGTCTATGAAGAAAAATGTGAAAAAATATTACCTACTTAAGGAAACAAGATAGTTGGACTCTATCCCAGAAAGGGAGTGTAAGTTTGAACAACTGAGGTAAGGCCTTGTGTTCAGAAAATCTGTTGTTACTCAGCTCTTACTTTGGCAAAATTTAAATTTTACAGTTATTTTAAGACCTTCAGACATAAATTCTGACTCAACAGCAAAACATTATTATTCATAAACACTTTCTGCTAGGCAAAACGGTGACTGAGCTGTGGATGCTGATACCAAGCGGGTATTTGAGAGGGAGGAGAAAGTATGTGACTGGTCCGTAGGGATAGGCAAGTGTCAAAGTTTGATTTACCTTTAGCTAAGCACAAGCCAAATTATCTCACAGTGCCCCTGTTTTGTTTCCAAAATCTCCTGACGTTGCTTGAACCTAAAATACCCTGAGAACAACTTGTATTGCTGCTTTTCACTTCTGCTTTCGGTGGTAAGTGGAAACCAGAAGCTCCAGTGCAAACAGAAACGGTAGTGATGGGAGAAAGAGAATGGCATTCACTCCTTTTAACTACCAGTGGGAAAAAAAGCTAAAACTTCCCAGATTGGTCTGAGCTTTTGGTGAGCTGAAGGGAGGAGACTGGTGTGATTGCAGGTATTTCTGCCAGTGTATGGGGTGAGGGCCAGCTTATTTGCCTCTAGCCTGGCTGGGGACTGCCCACGCAGATGCAGGGATTAAATCTGAATCACTGACATTGACTGTGAAAGGCAAAAACACAGCTTTGGAGCTTGAGGGACTTTCATTTTCCCTTTTTTCCAGGTATACATATCCTTCAAGGAAGAATTCCCAGAAATTCTTCTTCTGCCTTGGTGCAGAGAAGGGAGCATTTCCTCCCAAGCCCCTTGTTTTGGCAGAACATTGCTTGCTGTGTCAGCCTGAGTCCTGTTAGGGTTAGCAGGGGTTTGTGAGCCATTTCTGGTATGAAAAGCAGATGGTGCAATTCTGACCTTTCCTCAAACAACCCTCTTGAAACATGGGAAGTGCCCAGCAGCACCCTTGGCCCTGACAAGAACCCATCCTAGAAAGTGAGTGAGATTCCCCCAGCCTTTCAAGGTAACCTTCTACACTTTCAGCCACACCAGATATTCCCTAAGGGTTTTTCCATCTGTCTTCTCAATGCTCCCCCAACAAAGGCTCCTGTCCTGCGCCCAGCCCTCATGCCACTGGAGTGTGCCTCTTCTTGCTCCCCTCTCAGGTTGTTCCTGCCTTTAGCTCCTGTTAACCGGTTTAAGCAGTGTGTTGGGAATGACACACATAGTTTCATCCTCTTTCCATAAACCACCTCAGACACACAGAAATGTGCTTTTAATGGCTTTTGTGAGGTTCCAGAACTTCAACACTTAACCACATTGCAGTTAGAGATTCTTGGTGGGTACTAACACACTTGGATTGCCACAAAAGATGAGAAACAGCACCAGAAAACCCCCTAAAATTCTCTCGAACAGTCCAACAGCATGTTTTCTAAGAAACATCTGGATTATGAACAGCGATGGAAGGTAGCGAGGCATGTGGTTTGGGTTTCCACTTCTAGGGAAAAACAGAGCAACTATTGGGGCTGTCACCTGTGAACACCATCCTTACCCAAAACCAAGCTGCTGATACCAAGCTGGCAATAATGGCACACGGCCAATTGTCTGCCCCAGCATGATAGATGCTGACCAATGCATTTCCCCAGGATGCTGCAGGGCAGTGTTCTACCTACTGAACCTTGCAGTCATCGAACTGTTTTTGCAGAGGCAATGAATCTTTGTTCTTAGCACCACCAAGAGACTCTTCTTCCTGAAAATGACCCAACCATTACTGAAAGCGTGGTACAGTGGTTGGTACAACTCCTTCCTCTGCATCAGGTTCCCAGGGTGCTGGTGGGTCACTCCTGTTCCCAATGCCTCTGTGTTCTTCTGCACTTTCCTGCTCATAAAGGCACTGAGAAGATAAAAACTTAAAAGTCTGTGCAAATAGACTCTCTGGCTGAGACTTAGCAGTTAGAAACAAAAAAAAACTGTCACGTAGACCATGGCCTCTTCTTTCTATCTTTTCTATCCAATTTCATCCAGACCCTCACTGTGTGATGTCAGGCTTTATGGTATATAAAATAGACATGGCAATTAGAGGGTGGTACAAGGATGTCCAGTCCATGGCAAGTTGCATTTGTCCTTGGTTTCACCCCAACACTGAAAGGACTCATCTCCATGCTGCAAAGAGGCCACCAGACCCTGCCTGTGTCTACTTTCAACCTTGACTCCCAGGAGGAGACAACCTACTCTTAGGGAGGTATGTTGTTTCCTGAGTTTCCTCGGGGAAATCTGGAGCATGGGCACATGTAAAGGTTGTCAAACTATGCCCCTCAAAGCCCATGAATATGATGTTGAAGATAATGGGGACTGAAGAAGAGTGGACAAGTTTCAGTGTCCCAACATGTCCTGTTGTCCCTGCTGTGAGGCAGTGAGCTGTCATCTCTTTGGGATGCTACCTCTGCTTCCCTAGCAGAGCACAGCAAGCAGCAGTAATATAATAACTTCAGTAATATTCCAAAGCAATTTCAATAATTAACCATTCTGTGACTTTATAATTTTGCATCATGGACCAGAAAATACCAACAAGTTGCTCAACCCATTTTTTAAATACAGCTGGAAATGAAACTCTCTGCAGGTTGTCTGACAGCAGTGAATCACAGGGTTCATTTATACAGAAAAACAAGTTCATGATGTTTAGAGAATATACCACACAGATATGCCTCCCACAGCTTCCCCAGGGAGTAGCTTAACACCCAGAATGGGAAGCAACTTCTTCACAGAACACTTCTATTTTATATAAAGTTACATTTTTTTTTTCCTTGGCCTCTGCTCTTTTACCCAGTCTTTCATTCCTTTTTTTTTTTTTTTTTTTTTTTTTTTCCCCTCCCCTTTTTTTTTTTTTTTTTGTTCCCCTCACCCTTTTTTGCATAGAAGGTTGGGCACAGGATGAATGTGTGCCAGGTAGGGCTGCGGGCACTGATGACTGGTGAGAAGGCAGAGTGCTGCAGCCTTGGGGTGAACCCAAACACTTTCAAAAACTTTTATTCCTCAATTACGTGGCAAATGCCACTCCGGGCATCTCAGTGTTGTTATTCTGGTCCGTTGACCAAGCTCAGGTTACTCAGCCACGTTCAGGAGCTGCAGGAGGCGCAATGGGATGTGATTATTTGCACTGCCTTGCTGGCTGACAAGAGGCCCTCCAGCTGCGTCTGTATCCCCAGCCCAGCATGCTTGAAACAAAGTGTAGCGTAATGTGGTTTATCGCCTCTCTGTGAGGGAAAGGGGGTGATGGCCAAAGCTAAAGAGACCCGGCAGCAGCCCAAGCTGCAGGTCCTGCCCCTTAGGGTTCGCCTAAAGCCTGAACCGCATCCCTTAGCCTTGTGCGAACCTTAGGAGACTGAGCCGGTTTGAAAACTTCTATCGCCATCTAGCGATGTTCCTGCGAGAGCCGCGCGTCGGGGACCTGTACGGCTGGGACCAGTGCTCAGTTTTAATCTCCAAGTGCAGCCTGATGTCCCTTGTATTTCACAGGTTAAAGTAAAAATAACAAAAAAAGTTCTGGTAATTTGGTGTTACAAGCATTTTATGTGCAGTCCAGCATTACTGCTACAAAATACAGGAGAAACCTCAGATGCAAGAATTAACATGACGCAGAGAAGAAACACGAATCACAAAGCATGTAAATGTCCTCTATGCAAAAATAAACTCATCAAGATGTTCATTAGAAAGTGGCAAGCACTTGTCAATTCACCAGGGAAGTAAATTTAATCCAAGACGGTTGAACTTTATTAAACAGAAAACTCTTAATAGATGACCCAAGATATTTGTGCAGTAGGAGCAGGAGGACCTAGATTCACAAGATGAAAAAATAGATACACACACACAAAAAAGGGGTTAAATAAAAGAATTGATAGCTTGTTGTTCTGTCTGTCCATGCTACCACCTGGTGCAGTGCACACAGGTGGAGTTATGTGAGCACATCCTTACTGAAAAGCTGGAACAGGGAGCTCTAGGTCCTGCCCCAGGCATTTGTTCCCATCCCCATGCAGAGCGTGGCTGGGACTAGGATCTGATTTTAAAATGATGTCACAATAAAACTGAATAAATATGGGAGTGAATAGGCAGGGATAGGGAACTGGAGAGCTTTCTGCTGCACTGCTGCTGAGCCTCTGATCCCAAACCTGCAGTCTCTGCGTGCTTGAAAGGACACCTTGACAACTGTGGCTTGCTTTCCATTCCATTTTAGAGCCCAATTCCATTTTCTTCTTAATTCTCTCTTCTTCTATTCCAGTCTCTTCCTTCATCTACTTCCTGATGGGATACCCAAGTGCAGCTCTGGGCACTCACTGGTGCACTGAGAGGTTTCCAGGCTTGCCAGGCACATCTGTGCTGCTGATTGGCCACACTGCTATACAAATCCCACTTGCACTTTCTACTCTCTGCACTTCTGCTGATATTCCTACTTCTCCCTTTGGTTCTTGGTCTCACTTTCATCCAAATGGCTTTTCCCCTAGAATAACGGCAACCGGAGTTTCACCAGGCATGACAGCCCCAGTTGGTTCCCTCTCTGTGCAGCACAGGAGGAAGCAGGCATTTGTTTTTGTAGGCTGAGACCAGACTGGCCACAGCACATTTCTGGTGCCTGGGGTCAACAGTGGAAAGAACATTGATGAAACCACATTTTACAACCAAATGGAAAATAAGGGGGTGGGGAGGAGGAAGAAGTTGTGGGGAAGGGGGAGGCTGTTTCCTGCCTTGGGAGAATTCACAGACTTTATGTTGAGAATTTCTTGTATTTTCTAGTGAGGTCACTCATGGTGGAAGGCAAGGGACAAGACCACAAAAGCAGGCATAAAATTAAATAAACTGAAAGAAGTAACCGTTGGAAACAAGGAGGGCTACAAAGAGATATAGAATTGTATAAAAAGTTTATTCACTGTTCCAAGAGCTGAACTGTTTGACTTTATTTATGCTTTAATCCTTGTCAGAATTGTAAAACAAAGGTCTTCAGAATTGCTTTTAACTTGTGTCATCACTTCAAAGTAGTATTTAGGAAATGTGTTCACAGTCAAAATAACACCCTATGGGGTGGAGGGGGTTTCCGGTGCAATCAAGCCAGAAGTGCAGAAGGAATGTAAGAAGGTAACTTTGACCCCCAAACCCACAACTCATTTACCACTGAAATTTCTCAAAGCCCAAATGTTGACTGTCACTTGACAAAGAGATCAAAAGCTTTGACATGGTGTATTCATTGTGAAAGATACAGGAAAAAACCCTATAGACCAAAATTTCTTCAGGATCTCTCCTTCAGCATTTGACAAATAACCTCAAGATATGAGAAAATACTCATCCCTCACCAATTAATTTCTTCTGAAGAATTTGTAATCAGAAAAAAATAATTTTCTAAATCCTTCTTCAGTATTGATTCAGTTCTTGTTGATAAGATTACTGGGCTTCCCCTGGCTTTTCCTCTCCTGGCACTGAAAAATAACCCAATTATTCCTTCTGCTTGCAGAAGCCCTGAGCTATGGAGGCATCTCACAGGGTGGCAGTAATTTCTTGTGCTGTGATAGGACTTTTTTAGAGCTCATACCCTAGGAGAGGACAGAAAGGGTAAAAACTAGCACAGGACGTCATTCTGACCTCTCTCACTAGTGGCTCACACAATCCCCAGTCTGCACCTGCCCTGCGGCAAGGCCTTGATGTGCAGCACAGCCCACCCACTCCGTGTGTTGGTGGTGGAAGGGTGGGCAGCACGCAAGGACTCTTTCTGGAGGCCCAGCCCCAACACCCTGTTGCAACCAAGTGGCTATTCACAAGCAGAAAACAAGAGAAAAAAAATGTTGCATCATTTGGGACTTCCAAGTTTTCAAAGACTTCTCCAGAATTTAGAAAGGAGAGGATTTTAAAAAGAGCACTTGTTCTCAAACTCAGAATGCATTATGAAGGAACAGTACTGTATGGTGGGTTTTGAGCAAACATGAAGACATTCCACTCTTATAGGTGGAATTTGCTCAATGAATTGGTGTCCTGTAACAAAAGCATGCCACTAAGCATAAATTATATCAACACCTGTGCTTATGGCTCATATGGAAAGATTATAATTCCAAAAGGAATCAGAACTTATCCCATCCAGTCATTGGTACCACCATCCAGCCATATAAACATCACCTTTCTTGCAGTCAGATACAGTCTGCACAACACTGTTAACCTGTTGACATATTAAAGAGGAACTATGGATTTCCCAGAAGCTCATAGCACTTCCTTGACAACAATGCAAAGACTTAAATATATATGCAACATATCCTGCTATCTCCCCCCTTCATCTGCAGAGAGGATCATAAAGGCTGAGCAGAGCCATTTTCTAAAACCAGCTTTGCTTTTGTTGGCAAAGGGTTCCTGTTCCAAGTGAAGAGAAATCATACAGTAAGAAGATAGCTGCCTTCTCTCAAAAAACTTTATTAGTTTATTAAAAAATGGCCAGGAAGTTCCTCCCTGCCTGGCTATAGTACAGCTTCCTTCAGCTGCAAATTAAAAACTGTCCTTTGGCTGCTCTGCTCTGCATACACTACAGTCCTTATTAAATAACATTTGACTGAAAAGGATCTGGTAAATCAAATAGACTTTACAACTAGTTCATAGAGATAGAGAAAACTACATAAAGACAAGTGCTTTCATGTTTCAATAGCAACAAGACCTATAAAAATAATCATCAATGCACAATGTCATTTCCTTTAAGTATAAACCACCGGTCTTGTCTTCTACAAGCCTGGAACTTGTATCTCGATAAAAGTTGTCCACAAACCACTTACCACTGGGGCACCTTAGCAAAGCTTTAGCTCTCAGGGGTTTCCGTTCGAAAGAGTCCTCAGTAACTTTCACATTTCTAATTTTTTTTTTTTTGCTGTTAATATTTTTTATAACTGTCTTGGTTCAGGGGCTTCTAAGTCTGTCATTAGCAGCTGATTTTAGAAGCAGCTCTTAAATGCATGTAAGTTTTCACAAATTTTACCTTGCTGAATCTTTCATGCTGACATTTCCTGGAGTTTGAGGGGAAAATGATCAGGGGTTTTTTGGTTGTTTTTTTTTTTCATAATTTGAGCAGAAATGGTTAACTTCTATTTAGGGCTAAGTGAAAATAATACATTTGCTATTAAGATTTGTATTTGGGATTGAAGTGGGGATGAGCTGGCACTGGGAGGTTGGAAGGCTCCCTGGTGGTTTTCATGACGGATCTTGTGGGAGGGAACATCATGTTGACATTTTCCACACAGGTGACCTCTCCATCCAGGCAATCTGGGTTTGGGAACTGGTTTTGCGAGGATGCTTCTGCATCACTTTTATGTAAAAGCATTTACAAAGCTAAACACTGATAATGCTTTTATGAAAAAATTAAAATTTTACAAAGCTTGCAAATAGCTAACCTGAATTAATTTATTTGGGAGCTAAAATAAAACTGTGTCTGCTGATCTAATATATCCCTTCTCAAGGCTTTCTGTGTGGTGTGACTATAGGGTGAAAATCCTCAGACAGGGAAATTAGTTGTTATATTTAAAGACATTTAAACCTTACTCTAAAACACTTCATAAAACTTTCCTTCCTCTTTAAATAACAGTACTTCTCTGTGTTGTTGCAACTCTAAAGCTTACAAATTACCGCAAATTCTGCAAGACCTTGGGTTTTTTACACTCTTGGAGTCAGCAAATATTTATGAAATTTTTGGTTTTCATTAAAAATGCTGTAGTCCTAATGGCTGCGAGATATGTTCACTGCTGTGAAGGTTGTGTGCCTTAAGCTGTCAGAGGCTGGGATATCACCCTGTTATGCCCACAACTGTGTTAGGAAAGTTTGTAAGCTGGTGCCAGGCCCTGAGGGGAGGCAGTCCTGCCTCCTGGTTTTGCAGCACCTCAGCCCAGGCCAGGGTGATTTCTCTTGGCGCAGCTCCCCTGCGAATGCCACCCTGCTGTCCCCTGATCGGGGATCAGCCTCCCCTTTCCGCTTGGGGATTTCTAAGCATCGCTCCGCTCTCACATGGGCACCATCGCCCGCCCCTTCCCCGGCGCTTTTCCAAGCGCTGGTTTTGAGGGCAGGACAGCCTTTCCCGGGTTTTCCGGGAGTCTCTGTGGCCGGGGTGTTGTCGGGAGGGAGCCGGCCCGGCCCGGGGCCGCGCTCCCCGCTGTCGGCAGGTGGCGGCGCGTCCCCGCCGTGGGGACCGCTCCGCCCGCATCCCCGCGGGAGGGATGCGCCGGGGGGTGAGGATGCTGTGAACGAGCCGCAGGGAGAGGGGGACGTTCTCGTGGCCCCGCATGGTTCTGTTTCACGTATGGTCACATGGCCTGGGCAGGGAAGGGGGGTAGTGGACGGAGAGGTGTTTAACGTGTTGTCTGAAGCGGGCAGAGAGGGACATACCTGATCACATGTATGGAGAAAGAGGCCCACGCAGCCCCACCCTCGTTTTTATTAGTTGTGTTTGCGTGGCAGGAGACAGGCAGTGCTGGCTAAAGTACACACTTGGTGATAGGTATCTCCTGGGGCCCGGGGATTTCCCCTTCACTTGATATGTGCTGTTGAGTGAGTTATTTAAACTTTGTATGTTGGGTCCTTTTGCAAATTAGAATTTTCTGTGGCAGCCTCCCACCTATGAAAGTCTGCAGCCCACAGAATCATAGAATCATTAAAGTTGGAAAAGACCTCCAAGATCACTGAGTCCAGCCGTGGACTGAACACCACCATATCAACTAAACCACAGCATGAAGTTTCACATCCAATTGTTTCTTGAACACTAGCAGGGATGGTGACTTCACCACCTCCCTGGGCAGCCTGTTTCAATGCTCAACAATCCTTTCAGTGAAAAAATTCTTCCTGATGTCCTAACTGAACCTCCTCTGGCACAGCTTGAGGTTGTATCTTCTTGTCCTATCACTAGTTGCCTGGAAGAAGAGGTCAACCCCCACCTGGCTACAATCTCCTTTCAGGTAGTTGTAGAGAGCAACAAGGTCTCCCCTAAGTTTCCTGTTCTCCAGGCTAAAAAGTCCCAGCTCCAGAGGGAGAATCACTTCCCTAGTCCTGATGGCCATGCTATATTTCTGCATAGAATGCCACTGGCCTTCTTGGCCACCTGGGCACACTGGCAGCTCATGTTCAGTCGGTGTTGACCAGCACCACCAGGTCCTTTTGTGCTTTCCAGCCACTCCTCCTCCAGCCTGTAGTGCTGCATGGGGTTGTTGTGACCCAAGTGCAGGGTCCAGCACTTTGTCTTGTTGAACTTCGCATTGCTGGCCTCAGCCCATTGATCCAGCTTGTCCAGATCCCTCCGCAGAGCCTTCCTACCTTCCAGCAGATCAACACTCCTGCCCTACTAAGCATCATCCACAAACTGACTGAGGGTGCACTTGATTTCCTTGTTAAGATCATTGACTGAACAGGATTGACCCAAATACTGAGCCTTGGGGAACACCACTGATGACCAGCTGCCAGCTGGATGTGACACCATTCAGCAAGACATTCTGGGCCTGGCCATCCAGACAGCCTTTTTTGACCCAGCAAAAAGTGCACCTGTCCAAGCTATGGGCTGTCAGCTTCTTCAGGAATGCTGTGGGAGACAGTATCAAAGTCCAGGTAGACTACATCCACAGCCTTTCCCTCATCCACTAGTCAGGTCACCTGGTCATAAAAGGAGATCAGGTTAGTCAAGCAGGACCTGCCTTTCCTAAACCCATGCTGGCTGGGGATAATCCCTTTGGTTGTCCTGTATGTGCCATGTAATGGCACTCAAGATGACCTGTTCCATAACCTTCCCCAGCACCAAAGTCAGGCTGACAGAGCTGTAGTTCCTCAGATACTTCTTCCAGTCTTTCTGATAGATGAGCAGATAACTGGTTAACCTCCAGTTATTTGGAATCTCCATTGTTATCCAGGACTGATGATAAATGACGGAGAGTGGCTTGACAAGCTCTTCTGCCCGCTCCCTCAGTACCCTTGGGTGGATCCTATCTGGCCCCATAGACATGTGTGTGTCTAAGTGGTTCAGCACATCACTAACTACTTCCTCCTGGATTGCAGAGGGTCAGTTCTGCTCCCCATCCCCGTCTACCAGCTCATGGGGCTGGTTGCCCTGAGGATAGCTGGTCTTTCTGTTAAAAAATGAGACAAAGAAGGCACTGAGTACATCAGTGACAATGTTCTCCTCCAAGTCCAGTAAAGGATGAAGATTTTCTTGGCCCTCCTTTTCTTGTTGATGCATTTTTAAAAGCACTTTTTATTATCTTTCACAGCAGTGGCCAGGTTGCATATTAGCTGAGCTTTAACCCCTGTTGGGCCGGGGTTCTGCAAGACTCTTTTCCATAGGAGGTCACTGAGATGGCCCCCACAAAGTCAGTGTGACCAGTTCTGTATCACTTGGGGCTAGGCTTCTTCACTCCTTTCTTCTCCTGCATTCTTTCATTGCAAAAAAGTAGCCATGGGGGCAGCAGGAAAGTGTTTCCATTCCAAATAATGAGTGCTCTATGGGAAGTAACAAAAGTCCAGCAATATACAATTATGGAATAATTTGAGTCACATGAGAATTTATCCTTAAAAAAAAAAAGATGGATGTTTTCTTTTTTTTGGTCTGTTCTAATGATACATGTCTTCAAATGGATCTTGTTTATCCACATCTAAACCCTTTAGGAAACCTGATATGTGCTTGGCTTCAATGAAATCATGAGGCACTAAGTGCCAGGAATAATGTGATATAAAACCTCTTTTCTTTTGTTCATTTTTTGTTAATTTTAGCATAATTCTTAAATGTGTAACTTTTGTGTCTCATTAAGTTGCACAGTTCCAGTGTTTCCCATTGGTCTTTTTTTTTTTTTTAACCTCTGTCATCATTTTAATTTCCAGTCTTTCAGCTCCCACTATCTCTGTATCACTTCTTGTGAAAGATTGACAGAGCTGAGCAAATTTTCTTGTCAGGGTAGACTTAAGACTTATAGAACATTTTCAAACACCTTTTTGTTGACTTTGAGCTATGGCTATTTGTAGTACGTGAGGATTCTACCCGTAAATATCACAGCATTTTTATCAGTCTTGGGGCAAAATCCCAGACCCCTGAAGTCAAGGATGCTCTGTCAGGCTCTATGGGTGCAATTCAGCTTACAGCTTAATGTAGGTGTCTTAGTTTGTGAGATGAAGCCCTGCTGTGTCCACACTGCAGCACAAGAGGCAGATTTAAGGGCCATAAGCCCCATAATCTTGTCACGATACTGCAGCCACCATGTGCAGTGAAGCAAGCACAGTCAGAAACACAGCAAGGGCAGGCTGACAGACATCAAGTGAGGCAAATATGTGACTTCATCCCTCTTTGCCACATACAGTGGGAGTTCAAGCCCTGCTGTCGTCGTGCTCTGTGAAGAGCGCTGACACCTGCTTTTAAAGGGCTGGTACGACTCGCAGACACACAGTGACTGCTGCAGATGGTGGCTGGAAGGCTCAGATATGTGCAGTATGGAGAGGCAGCGTCAATCAGCACTGGAAAATTGGCACAGAAGGTTTTTCTGACCTGGGGGGATCCAACTCAGCAGTGGACTTGGTCTGGACAAGTGCAGGTGTCTAGACTTTGTGCTGTGCCTTTAGGAGTTCTGCTGGATATAAGCATAATTTGGCATATTTTTAAGGGGAGAAAATGACCAAGGCAAAGCTGTTCCTTTGACTGAAGGATATGAGAGGAGACACTTTTATAACCATCAGAGTAATCCTAAACAAATCCTGAAACTTTAATGGGAGTAATTTTAGCATATTTCCTGTAATTTGTAATATTTATTTTGATATATGTTCAGAAAGTTTATGTAATATTTTTCATGCATGAACTACTTTTGGCAAAATATAGAGATCTTCACATGCATAAAAATTTGCTATTATGATTGGCCAAGCTTTAATAAATGGTCTGTAATAACAAATATTGGCCATGTGTTTGGAACAGGGGTATGCCAGGACCAGTGCTCCGGCATGGAAATATCTGCTTATTACAGATGACCTGACCTCAGCTGGCCCTTGTGTGACAGCTACAGAAATTGGTCTGACCTGTGGCCTTGCTTTTCCAGACTACACAAAATTGCAGCTTTAGGGTCCAGATTCCTCACTTATAGCTTGTCTTATATCCCATGTCTCTCATTTTCCTATGACTGTGAGAGTGTTGTGTTTTGGCTTTGAATATCCTTTGCACAATGTGAAAAACACTGTCAAGCAAACAAAGAGGGGCAAAAATTGATCTCACTGTCAATCATGTAGTATCAGGGAAGCTTCGGAAAGAGTAATCCTGGATTATAGTCTGGATCTGAATCCAGTTTGTTCTGTCCACTAGCAAGAATGATTAATTTCTGCAATCAATTGAAAGCAGGGCAGGGAGGGGGAAAGAAAGAAAAGAAGAAAGAAATTAAAAGCTGGAATTAGGTAAGAAACTTTTGGAAATGGGAGTTCCTGTGGTATCTCCTTGTGTACCTATGAGAAAGCAGTGCCCTATGTTAACTACACATAAGTAAGAATTGTTTTGTATTAAGTACATGCCTTCACAAGGATCAAACTTTTCAAGTGAAAATGAAACTGAAATGGTTTTATTAAAATACAAGAGAGACAGAGAGAGCATTACAGCACTTGATGTTCTCAGCCTGCTAGGTGCCTTCCCCCTTGGGTCCCACTCACTCCATCAGTGAGCCTGCCTAGGAGGAAAACATCCCTTCCTCCCTATCCAGGCTCCCAGGCTTCAGTGCATCACCAGCTGACCTTCACTCAAGCATGCCTTTCTTCTGAAGGGAAAGGATTTTCTCTTTCTCTGGCTGCTGACGTGCAGAAGGTCCCCTTGACCATGACTGCCAAGTCCAGTGGTGGGCTTCGATGTGTGCCAGGGTGTCAGCCTGTGCCAGGCCACGGGCAGGGGGTCAGGTGTGGCCGAGCTGAAGAGCCCGGAGCCCTCACCCACCCGCACGGTGCCCGCCGGTCCGACCGCTCACCGGGATGCTCCGTTTGCAAAAATGTAAAGGCACCAAACTACATCGGGACTGAATCCTCGCATCTGGGGTACGTTATATACACCAAGCAGACCGAATTGAGCTCAGTTCGGAGTAGACAGCGCATCGGTCTCCAGCTGATGGCAAACCCCGCTCTGAGCACATGGCAGAGCCACGATGTGCCCGGCGCTGCCGCTCCGTGCGGAGGGGCCGCGGGCAGAGCCGCGCTCCGGGCACAGACGCGGCTTTCTAGCACCATCTCGTGGGCAGACAGGCCCCCAGGTAAGCTCCGCAGAATGCTTTCCCCGCTTTTCAGGTTTAAACAATCAGCTATGAAAGTTTTAATTTGACATCTGCTCTTTTCTCCATCCATTCCTTACTGGCACCCGTTCACAGAATGAGGCACTGGCACACGAACAAGCATCCCGTGCCATCCCCGTGGGCACAGAGCTGCTGAGGAGCACCAGACGATCTGAGCCCTTCAGGGAGCTTGACTGCACAGGCTCTGAAATAAACTGAACATTTTGTAAGAAAGAAAACCGCTTAACAAAGCTGCTACTGATCTAATTTTGCTGCCTGAAATACACGGGAAAGCCAGCTCTACATAGATATGAACAACAAAAAACCCAAACCAACTCAAACAAACAAACAAAAACCAAAAGAACCCAAACAAAATCCCCAACAAAAAAAAACAAAAGCAAAACAAACCCCCCAAACAAACACCTCGTCCCCCTGAAAACTCAACAAACCCACCACATTAATTTTATGTTATTTATAACATGGCTGTCACACACAAAAAATGTGCCAGGATTTTCCCTGTGGTTGTTTCCCCACACCTTTGTTTTAATATGTGCAAATAGTAAACAGAGAACAGATAAGGCTCAGCCACAGCTGACAGGAATATATGAAAAAAGGAAGTGAACAGCAGAAGTACATAGAGCCTCCGACTGTTCCTGTAGCTGAAACTGGAATTGTAGATTGTGTTGGAGTCAAACAGCTTTTCAGCTAAGCTTTAATATTACTTAGTATAAGTAGGACAACCAGGCCAACAGGTACCTTTCTGCAAAACCTCAGCCCTGATCCTGCTCAGCCTACTCCAAACATGGACAAAGAACAAACCTGGGTTTTTTTCATCCAAGGGAGGGATGCAAATTCAGATGCTGCCTAAAGAAATAAAAGGAAAGAAATATATAGGAGAGAACTATGTCCTTTCTTGCTTAGCAACACTCCACATGGCACAGGCTCTAACTAAAGGTTAGGCTTTGGGTTCGATTGTCACAATGCCAAATGTTGGAGGCCCTGAAGCTTTACTTGCCTTAGTAGACTCGCATCTTATTCACTCAGACTTGGAACAGAATTTGGTGAGAAGATTATTAGAGGTATTTCCAGTGGAACAGAAATGGTGGGAGTCTCTGTGCAAGTGATTCCTGCTCTGGAGGAGCTTTCTGGGTCTGTTTGGAGCAATCATAGCAAAGACTTTCCCTGGCTGGGCTGTTGGCTGCTTTGGGTTTGCCCAAACCTCTGCTTGGAAATCCCAGAGGCTCTTGTTGTTGTACCTCATTTCATGTTTCATCAGGTACAGAAGATCCAGCCTCCACGCTTCAGTTGACTGGGGTTTTTTTGTGAGCAGAACGACACCCAATTTGCAGACTGCTGATGTAAACATCAGCCTCAAATAATTAGTGCATGTGGCTAGTTAATCATCCTGCTGGCTCCAGGTGGAAATGTGCCAAGATATTTCTGTAGCAGTGAGTTCATTACGTTTTGCACTTTATTTGCATTGGATGTTTAAATATTTCTGTATCCTAGTCACAATTTCCCCCACCAGTTCTTACAAGTGTTATGCATGTTTTGGATGGAGTAGAACAGAAAACAGTTTTAGTTAAGATGTAAATTCACAGCAGTTTTAAAGTAATTGAATCAATTTGGATCAAGTTTGATAAATTATTTTGATGAAAAGTGGGGAGGATGCCTGCAAAGAATCTTGACATCTTGTTTAAAATTATATTTTCATTTTGAAATCAGGCTATATTTAGCAATGAAAAAAAAAAAATCAGCCCTAAATACTTCTTTCCAGCTGGCAGCTGAAAAAAATCTGGTTTTCACCCAGCTGTACTGGAGAGTTTGTCTAAGTTTGGTGACCTAGTAAGCATGTATTAACAGGAAAAGAAATAATTTTGCATTACTTGTGGTTGACCCTATAATGGCTTCCCATCCAGGGCTGTCACAAGAAGTTTGCAGACAGGGGTCTTTAAAATGCATGGTACCTCTGAAGAAATTGTTACGACAATTTGGTGTCATATACTGTGCAGGTGACAATCCCTGCCAGATTACCTTTGAGGACTTAGAAACCACTGCAGCAAGAGGAGAATATCTGTAAGATGAGAGGCAGAATTCCTTGTAGATAGCATCTCTGACAGTCTCTGGCCAGGAAATTTCAGTGGCAGTGTTCATTAAATGACTGTCTCAGCTATCTCGGGCTCAATATCATTCCAATATCATCAGTATTATAAGGAACACTGTGAAGAAGTTTGTCAGGTCTTTCCCCTTTTTCACACCCATGTGCCTTGCTGATGCACAGCCTTTGGGTTTTCAATATGAATACTGATCATGCTCATAACTTGCTTGCAGCATATGGGACAGATGAAACAAGAAAGTAAGATGTAGTTAACGCAGTGGTGTTGCAATGTTGCACCCATGGGCAGTCATTTCCTGCACTTCCATTAGCGTTACTCATTACCATCTAATAGATGATACACTGCTTCAATGCTCTGGCTTGTGTATGCTTGCACAAGAGTGTGAGGTGTGTAAATGTTTCCCCTATATACATATATATTTTTTTATATGTAGTGCATGATAAATATTTAAATGCGAAAAAGCTTGATCAGTTTAGTCTCTTGTCTGGTCATGTTCTTACTTCTTGTTCATTATTTGTAAGCATTTGCTGAATAGCACAGACAAACCATTCTCCAAGTATGAGTTTTCTGGGAATCATTCACTTCAGCTATTCACTATTCATCTTCTGTGGTAGCAGACTGGCTACTTAAACCACACAGTGGTTTTTCCCTAATTCCTAGCTGGGCATTTATAAACAGTAAAATAAAGGCGGACAAATTGTGAATGCTTTCCTTTGATTGTGAAGATCCTTGTTTGCCTGCCTATGTGGGCATGTGTCCCAAGGGCACCCTTGCCCGGAACTGAGTACATCCGTACAAACACACAGATTTTTGGGCTTTGGGGAAAGGTCTATGTACAGAAAGGAGCACAGAATCTGCCACATATGTTTTGGATGGGATCTAGCAGCTCTTATGTTTACAGTGCCAAATAACATTGCTTGTTCTAATTTTTAAGGCTTAGGTCTCCCTGCTCCCTTTTTGAGCGTGTATGCCCCTGTTAGTCACAGGGATGTCTGTTTGGATGGATCTTTCCTAGCGCCTGCATCCCTGGGTAAGGCTGTGATGCCAACATTAAAAGTCATAAAAATAGGAGAGACAGAGAGATATTCATCACTGGAGTTCATCTGAAACAAGGGAAAGAGTCTTACTCCCCGCTGAGCTGAAAGAGGGGGAGGTTGCCCTCTGGCATGCTTGTGTCTTGTCAGGCAGGTCAGGATCCATGTTTGTGTGGCTGCTATGTCTTGACCAGGAACTGAGAAGAAGGGAGAGAAGAGAATTGGATTGGGAGACCTTGCCACTCCATGAGATCTGGAGTTCCAATGTTGTCACCCAGGGACAATCCCGCAAAGAATGATGTACATGTGATTGCTGCTCATGGAGTAGTGACTGCCTAGAGTAACCCTGCTTTGCAACACCTCTGGGATCTGATTTTGGGGACTATTTAGTTCCCAATGCTTGATGGTTTAGTGTAGGCTGTCAGTGTCTGGAGAATTTTAAAGCAAAAATATCCTGACATATCTATGGATTTTGGGCTAACACAGAAGTGGCTGGGGGTTTTGTGGATTGCATTTCTGCACGCATTTAAATTCTTCTTATGTGCTAGTTCTTGTGGCCATACCTTTTTCTTCTTGGGCCTTGACAACAGTGGTATCCTCTGGCAGAGTACAATGGACTTGCCATCAGTTAAGACACTCATTTTCTGCAATTTGTTTGGACTTGGTTGTGTCTTTGTCCCTATTTCAAGGTTTATTTCAGAGGCCATTGTCATAATAAATAACTAGATGGAGAAAGTAGAATTGCCATGGTGATGTGCAAAGCAAGTAGTCTTGGATCTAATCAGGTTTTATTTTGAGCATTTCAAGGTCTGTAATTTAATAGTAAAACAGTGAGTTGGACTGTGGATCCTGTTGAGTAGGAATTGTTACTGCCACAGAGGAAAACCAACCCCCACCTGGGAGAACACAGGAACATAAACCCACTTCAGACAACTTCCTGCTCCTCCTGGAACTGCAGTGAGTCAACAGCAATCCTTCCCCCCATACTTACAATGTTTTTCACCAGCAGACGTCAATATGTTTTATGGAAGTGTTCATTCAAAGACAGCGATATGGAGACAGGGCAAGGCAAACTACTCATAAAGCATTTGTGTTTCCTATACACTGTATGACACTGGAGACTAAGAGGACTTCTCCCGTGCTTTGGGAGAAGCCATCACCTGAGTGTGACAGTGAGTCAGAGACAGGATTATGAGGTTACAGGTGAGGGAGCTGTGCTTACAATTCTTTCCTCAAAGTGCTATCAGCACATTGGGGCAATAGAAGGGGAGGAGAAGGGCTGCTATAGATGATGAAAGAGATACAAGTTGAAATGTAGTAGGTTTTACAAAACATAAGACTGAGCACAGAAACCATCAGGAAGCATCCCTAAATTGTGTGAAGAAAGATAAACCTTTACTTTCCAGGTCAGGACCTAAGTTCAACACCTTTAACAAAGGGTCTCAGAGTGTGGGGGTAGATCAGCACTGGGCATGTCAGGCAAGGCATCCTCCTTCTTTACCTGTGTGACTCCTGAGTTTTCTTCTGTCAAGTGGTGAAGGGCCAGATCTGCCCACTGAAGTGGGAATTTTGTGCCTACAGAAATCTTCCTCTGCCTTCACCAAGAGAAACAGGGACACTGCAAAAAAATCCAAGCATTTCTTTAGCCTACCTGGGATGTATGTCAGGATTCTGATCAAGACAGGCTGTGGACTGGGCTGCCCAAGGGCTGAAAGAAGTGGAGGTGGGGTGGGCTGCGTCCCTTCTGCAGACTCTCATTAAGGTGGATCCAGTAACCCTGTAACACTGTCTGAAGTCTTGGATGAGAATGTTTATTCCTCTGCAGATGCATTGGTGAAAACTGTGACAGAGCTGACCAGTGAGTGTGCCAGAGAGCTACACTGGGTCCGCTTACTGCTGTGATGAGGTACAAGTTTTCATTTTCTCTGTGATGTCTGTAAACCTGTGACCTGGCTAAAGAAGTAAAATTAAAAAATAAGTAAAACAAGGCCTCATTTTGTGTCTATGTGAGGTTACTTCAACAGTCAGTTTTCAACCCCAGTCAACAAAGTACCTTATGTTTATCAAGGCACATTTTCCATTATGTGTACAGATCTTTGTGTTTTTTTAAATTTAAAAGGTCATTTTGAGAGCCTGTGATACCACCCAGTTATGTAGGCCCAACAGAATTTCTGGAAATGTTTAATTTGTGTACTGTGTTGAGAGCTCTCTCAAACAAAGTGCGCATCATTTAATCTATTTATAGAACTCATTGTTTTTCCTAAATATACTCTCATTCTTTCTTTCAGCTAATAAGGCCTTACTTTCTGTTATCATTAGTTTTTAGTATTTTATCATGAGCATTAAGAGATAGTCAAACTTGTTCAAACTAAAGAAAACTGTGTGAGGCTTTTTGCCTTCTCCCTTCAATATTTTTTTTTTTTTTTTTTAATGTTAGTCTGAAAAGACTTTCTTGAGGACTTGGAAAGACACAAGGTATTAAAAAGAAAACAACAAAAAAAGACTAGCCATGCTAAGGTAAAAGAATCTCTTAATATACATCACTTTCAGTTTACTCTAGTAGACTACATAGCGCGGGGTCAAACTACACCTTCTGTAGTACCTGAACATCCTGCTCAAGAAGTTAGGCTTGCTTGGGCATATCTGAGGGCAGCACTGGGCCCCGTGCTTTGCTCTCAGCCATGGGCTTGACTCTGCTGTGGTGAGGTCAGGCCATAAAGAGAGGCAAGGAAAGGTCGCAGAACTGGGCTCTGGGCTGTACTGGGAGTAAGTACTTCCAGAATTTAATTTGGCCATGGAAATATTCCCAGCACAGCAGTATTCCCCCTCGTTAAAGAAGGGAATATTGCTGCAGCCCATAACCTCTGTAGGGGAGGAATTAACTTTTAAACTGAACGCTGCACTTGGATAGGAAATGAGCTTAGTGGGGTCTGTGTCCTAAGGGGGGG
>VXBX01009357.1:0-16805 GCA_013400415.1 Scytalopus superciliaris | reverse complement strand
AGTGTGTGGGGGGTGGTGGGTGGCTGTGTGCTTTGATACACTCTTTCAAGTTCCAATCTATGCACAGAGTAGCACTGGTCAAACACAGACCAGCAATTAATTATGGTAAAGTGGTTTCCAGCTAAAAAAATATCCTTATTAGTTTATCACTCCTCCTCTGGATGCTTTCTGGTGTAATATAATTGCACAGAGTACTAAAATAATTACTGAAATGAACTGTACAGCTTATTTTTCCGGATGGAGAGTATGAGAGAGGACCTTTCTAGCTGCTTTGCCTTGCTCGTGAGCAGGTTCACTCATGCAAAGATGCATTTTGAACTTCAGCCTTGCTGGACTGCATGAACCTCCCAGTGTGGGAGGTCATAAGTACAGCTGCAGCAAAAGGCTATGGTCTCACTGTGCAGGATCTGGGGAGCCTGGTGGGGAAGTCAAGCAAAGTTTTATTTCCTTCTGCCTTTCCTTTGGGTTTTTTTCTTGCTTTGGACCATGATATGAAAAATAAAAAACTTAGGATTTGTTTGTACTTTTAGGTTGGTTTTAATCCTAATAGAAGTACAAATAAAAAGTTGTTGTTTTAATTTTTATCTCTTTTTTGATCACTCATTCTTGCATGGTAATTTTACAGAATATACACTAACGCTCTAATGTTGTCAAACAAACGTGTCTGCTGAATGATTTATTTGAGAAAACTGAATTAACATTTTCTGATATTTACTCTGAAATATTGGGCCTCTATGGTAAAGGAATAAATTGAAGTCTTGAAAATATTCTTTCAGCACGCACATAGCTTACTGGAAATGCAAGTACAATTTCTGCCAGTTAATACAATTGAAGCATAACATTTTTATGACATTCCCAAAATGTTTAATATGTTTTGTTTCTAACTGAAATGTGGTTCATCTGCTAAATGAACTGAGACTTAGCTTAATCTTTCCTGAAGTGTTTCTAAGTCCAGATTGCTCCTCTTTTCTTGAGAGATTTCATGAGTCTTAAGAAGTTCCAAATTATATTCAGACCTTTCATAGTAAGAGATGACTGGCTTTGATTTTACATATCCATAAAGCATTATAATATTGAATTTCTGACTGAGGCATTTCTAATCACGTATTTGGTTTGATTAGATGAAATTTGGCCTTCTTGCTGAAGAATATAGTATGGATATGTATGTAAGAGAGTGTGTGTTGCCCGATTTTTCTCAGCTGTTTTTTTCCTGATTTTTCATCATTGCTAGAGAGAATTCAGGAAAAAAGAGAAAATATGTTTGATGTTTCAAGTAAATGTTCTTAATCAAGCACTGTGCATGCTCAGTTTGTTTATACTGATGAATTTTTGTTGCCATTTTAGCAGCTTCAGTGTAAGTCCAATACCTTTAAAGTCATCCTTTCTCCATTTGAAATACCAGCATTTGTGATCCACGTTCTGGCAGAAATCACAGCACTCCAAGGGTCGTTGCATCATTCTAGCCACACAGAGTCTGGTAGAATGAGTGTACTTCTTCAAATTTAATTTTAATTTTATAGCTAGAACCAGTCTCTCTTTATTTGGATTATTTCCATGCTTTACAGAGGTACGGTGTTGTACCTCTTGTGCCAGAGATTTTTCTTCTGGCAGCATCACTGCTGAAGCAGCAGTCCATTGGCAGAGAAGTTTTAAACACCTGGCTTCAGCAGATGTTTTCATCCCAAAGCCTTGATGTTGGCCATCTCACCTTCTTGGACATCTTTCTCAAATAGCAAATTTCCAGTTTCCTCTCTCATTTTGCTTCTCTGCTTCTCTTGACTCCTGCAGTCATTAGCTTTGCTGTTGTCAACTTGCTCCATTTTCTGTTGGGTTATTCCAAGCATACCAACAACTTTGAGAACTGTTGATTTTAAAAAGAAATAGTTAGGTCTCTCACTCCTTCAATATTACAGTCCAAGAGCAACTTGTCTTGTAAGAATGTAGTGAACACTCATTAAGGCAAAATACTGTGTTCTGCAATACATTACAATGAAATGAGACTTTCCTTCATCTCCATACTGATATCACCCTGAATGAAGATTGCTGAAGTGACAAGTCTCTTGAGCTTTCTGCTTTAGTGTAATTTTGACCTCTGGTTTCCCAGAATGGAGTCAAGAATTTTGTAGCATTTTGAACCCTACAGTAGTTTAAACAATTTTCTACTTTCAAATATGAATTCTGGGCAAACATCCCATAAAGTAGTCCCATTGTGTATTATGATAGTTGACTTATTTGTGAACTTGAGTGCAAGTTTGTTCTATTAAAATTCTGCACTGGAGTTTCAGTGGTACTGTGCATTTCTTATCATACTTTATTGTCCTTATCGTGCATTTCCTTTATATAGAAAAAAAGAAAATGCTGCATACCTCTGAGAGTTATTTCTTTGCCCGTACCTCACAGTCTGACCAATGCTCTCTCTGCTTCTGGTTAACAAAGAGATTCCATTTTTACATTGCTGTTTGAAAAACTTTCACTTGAGAGTCTCCTGATTTTATTCCACCACCAAGGCATTTGAATGTACTGCTAAGGAAATGCAATTTCAGAAAGAGACCCAAACCAGTCATGTAGTCCTGGTGAGTGTTCCCAGAAATTAATTAATTATGGGGATGTTTTGTAAAGTCAGAATCATAGAATCACACAATGGTTTGGGTTGGAAAGGACCTTCGAGGTCATCTAGTTCTAACCCTCCTGCCATGGGCAGGACACACCAGATGTGGACAGCAAATTTGAGTTGCAAGTTAGGGAGGGATGATCATGAGTCTTTACTAGCTTGTGTGAGCTGTTGAGGTGTGAGAGGACCCATTCTCAGCAACCCTGTACTGGCATGGCTGAGGATGAGGGCACTGCCATTGAGCCAAGGTCAGACACTCTGCAGAGCAAGTCTCATTAGCCATTTACACACAGGGCTGCACACAGGCCCTGCTTCTGCATCCTGCTACCTTTTTTTAGAAGCTGGTTACAAAAAGTTGCTTTATTTTATCTGGACATCCATCTCTGTTTTGGTCAGGTCAGTAAACAGGACACAATTACAATCAGATTCCACTCCAGTGCTGGTAAAAGCAACAGAAACAATCCTCTCATTCCTTTGTTGTTCCTGTTTAATCCTACTTAAATGTATCTAGTTGCCTCAGAGCCTGGGAGAAGTATCTTCCATCTTCTACCTAGTGTTACTCCAAAGTCAGGCCAGAGTTGCTGGAAGGTGGCCTGGGTGGCTGGATCAGTCTAATGTGTTTTCCTAAGAGACAGGCAAAGGGCAACAATGAACAGCTGTGGTCACTGATGGCTCACAGGCATTTCAGAGTCCTTGTCCTCATGCCATCTTTGCAGAAACTGGCCATCCAAGCCAAGATGCTTAGGAAAAGATCAAATGAGAAATTAATTTAGTTGCACTGATGTTCCAGGACACAGGCAGCACTGAAGAGCAGAACACAGGAAGCATCTCGATCACAGTACCAATGCAGAGCATGGTGGATTTGCAGAAACAGCATGGCCTATTTCTTTCCTTAAACCATTTTTTACAAATTAATATATTGGCGTTAAAAAGTGACCATTCCTCACCTCACTGAACAGCTACTGCATTTTCACACTTGGGCTGGTTGGCAAAGACAAACTGAATGAGGACATTGCAGACTCAAATTTTTCTGCATGAAGATTTATTTGTGCTCGTGTCTGCATGATTCATACTTGCTCCGGGGGGAGAGTTGTAGTAGAGAAGGGTGCTAAGCATGATTTTCCATGCTCTCATATGAAAGAAAATATCTCTTCTGTCCTTTTATTTATTTTTTCTGTCCCATTCAGTGGTGAAGTGGAGTATTCAGAGAACAATAGTCAGTCTAATACAGTCATTTCATTGTAAATCACCAGGATGCAGATTTACAATTCAGGTGTTATTGTTTTGATTATGTTTTTCACTTTTCAGGTTAAAATTGGCCAACACAAGCTTTCAGAAAATGAATAAAAATTAAATGGCTCTGAACTGGGACATGTTTTGCCAAGTCTCAGCCTGGGGAGATGTTCTGTAATGTTGCGGTAAATCCCTATGTATACAATCACAAAGGAAAAGCTGACAGACCTTTAGCAGTAAGTTTGCAGTAATAAATTATTGTTATTATTAACAGATACCTTCATCAGTGAATCTCAAAGCACTTCAGGAATATTGTTTTACAGGGAAATGCACAGGGGTAAGTCATACAGTTTAATCTTCTTTATGCTATGTTGTATCAACAGCCAGATTTGGTCACTCTCTTCTTAGCATGTGCTGTGTGAGGGACTCAGATTTAGGGACATTACAATGGCTAAAGGGTTAGGAAGGAGTGATCTAGCATAAGGATAAAGGACTAGATAAGACATGCTTGTGATGGTGAATTTCTCTAGAGAAACAGCTCAGTGCTGAAGTTTACACAGACCCTAACAATGAGTCCTAAACAGCATCAGGGACTTGAAGACTGCAAGAGTATTTTTGCCCTCTTTCCACAACATGGTCTGTGGATTCTTATCCCTTTTGTGGCAAAAGGGTGCAATGGTGCTCTGTAACTTGTGAGGACACTGTTTGATATGGACACATTCAACACACAAACCCGGAGTGGCAGAGTGGCTTATCCACCACCTCCCTCTCTACAGAGACACAGCTAGAGGACCTGGTGACAGCAGGCATTGGAAGGAAATCAGCTAATCCTTGCATGCAAAATGCTAAGCCATGAAGCTTTGTTTTCATCTGCTTGGCCAAGACTTAAAAAAATGCAATGTTTTTATTTACTGACATAATCCCTGGCCAGCCTCCAGGGAACCCTGGCTGCAAAGTCACAGGGGCTGCCTGTGCTCAGATGTTTTGGGTGAGTTTAAGGGACTGGGCTTTAGGAGCAAGACCTAGGCTAGTGCAGGTTGCACTCGATGGCATGAGCCTCTCTCCCAGAAATGCTTTCCTTCCCTTTTCTGCTGCACAAATACAGCTCTCACAGCTATGTGTGCTGCTCAAACAGCAGCTGGCAGCCAGCCTGGGGACGTCTTAGGCAACTTTTCCCTTCCTTCTCTTTGCTTACTCCTTCAGTCAACAGGTGTATTTATTAGATGACATACGTACTATGGAGCGTTTCATCATTTAGTCTAGGAAAGGTTTGATTAATTTCTGCCTTGCTTCTGTCTTACTAATGTAAGTAACTTACATGTTTGTCTAACATGGACTCAAAAGGCTGCACACTCAGCTTGCTGGACAATGAAGTTAGTCTTTTAA
Source organism: Scytalopus superciliaris (assembly GCA_013400415.1). Taxonomy (NCBI): domain Eukaryota; kingdom Metazoa; phylum Chordata; class Aves; order Passeriformes; family Rhinocryptidae; genus Scytalopus; species Scytalopus superciliaris. The sequence goes on along the minus strand of VXBX01009357.1, from coordinate 11,575 downwards.
AGGACGTGTTTGTAAAATACGGTATATCTGCTAATGATCTTAAGAACAATTCTGTGGCACTAAAATAAACCTTGCAGGGAATGTGCAAGACTGATAGATCACCATGAGAAAAGGCATAACAGAGAGTACCACTAGCACAGCTACCTGGGCACAGAGCTCCCAGCTGTGGTACATGTCTCAGTGCTTCCTCTGGATGAGGCTGTGCATGTGCTGTTAAAGCTTTCGTTTGCATGTCTTATCTGCATGAGCTCCTCTCCTCTGCCAGAATTGTCACCCTGTGGTGTGAACATACATTAACCAAGCCCAGTGCTAGTTGGCTTCCATGGGCTATTTGCCAAGGTGGCTGACAGCCACTAGACTCATTGCACATGCCTTCGTAAATTGGTCACAGCCACCCTGTGCAATCCTGGTGCTTGGTCTGCTGGAGGACTACAAAGTGGCCAAGACTTCCTTAATCTAAGAACATAAAACTGATGGCAGGGTCAAGAATCTATATCATGTTTCTGAGAATGCCACTTTCTCTGTACAGCACAGATGAGCTAAGAAATCAGGTCTTTCCCAGAGCATCATCTCAGCTCTGTGAAACCATTCAAAAATGGGTTTGGACCAGACTTAAGTACAAACCGAACATCTGTCTGAACAGCAAAGTTCACCAGCCCTGAAGCCTGTGCTCTCCTCCCCACAAATAAAACTTATTGTGGTGAAAATATATGAGCAAATAATTAATTCTGGAGTCTGTGGGTGGCCCTGAGGTGAACTATAGCACTGAGATTTACATACGCACACCCCCACACAAAGTCTGTCTTTGCTTCTAATCAGCATCAGTGAGCCTACACACATCTCTCCTGAGGCCTTTGCACAAGACCTTTATCCTTCTACCAATGGGAAAGCCAAACCCCTGGGGTGAAAGACAAGTTAAAAACTAAGATCTGAATGTTTTGGCAGAAATTAGAGCTATTGCAAGATTTTCCAAGATGAGCCCACTGGGGGACCAGAGACCTTGTGACGATTTAATGGCTTAAAAAAGAGAATGGGTCTTAATCTAGACCATGTGCTGAGACAAGCTGCTGCTCATGGAGGTAGAGTAACGCAAACCCACCCTGACTACAGTGACTGCACTTTCCACATCTGGATGGCTCAGAGATGTCTTCCTATATTCCTGATTCTTAAAATATTAAAGCACCTATCCTAGCTTTCTTTTTGTGGCCAGACCCTCCTAACTGTGCTGGGTTCTGCACCCCAGGGGTGCCCATGGGTGTGCTTGGAGACCCCACTGGGGCTGTGGCATTTGGGGAGCAGAGTGGGGGAAAGCAAACCCTGCACTGTCCTGGAGCAAGGCGCAGCATGCAGGGTCATCCAGCTCCTGCAGGTGATGCTCAGGAAAAGCATCTTGGTGCATTGCTGAAATCAAACCTGTAAGATAAATGCCACAAGCAGGGCTTTGACCCCTGCAACTGCAGCAACAGGAGTTTGTGTGATCAGCTTGTTAAGGGCACACAGCAGTTCCATGGCTCTGGCTGTTAACTGCAAAGGCTGTCAGATCCCAGGAAGCAGAAAAAAGGAGGAAGAAAGGAAAAAGCAGTCACAAGCAGAACAGTAGGAACAGAGCAGTAGAACAGGACTTCCTAGGGATGTGTGGCCTGGACTATTGTTCCCCCCTGATTGTGTCCCTGCAGCTTCTCACAATTCCCATGCCCACTGCCGCTATGTATGGCCACAGAAGTGGAAAGAAACCATTGCATGGCTTTGACCCAGAAACACCTTTTAACTACCTGAGATGGAACAAGGCTCTTCTGCTTTCTCAGCATGGGCATTGTGAATTATATCTGTAGTGCCTGGCCCGGAAGACCTGCTTGCTCACTCTTGTTGGGTTTCAAAGTCCTCTTCTTAACCAAAGTATGTGCAAGACATTAGAAAGAAAACAGACCTAACAAGGTCCCAAGCCTAACCCAGAGAGATGGTTTTCAGGGCAAAATGCAGTCTTGGAGAGCCACAATTCCTTTGTTCATACTGCTAAAAAATAAGATATTTATTCATTTAAGTTGGTCTGCTTAGTCCTGACTGGCTAGCACTAACCTCAGTACTGCTGAGGCATGGATTTTGATGGTGGGTTACTGTGCAAGCTGGAAGATCTCACAACTCATAAACCATCTTCAGCATCCTCCTTTGGACATGACATTCGCTTATAGATAACAGCATGCTCTGGTTTGGTTTAGGTTTTGGAAGCCTCTGTAATGAGAAGCAGATCCATCTCAGTGGTCTCAGGTTGTCAACAGCTGGTTAAAGGGACTGAGGCCACCCCGTCATCCCCGTTCACCATCAGCATGTGAGGCAGACACAAACACAACCCCTTCCAACAGAGGTGTCTAAACAAGGTGGGTGGATGATCTCTGAAGCAGTCTACTCATCTTCTCCATAACCCCGCCGACTCTGCAGCACTGAGTGGGATGATCCCTAAGCCTGCTTGCATGGCACAGCCTGATCCCTCTTCATCCACAACATATGCTGTAGCTGGAGCAGGGTCACTGCTTACAAATAGTGCCTGCCACACAGCACAGCCATGTGTGGCAAACACTGAAACATCACCCTGGGGGCCAGAGTGAACCTTACGGTGGGGAAGAACAAGGTGTTACATGCCTGCAGCACATTCACGGGGCCACATCATCATGGAGGGCAGTGGGGACAAAAGCACGAAGGATAAGATTTGCAAGAACCCCAATCTGGAAAGTCAGCACCAAAAGGTGCCAAAAAAGCCTGTCACTGCAGAGCCCCCCTCACTGCTGTGCCGGGTGCCTAGGGCTGCCGTGTCAGGGTAACTCCTGTGAACAGAGACCATGAGAACGGTGTCTTTTCCTGCCTGGACACATTTAACTTCTGACCTGTATCAGCTGTCAGATTAGAAGGGGTTTAGTCACATCAGTCTGAGCAGGAATTAAAGCCAAGCTCCAGGGGTGAAAGGGCAGAGCCTTAAAGCAATCACCTTAATTGACAGGACCTCTTAATCCCCCTGTTCTTGTACATTAATCCAAATATCTCCAGTTCTTCTTCTTAACCTGTTTTCATAAAATAAAGAGAATTATACTTAATATAACAAAGCTGAGTGTAGGAGTAAAGCATGACCTTAGCCCTCCTGCAGGAGGGGTTTAAGGCTGCTGTGAATGCTGCTCTTTATCCTGATCACTCCCCAGCCCTTCCCCAGCATTTTGAGAGCTGGAAATGATCAGGCAGCTCCTCCTTGTCCGAGCCATGGCAGTGATGCTGTGCAGAACAGGGCTGTTGTTTGATGTTCCATTTGCAGTTTACATTTATAATGGCAGCGCTCTGATAACCCGGGTACTTGAAACAGGCCCAAGCAGAGAGGGGCTTGGAGCACACCACATCCATCACCTGACGAGTGTGATTGGTGGGGCACCACTGCTCAGAACATCTCCCTCTAGAGTAGCAGCCAGCTTTCAGGACCAGGTTCTGCTGCTCGTCTTTGGGGGGATGTGAAGGGGGGAACACAGGTAGAGGTGCCCTTTTGGTTTGAAGAAGTGCTGGAATTGTCTTCTTAATGCTTGATGCACAGAGAATTTCAGGCTCTTTGACCATTCAGCCTATCAGCTTCTCAGGATATCAGCTAAAAAGCAGTTGGATTTCCAAAGTTTGAATAGATGCAAGGAATTAAGGGCAGCAGCCATTTACATAAAACAATTTGTTGGAAGTGAAGTGTTGATGTGCAAAATCACACTTTTTGCAGTGTTTTTTTACAGTGAACTCCCTTGAAGGCTGATCTCAAAGACAGGAGGTGTAACAGAGGTCTCAAACACTAAACGCACTCTGTAGGCAGTGGGAAACCTAACTAGTAATATGACAAAGTTAATTTTAAGCTAATAAACCAAGCTGTTAACAGCTAAGCTAAGTTGTTGAACTCTCAAGGGTGTGGATTGTGTCTTCATGTGCTCTTGTAGTGCAGCTGTGCACTGTCACCAGGAGCTCTCAGCCCTACTGAGAGGTAAACTGGGGGTAAAGAAGAGTTTCAATTCCTGAATCACAGGGAGGAGGCAGAAATCCCACACTTGGCTGACATGAATGCCACAACTCTGACATTAGCAAAATTTTAGGTGTTGGCAACAGTGACAGTGGTGCCAACCTTGGGGACTACACTGGCCCTGGGTGCTTTCAGTGTTCATCGCCTCTCACTGCCATGTGAAGTCAGACTAATGGCAAAAAAAAATATTCCTGATGCTGCCGTCCTGCCATCCATGTGCTTGGTAGCTACAGTGGTTTGTTCAGGCAGCAAGAAACTTACCCTGCAAACCAAGTGCCATTCAAAATACATGTAAGGTTTGTTTTTGTTTTTGGGGTTATTTTTTTTTTTTTTGGGTTTTTTTTTTTTTTTTTTTTTTTTTTGCTGGCATGGTGGTGAAAGCCACAGAAAATTGTGGAAAGAATGAAGTTTCCAGAGGCAAATTTATTTTGTCTCATTCTCAGCTTGTTTGGAGTTCAGCTCAGATGTTTCAGGAGCCTAAGTTGTATCAAAGAGAAGCAGTCTAAGAAACAGTTGTGGATAAAAGAAATATGAAAGCTATTAAAAAATAAGGAGGGAAAAAAAGCCTTTGAGTGGGCTGCAGGAAAACAAACACAGATCCCAAGAGGAGGAGGAGAGAAGAAAAACTCCAATGAAAGAAAAAAGAAGTAGATGGTGAAAGCCGGGTCTTACAGACGACAATAATATTTTGCTGCTAACATCACTGGGCCAGGGTTTTATCCACATTTTCTAGTCATGGTGATGGGCTTTTCTTTCCAAAGTTTTCTTCCATCTCGTGATTCATCACACCTCCTGTCTGGACATGCAGTAGCACAGAACTCCCATTTAGTTCGGAAAATGCTCTTTTAATGGAACTAATCATTCTTGGGAAAAACACAACCAGTTTCAAATGACAGGAAGAGGAGGGGAAAGGTTCGTGACCTTGATCCAATTTTTGAACCCCATGAATACACAAAAATAATTTGAAAAGCTCATAAAACCTCAATTTTCAGCAGATTTGCCCATCCAAGTTCAGGCTTGTCAGGCCAGAGGTACAGATTTCTCCTCAGATCCAGCCCTGTGCACACAGTGACACTGATGCATTTTGTAAAAAGCCTGGCCAAAACCAGAGCCCTGGAAAAGGAGATATTTGGGCAGCTGAAGCAAGAGAAAGAAGAGCCAGTCCCTTTGAAGTAATCAGCTCAGAGAGGCGTTGGATAAGCCCAGGCTGTTTGTAATCAGATGTCTGAGAGGACTGTCAAAGAAATCTCCCCACACTTGCCTTGTCACTGATGGTATCTCAGTGCAGATAAAATAAAAGCAGAACTAAAAGGGAAGTCCGAGCCATTATCTGCCCACACCTGGGCTGCGAAGGTTCTGAGCAGAGACAGCACCCAGCAGTGTCTGAGAGCATGGGGGGGGGCAGGAGGCTGCCTGCCCTGAGGAGCAGGGGAGCATTGCCCCCCAGCTCCAGGGAGCAGCACTGACTGCATCGTCCACTCTGACCGTGCACTGGGGGTGGTGTCTATAGTACAGAATTTGTATTCACAGTCTTAACTTTCATCTCCCTATGAAAGCTGGGCTGAAAAGGTGTTTTCTTTCCAGGTAAATGGGTAAATGACATTACAGCTATTTTAGAAGGATCTGCAGGCTTTCACGAGGTTGCTCACTACTGCTTTCCTTGGCCTCCAGTGTTTGTGGGGAGTACCTTCACAAGCCACAGAAACAAAAAAAGGTCTCAGTTTTGGTGTCCTTCTTCTGTGCATTTCCTAGAGTTGAATAGGTTGAGGTTACGTAGCAGCTTTTACTTTGCAGAGGTATTTATAGGCTCTCTGTACCTCATGCACTTTAAATCAGCTTGCAAAAATGCAATCCCTTGAAGCACCTTCTACTGCCAAAAATTAATTGGACTTGGCCAGCAGGCTGGAAGGGACAGATGGATAGACAAACACATAAATGAACAGTGCTATCATATCTACTCTATTTTTCTTGGAAAGCTGAGCTAGAAAATCCAGTAACCTAACCAGAGATCTGGGGTAATACCATGTAACATTGGCAACCCATTTTGGCCCTGCTCTGAGAGGCAGGAATCATTCATGGGTGCTGTACGAGCACTGTCTGCATGTGCAGCAACCTCAGATGTGCCCAGAGTCACTGCAACAGATGCATGTTTTGAAATGACTTTTGGAAGTTTTGGCCATATCTTCAAGGCTGTTGTGAGACAATGGCATGAAATGCCCAGTGGATCTTCAGCCAGGGAGCCTCTGTATTACAATTTGGTAAATTCTAGTCCTTGAATGTTTTGGTGTGGGTTTTGGTTTTCATTTTCTCTCAGTAGAGAGGATGCCCTAATGCTGCAATCTCGGAAGTCATCTGTAGACAGGGGAAGGTCTGCTTGATGGTGGGATTTAGGATTGAGCCAGCACTGTAAAATACACCTCTTAGAGATTTTTATGTTTGGGCTTTGGGCTTAGTGATGTTTTGTGCTCATGTCCTACCTGCACAGATGATCCATGAGCAGCTGCCTCTATGCAAACTTTGCTGAGTTTTTATTACAGCCTAAACTTCTTTACTCCAAGAAATCAAGCATCATCCAAATTCTAGCCACCATACACAGACCAAGGGGGCCATAGGATTGCAGTGGTGTGAAAAGAGCCCTTGACCTCTTCACTATATGTAACATAAATCAAATGTCACAGTGGGGCTGAAACTCCATGTGTATTAACCATCTTCCCATACTTATTAAACTACAGTAACTATCTCCCTGCCCTTCCCCCTCTTTCTAATAGTGGTATAAATAGTCCAAAGGTCTCTTGTCAACACAGCTCCCAGACTTCCAGCTCTTTGAGGGGCAAATGTACTTTGTTTTATTACTTGTATGGCATTCCTCAAAGAAGGGGACTTTGACCTTCTTAAATTCCTCCTGGAGATTAAATACCAAAACCAGCAGTCCCCAAGGGAATTAATAGACAGCTTCAATACACACAGCAGGACCTTTGGAGGGGGTCAAGTTATTAACACACTGGGAAATGTAGATTGTATCTTCCTATGCAGGATATATCTTGCATTCTAGATCAGATAATGACAATCGGGCTAGAGAACTGCATTTCTGAGATGAGTTCTGCAGCTCTCAGCAGATCTTCCAGTTCTGGGTGTTTTACCAAGGACACAAGCTTTGCTGACTTTAGAAAACTCCATATAAANTTTTTTTTTTTTTTAAGAAATTGTGCCTTCTGTATTAACAGTGGGCCCATGTGGCTTTATTTTGCGTTAGACAAGGAATCTTACCTGGGGGCTTAATACTTATTCAACCTCCTACTGCCTCGAAACAGACAACCCTACAAAAATATTTGGTTAATATTTACATATTTAAGGAAATTAATGTCAGGCACTGAAAATTCTTTAAAGGTATTTTTTGTGCACTTTTGAACAATCAAAATTTGCAGAAACTATTTAAGCCTGTTGATAGCTAAGTGGTAATGGAAAACTCATTTAAACTTTCTTGCAGTGCATATTTGCACTGGAAGCACGATTAAAAATGTTCACTTAAGGTAGAAGGGCCAAGAAACAAGGCTATTTGATAAAATCAGCCAAAGGTTTTAGATTGAGTCACCATTTCTGTAAAACTTCAATACTTGAAAATAGTCAGGAAATATGACAGATTAACAGTCCTCCCCTGTTTTTGAATTGCTGTGCACCACTCTGAGATTTTACCTTTGAAATGTCAAGAGAGGGATAGCATCTTACAAAATCATCTTTTTATTTTTTTTTCCTCCCCTTCTTTTGCTTTATGTGGTTTGCCACTGCTGAACAACACAAGTTTTTGAGAAAAAAAAAACCCTACAGTAAATGAAAATTGTGCAAAAAATGAATAAATTGAAATATATTACTTATTATGAAATATTCCTTTGGAACAAATTGCAATAAACAAACTAGCATCCATTACAAAACAGCAGTAAACAAATTTTACTGCTCCCTGATTGCCAAAAATCTCACACCACTCAAACTGACATGGAAAAAAGCATTAATGTTAGTGAGAGATGAATTTCAGGAAGGCTGGGTTTGGTCTGGATAAGCATATCTGACATATGCAAGCCTTCTGGGAGCCTATAAAAACAAGCTTTCTTGGGATATTTCCTGCACTTCTAGTTGGGCTGGAAATGTCATGACAGCTGGCTTTGCCACAGCCCTTGGGCAGTCCAGGTTGTGTTCCTGGCCAGAAATCAGGGAAACAAAGATGCTTGGAAAGAGAAGAAACCACAGAACAATGCTCAGATCTTCTGGACCAATTCCAGCCAATGTGCTCAGTGTGCTCTTACATGCCCTTGGAGCCGCGTGACAGCTGTGTGGAAGATCGGCTCTTCTCTCTCTCTACAGAAACAAATTTAGGAATTAATGGTTGAAAAATGCTTTCCATGTCTTATCTAGCTTCATGCAGGATGTACAGATATGCAGGCCTTACTTCTCTAGCCTCTGGGTACAGGAAAAGTGCAAAGCTAAATGCTGTTATAAATCCACTGTACATGCCCACATTGCTGTATAATTTAACACTTCTTCCACTTACTGCTTTTTCCCCACAAATTAATTTAATCTACAAAATCTCAATTAAAAAAATTAAAATTAAATCCTGCCATATGGAAGTCAAGTTTTAAATGCAAAGATGTTAAGTGTTTGAATCCTAACCTTAATGGACCTTCTAGGAAAGGCAAAATAGGCTTTGGCTTTGTCCTGGTGATAATATTAGGGCATGCTATCATTTGTGCACCAGTCTCATCTCATACAACCAATAGTGAAACTGAAACCCCTTGCCGGAAGAATTTCTGAGTGCTAAAATATTGCATGGGCTCCAAAAGGCAAATTAAGAGAAGAAAAATCTAGCAATGGCAGCAAAAAAAGCCTGTGTCATGCTCGGAAAGCCCTTTGCTATGAACTGCTGGATGTCAGGGGAGTGTTCACAGACTGTATCAGTGCTTGCTGGTTCTGTGCTCACCCTGTTCCCTGGGCACTGTATGAGCATCAGGTTTTGCAGGAGATGTGCTGCTGCCCTGAAACAGTGCAGAAGAAATGCCCCTTTACTGCCAATCCTTCATGAGAATCAGATTTGCTCTTATCATTGTGTTATTTTTTATAGATTTGAACAGAAAAACAATTCTATTGGGCAAAAACCTTTCTCTATTAAGACTTCTAGGTATGCTCCAGATAGCTTATTGCTCCTGACAGAGTGTCTCCAGCTGGAGACATGCTATTTCCAAAAGATAAGGTCCCTGAGCTGATGCCTCCCTGCAAGTTTCTCCGGGCAGTTTGCCACTCATGGACCTTCAGCTGGGCTGTCACAAATATTTCCTGGAAATACCTTCTTGGTAGTCTTGAAGTAGACTCCCCATAGCTTCATGTGAGTGGAAACAGAGTCAGATTGGCTGCCTTCTGCTGGTTTCACAGACAATCCAGAGTCAGAAAAAGATTATTTTTCCAAGCCAAACATTCATAGCAATGCAACTTCCCTTGAATATATAGGAAGGATGAAATGTGGTGTGGGGGAAGGTATCCTGTTCTGGTCTTGCTGAGATACTTTTGTATTTCCTAATGGTTCTTCAGGCCAGTGCTTGGGTGCTTCCCTTCCCGTTGGCAGTCTTCGCTGTCATATTATCCTTCTTTGGATTCATTTGGCCAAAGGACTGAGGAATTGATGCTGTGCCTGCTTTGCAAGGCTTTGTTACCTTTGAGAAGGGCTTTTGGTGTCAGACTTCCTCATGACTCGTGTGTTAGGAGCAGCCGGGTGTGCTCGTCCCCTCGCGAGTGACAGGAAGGGTTAACCTGCCATGCATCTCCAAGGGGACAAGGCACAGCTATCTGTATCTTTGTGACTTCTAGCTGTACCTGTAAAACACAATGAAGTGTAAAATACAAGCCTGGCCTTTGATCCTGGGGCCAAATGTACCCTCAGTGTAACTTCACTGGCTTTCCTAATGAAAGAAGCTTTCATTTCCTCCAGGAGGCCATTGCAGGATTTGCACACAGAGTGGGCAGTGCTTTTGGCTTCCAGCCTAATTCCTTAACATCCCCTGGTCCTCCATACATATCCTGGGAAAGAAAGGTGTCACCAACCTGGGAGCACAGAGGCAGGAAGGAGGTGGCAAAGCAAGTCTGTCTGCACAAGGCTCAAATGATAGACCTGTTATTCTTTTCATAAAGAGACAGTTTAGGTTTATGAACACAAAGGCCTTTGATGTTACTTGGCAAATATTGCCTTAAAGATAACAGATGTTTTCATGGGCTGAGCCCTTGTCTGGGGCTTGGCAGCAAATGTCGGGTGAGCCATGCTCCAGAAGAGACTCCCTCAGTGCATAAAGCTCTCTCGATGGCAGTCATGAGAGCACTCCAACCTCTTCCAGCCATCTGGAGAGGGGGAGATAACTGCCTCCCTCACAGGATCTTGCAGAGCTGTGCTGATGCTTACACAGTTCTTTGAAGATAACTTATTTACCAGCTAACATTTGCTAACTTGTTCCATCCCTGTGGGTAGAATTACGTGTGGGCAGTGCAGGCAGCTCCAGCCCGATGTCAAACGTGTGCCAGGAGGAGCTGCCTTCCCCTCAGCCCCTTGGCTCTGCTGCTCAGAGGCACACCTCTGGCTAACCACTTGGCTCCGGGCTTCAGTGGGACTTGGTTGTGACTTGATTTCAGCCAGGAGCTCTGACACTGCTTCTTCCTGGCAGCCAGTGTCCCGTCATGAACATGTGGGTGGATGTGAAACCTGCTCTGAGACTGCCACGCCAGCTCCCTTCTCGGGACCCTGACCTCTCCCAGGCACTGGCTGGAGACTCCCTGTCCTTCCTCTACAGCTCACCTTCTGGCATGGTGAGGATCTCTGCCACTCTCGTGGGATCTGTCTCCAGGGATTTGTGTCCTCTCTTGTTCCCTTATGGCTTGTGGGAGCTGCTGGCTGAGGAAGAAGACGGTAATTTTGGAGTTGGACTTGGCACGGCCAGTGCAGACGCTGCCAATCCCACAAGGGAGACCAAAGCTTTGTAACAAGAAGACATAAATCCCTGGCAGCAGTTTTAATCCTCTTACTGAACTATCAGTTATGATTTCTCATCCAGTTTAATTTTAATGCTGCTGCGTCTTCAGTGCTCCTACCCTGTGCAGTGACTGGGCTGTTTCCCTTGGGAGGGAAGGGGTGAGGGTGTGTGTGTTGACAGTGTGTGAGTGTGGGGCTCTCTGTGCGTTTGTATGAGAGCGTGCTTGTGTGTGTGGCTCTGTGTGTGTGTGTTTGTGTGAGAGTGTGTGTGTGAGAGAGAGTGTGTGTAACAGGAGATGAATTCAAAGTGCCTCCTCAGGACATTGTCGCTGCAGACAGGCACTTTGTTCGTCCCTGAGGTGGAGCCATCAGTCTCTCCAAGTCCCGCTCAGCATCCCAACCCGAAGCGAGTCCTGTTTCAGTGGCGCTCCCCCTCCCCACACCGGCACATAATGTTTCTATTGTGCCAATGCTGTTTTGCTGTGGAAGCGGCAGGGATTTAAATATCATAAAGGCAGAAGCTGGGCTTTGATATACTGTCACCA
>VXBX01009355.1:95147-131485 GCA_013400415.1 Scytalopus superciliaris | reverse complement strand
TTTTTTTTTTTTTTTAATCCCTTCTATGTTAATCTCTCTCCTTCTTAGTCCAGAAGTCCCTGGTTTTGTCTACGACTTAAGTGAAGAGTGTTTTTCATCTATAAGCACATTAGGCTGGATATGGGGCTGTGTTGTTTAGTATGTCTTGGTGCAAACCTAATATACGGTACTGGTGGGATGATACAAACTGATGGGATGATGTGTACTAACATAGCTCAGTTTTGGATGTGGTAATGAATTATCTAAGAAGGTGCTGCAGTGTGGGTAACTCCACAAAGCACATCTTACTTGACAGTAATGATGTTTTGGCACCTTGGTGAAATGTATGAGATCAGAGGTGGATTTTTTAGTAACTGCATCACATTTTGTAGCATAGCATAAATTGTAGACTTGAAAAAAGGCAGAAAAGGCAATAAACAATTTTGGGTTTTTTTTAAGGATTGTTGGGCTTTGGTCCAAATACTAGGTATAATTTTATCAAGCTCTTCGTAAATGTCCCTCAGAAACAATTACTTCTGCTTCTCTTTTGCTAGAGCGTAGATGTATGTCTCCCCAAGTAAGCCCAGAAAGAGACATAGAAATCTCTATAATGTACTAGGATTTGACTTGCAAGGAGAAGGGAGTTATTAAAAGAAATAGAAGAAAAATTAAAGAAAACCTATGCCTTTAATGAATGGAATAAAAGAGAAAAGAGAACGTTGATTTAATCTATTGATTTGCTGTGAAGTAAAAGAACAGATGTTTTCTGTTAGGACCCTGGATAAAATTCAGTAGGCGCCACTAATACTTACGTACTGGTGACTTCTGATAAGATTGAAAATTGATGTCTGCTCTATTGTTACCAAATGGATATGGCAGGTTATGCTGCTGTAGGTGACTCATTTCAGAGTAGTTTAATAGAGAAACAATATCTCATTTTCCTAGACTGAGACAAAAACAAGACATGTTTTGCCAACAGTTTTCAGCTCCAAAGACACGTCAGCCATGAAGAGTTTAATACTTTAGCTAGGCAGTGGAACACATAAAACTCCTTTGTTGTAGGTCTGAATCCCTTTGGATGCCCAGAAAAAGGGCAGATTATCTTTATTTGCCTGATTTCTGTTTATCACCTCTTTGAATGTCTGATTCAATTATTTACAGAGGTGCTCAGGGAGATGTGATTACATTGTAGAGGTGTTGGAAGCAAGTCTATTTCAACATTGGCCCAGTTTATCTGACTGCCTCTCCTTTGATGGATCCAAACATTAAACAGATCACATTTAATGGAAATTCAAAGCCTTTCCCAAAAGGTTCAGAATTCTCTGTGATCAAGGAAAAAAAAAAGCTTTTTGTTTGCCTTCTTGGAAACCACTCAAAGCAATGTAATTCTGGAATTCATGTAGTCCCATAGAGCTTTTTGAGAGACCATTTAGAGTTTGCTGAGGTCAGTGTATAGGTTCCTAAGTGTCTGGTCAGCTTTCAGGCAAGGAGAGCAGAAAATCCATGCAAAACACCCTGTGAATGCAAACAAAGCACACAGGTGATGTGCATGTGTTATACCTGCACATGCATCCACATGTCTCTGTATACATACATATATGTATACAGATAAGGAAAAGGATTTGAATTCTTGCTTTCATTGTGAAATCCACCTCAGATACTGCACTAGAAGGCGGGATATTTCTGTAAAGTGACTGAAATATTTTCTTCACACTTCTCTTACAAGAAAGCCTGGAAGGCCATTCTGCTCAGCCTTCTTGAGATTTTTGGCATGGAGCTTTTATGTATTTAACTACACACACATGCACTCACCCACTGTCTTGCCGTCCTGCTATTTCTGTGCCTCCTGAAAGGTGCTGTAAACTGCATAAGAGAAGTATTTGAAATAACATAAATAGAGGTCTGAAAACTGTGTTTTCTTGATGAAGTGACTTCTAAATATATGCTTGGACTTTTTTTAGTTTTGCAGTTTAATTTTTTTTTTTTTTTGCAGTAGCAGGTGCCCTAAAAGGACAGAAAATTCAGATTTTGATATCATACACAGAAAGTTGTCATGGCAACTGTGGGTCTCACCTGCAAGATGTAGATTATAAAGCAGGGTATCTGGGCTCCAGCCTGGGACTGATTAGTTCCTACTTATGCGTGAAATTTGTGGAGAAGACAGAAGACCTATAAAGGGCTCTGAGGCTCTTAATGAGAGACTTATGTAGCATAAAACGATGTACTCTTTTAAAGACTTGAAGAAAGCAAGAAAGAATTGGCATGGCATAGTTTTGATGTGATGTCTTAGGTATGAGCTAGTCAATATTGTTTATAAATCTCCCCTTTCTAATTTATCAGGTCAAAAATGATATTGACCTCCAGAACATTGCTAACTAGTTAAAATGAGTCTAAAATATAACCCAGCTGATGTGTAATAGGCATTACAGGCTTGGAATGAAGTCAGATGAATGGAAACATATTTTAATTTTCCAAGTTTCTTTTACTTTTAAAGTATTTAAAATATCTTGTTATAACAAATTCTGTACAGAGTGGTTGAATCTCAGCTGTGAGGCAGATTCAAATCTCTAAAGACATTTCCCTGAGAGGCAAAAAAAACCTCATTGAGAACTGGGCAAAGTTCCCTATTCTTCTTGAGAATGCTATAGGATTTTTAGTTGCTGTATGATCAACTTAGAGAGACATCTGTATCCTCCTATAGATGCTAATTGTGGTCTATGTCAGTATTACACATGATCCCATGCTCAAATTTAAGCCACTCAGTTGTCTTGTTGAACTCACTGAAATGGGTAAACAGAGAAGGTATTATTCACATGCTTAGTATATCAGGTATTCTTAAATTTCAAAGGACAAAAAGTGTTATAATCATCTAGTCAGGCTCTCTGTACAATTCAGGCTGTAGATTATTAATCTGTGTTTTCTACAGTGCTTCAGGAGCTGTCTAGAATCATAGATGATGCATTTTTTAAGAATTTCTAATCTTGAACTGAAGGCTTCAAGTGACAGCCTATAATGGTTGAATGCTTAACCTTCACTCAGAGAAAATGCACTTCTGATTTTTAATCTGCATTTTTACAGATACTGCCACTACATCTTGTATTTTATCTGCTTGATTTCAATAGCCTTTATACTTTCCTTCTCAAAAAGCCATGCATGAACATCTACATAGTCTTCTCTAACCTTCGTTTTGAAGAAAGCATATTAACTGAATTGTGAGACCTTGAATTATTCTTGTACTTGCTTTGTTAGCCTGTTCGAAATTTGTTATGTTTCAACTGTGTTTGCTCACTCTTCTAAATTGGGAGCAATGTGCCTTGTCTGGTGAGATAACTTTCTGATGAGCAACAATGTATGGCGCTCAGAAGCGTGAGCAGTTTGGTTCAGATCAGGACATAAAACTCCAGACGTGTAAACAAACCTTATTCCAAACTGTTCATGCTATTTCAAATATGTAGTATCTGTCTAGACTCTGTATGAGAAAAGCTCCCTGATGTTGCAGCCGAGATGCAGTAGAAGATACAGAAAAGGACAACAAAAATATATGGGAATGACAATACTTGCACTCACAACTTTTGTACTTCTATTTAAAAAGGAGAGTGGGCCCCTTATTGTGCAAGATCTGAGTGTGGATTCACTAACAGCATTTGAGACCACATCACATCTTGCAAGGCTGGGTGCTATGATGACAGAAAGCTGAAGCAGAAACAAAGAGTTATTTTAAGTGTTAGCTAGAAATTAATTGAAAAGGCACACACTAACCTTTGAGCACTCATTTACAGCCTAAATCTATGTCAACAAAATAGCTTTATACTGACAATATGAAGTCAGTCAAATGACTTTGTTTTAGTCTATGACTAATCTAGGCCAAATTGCAGAATTGTCCAAGTTCTGACATCCAGTGTTCCACATGCAGAAGCCCTGTCCACTTGTTCTATCCTTAGTTTTCCCCCTGGAGTTCAGGTAAACTATTCACACCAGATTTGCAGTAGAAACTTGCTGAACTAACTCAAGCTTCTTGCCAGGAATATCAATATATTATCACGACTGTCTTTAAAGGGTTTTGGTATAGCTTGTGGTTACGGTCAGAGGTCCGGTCACCTTTCCACTGGGTATCCGTTCTTTAAAGGATCTTTAGATCTTTAAAGCAATAAAGGTACCGATGTTCCCAGCCGTGCCCCTGGAGGCAGGGTTGCCGTTCCCCCAGCCGCCACCAGATGGCAGCATTTGCTGTGCGCGGGCACTGGCGCGCCTGGGGCGGTAAAACACCTTCCCCGCCTTAAGCAGTTGGTTCCTCTTGTTTTGGCTGAGGATTCGGACCTGCCGTGGTGATCAAGATGAGATCCTCTGATAATACACAGAATAAGAACAGTCTCCCTCTGATGTGTTAAAACCAGGTAGCGTCGCTCTGCAGAGCGAAAAGTTTGTAGGGCTACATTCTTGTCAAATTAAGTCAGAGAGAGGTAATGCCAGGATCCTGATTGCTTCCCCAGTGCATGGAAAAGGTTTGGAGAGAATCAGAGAAAGTGTCTGGCATGCTGATTCCTTGGCAGACAGGCCAAAGCAAGGTAATTTCTGCTCTCTGGCAACCAGAGACAAGACCTGAGGAAAGTTGTGTCAAGAACGGTTTAGGTTGGATATTAGAAAGAGGTTCTTCACCCAGAGGGTGGTTGGGCACTGGGACAGGCTCCTCAGGGAAGTGGTCACAGTACCAAACGTGTCTGAGTTCAAGAAGCATTTGGATGATACTCTCAGGCAGTGGTGTGACTCTTGGGAATAATCCTGTGCAGGTCTAAGTACTGGACTTGATGATTCGTGTGGGTCCTTTCCAGCACTGGATAGTCTTGGTTCTATGAAAGCATTGGGAAAGTTAGGAACCAGTTCGTCATTAGATTGGGGTGTTTGCTTTCTTTGGATGAAATAAAATTGTGAATTTAGTGTTCCAATAAGTATTTATGGGAAAAAAACAAAGTATAAGTGTAGCAACTGTTAATCGCTTTTAGACTGTTCACTTGCAGGGTGTTACGCCTGTACACTTCACAAGGAGTGTCTGTGTCTGACTTTGCATTGCTTTGCTCCCTCCAGTCAGTTTGGGAACACATACATAGTATTTCAACATATGATGTGGAACTAATAGGTGAAGCTTAGACTTTCACATTTCCTTTATTTTATGGTTGAAAAATTATTTGCATACACTGTACAAAAACTTTCAGTGTTGTTTCAGCAAACTCCTTCTGCTTGCAGTCTTTTTATTAATGAAAATGTACATTATGATGATTTGTACTTCTAATCAAGAAAGAACAGACTCTAGAAATTAACCATGGATGTAGTTAACTTACCATTTGTTTTAGGAAAATACATTAGTATCTATTTTTCATTGGAATGTAGCAAAAATCTATTTCTACTGAGAAGAAATACCTTTCACATTTGAATTATACTTAGTTGTGGGCACTAATTTTTCTCAAAAGTTTACATCCATCGTTTTAACCCTTGATCCATTCCCATACTTTTTGGGAAGCATATTCTGTGCAGTTAGATGGAAAATTGTACAGCTGCTTTGCAAACAAGCTTGAGACTATAATGAACAGAAATCCCAGAACAACAACAAAAATCCCCAAACAACAACTAGTGTCTTTTTGGCTGATATTGTTACTGAAGCAACATAGATTAAAAAATTAGCATATAACCCTATAGTTATGGAAACAGGCTGGCCATGTGTTGAAGAGCCAATTTTATTCAGTTCCTTTCTTTTAAGTAACAAAGGTTGTATAAAATATTATGTGATGCTTCCCATTGTGATTCTTCAAAGTTGACCATGTAGGAGTGGCATAGGATGGCAATCACAGTTTGGAGCAGTAGCTGCAGCCACGTGGGATCATTATCAAGCAGGAATTTTACACAGGCAATCTCCTGACATCCATTGTCCTTCAGAACAAATGTCCACAGGGCCAAGTTTTCAGTCAGTGATTTATAGGTCTGGCTTAAGTGCCTATTGAGTATTTGTCTGTCTTTTTCTGAAAGCAAAATAGACATAATTTCAAAACCTGAAGATGCTTCCCAAATACTTTATTGAATCAATTGTAATTAGCTATAAAATCTTATGCATAGAACATCCTTAGATATGCTCTGAGTTGTCTAATATGAACAAACACAATTTTTTTTTAAAGCTGCTTAATCCACTTAATGAAAAGTAATGAGTAAAAGGGAAAGCTGACTATTCTGATAATTTTTTTTGTGTCACTGATTATGACAGATTAAAACTGGGAATTACTACCTATCCCTGAATACCACTCTCTCAGGAGCCAATTACTTGCACCAGTCTTTGAGCTGTTAGTAACCAGTGTATTACAGTTCTTTTGAATATGCACTTCTAAATTAGCTACAGATTGCTCTTGGAAAACGAATATTTGCAACTGATCTTTTTTGTTTTCTTATTTGTTTTACTAATTTGTGAAGCTTTGATTGAAGACTTATGTTTTCTTATTTGGTGTTTGTTTGTTTGTTTGTTTGCTTTAGCAATGGTAATTAACATTTGTATGTGATTAATGCGGTGGTCAGTCCACAGGAGGGTGTTAAATAGAATATTTGGTGTCTTCTCACAGAGACCAGGTAATCTGCAAGGAAAAGCACCATTAGAACAAGAATTAGAAACAGTTTTGAGCCTGGTGGAGATTTCTAAAAGATATTTTCTGCAGGCAGTCTGGACACTAGGAAGTGACTTTCCATGCAAGGTTGAAGGCAGTTATTAGGGTTAGTCCCTGTTGATACATGTTGCTACTGACCAGCTTTGTCATCCTGAGCTGAAGCTGCTGAGCCAAGTTTATGTTTTTATGCTCTTCGGTTCCTACCGTGCAGACCTTTGAAGTATCACAACTTGAAATATCATGGAGCTTTTCTATGCCAGTCCAGCTTACTTATGGGAAAGGGAAATAAAACCAATATAGATCCTGCAGTTAGCAACACTGAAATCATCACCAGTCCCCTTTCAGTTCCTCTGACAGCTTTGAATCTCCTTTGCTTGATCAGTTGGAAATGATATTAAGTGCTGATGAGGCAGCATATATTTCAAGTCACCAAATCCCTGTCAGTTATTCTGAGGCAATCAAACCTTTCTTTAAGGTACAGGTACCTGATATTAACTGCTCATGATATGGTGCCTGATCACAGCCAGGGACCTATATCAATACTGCTGCATTCCTGCTCTGTGGAGTTTGGCAAACTGCAATATCTTTCATTCCCCTCCCATAACTCGGTCATGAACTGAGTTTTTAGAGCTGTAGGAGACTGTGTGTCTGAATAGAATCTTAATGTTACTTCAAAGTAAAGGGTGTCATGGCTTTAAGATTCCAGATTTAAGGAAGCTGAAATAATAGAGGTTCAATGATTTGTATACTCTTTCAGGTTCTCACCTACAGTTTGTTCTTAGTCATAGCTGCATTTCTTGCACAGAAGAGAAATAGCTTATGATTACAGCAAATTTAAGAGAAAACATTATGGAAGGAGACAAATACCTTTCATGTCTCTTTATCCATGGTAAGGGTGCAGATATCTGTTAGTGCACATTGTTTGCTAAATCCATTTCCATCCACACAGGTGTGATAGGGTTTGTGTGTAGCAATTCTGATAATATGTCTGCTGGAAACATTTATTACGCTACCTCTCACAGATGCCTCTGCCTTCACTTGAAACATTTTGAGATGCACAAGAACATTGATGAGATGAAAACGGACGAAAAAGCACTAGCGTGAAACAGATTCTCTAGACCTTTTGCCAAATTTTTATCAAGTATCAGACACCAAGTTAAGAAATGATAGGGTTTTAAATATATAAAACTATGTCTTTGGATTATTGCTGCCAGATTTTCTTAACCAGTAGCACTATTTCTTGGAAATAAACAGTAGGATAAATGATCATTGTATTTCTCAGATCATACCACCTCTGATTTGCTGATTTGTGCACATCACTGGAAGACTATAGGAGAATAAATTCAGTCCACGTACATTCACATTATATCTTCTATTCAGTTTAAGACTTCAACTTTCTTTTAGCTTTTCCCTACTCACCTAGCCATATTTTTGATTGTGAAGCACATTCCTCTTTACATCTGTAAAGTTACTACCTCCTATGTCAGTTTCTTAGTAGAATGTAAGAGAACTTCAATAAAAATATGCTCTATAAACCCCTTTTTAAAGATAATAAGACACTTTTATTAAAAAAAATGTCTGTCCCAAGGGAAATTTTAATCAAGATAACAAAAAGCATGACAAATTTTGATTTTTTGAACTAAGTGCAAATTTTACCTGCAACTACTTTGGAATACTTTGGGAATATGTTGCTTCGGAAATCATCTCATTCCTTCAGTGGAGTGACTGTGTTAGGTATGCCTGAAAAGACCAAAAGCCATTTTGGATGTGGAGTACAGAAGTGCAGAGATCATCACACCCGTCAACACCAGATTCTTGTTGTTTTATGTTTCAGCTATGTAATGTTTAAATAAAAATAAATTAAGTGTTAAGTAGAAAGTCTTCCTGCCTTAGTGCAAATAACAACATACTCCTGGCATGACAGTATAGCTGTTGTTAGCTCTGTGCTTGAGATGATCTCATAGTCAGTTTAATCAAAACTGGACATACACTGTAGAGGGCCATAGCTATGGGAATTGAATCTTTTATCATTTTGCCAAGAACTTTCTTTGTTGTCCTGAGGGTCACATTGCAAGGCTCATTTTGTTGTGCTAGGGTTTTCTGAGTGAGAAATCAGACAGGCTTAGAATCATAGAATCAGTTGGGTTGGAAAAGACCTCCAAGATCATCAAGTCCAACCCCTGGTCCAACTCTAGTCCATTTACTAGATCATGGCACTCAGTGCCACGTCCAATCTCAGTTTAAAAACCTCCAGGGACGGTGAATCCACCCCCGCTCTGGGCAGGCCATTCCAATGCCTGATTACTCTCTCTGTAAAGAATTTTTTGCTAATATCTAACTTAAATTTCCCCTGGCGGAGCTTAAGCCCGTGCCCCCTTGTCCTATTGCTGACTGCCTGGGAGAAGAGACCAACCCCTACCTGGCTATAACTTCCCTTCAGGTAGTTATAGAGTGTGATTAGGTCACCTCTAAGCCTTCTCTTCTCCAGACTAAACAACCCCAGCTCCCTTAGCCTCTCTTCATAGGACTTGTGCTCGAGTCCCTTCACCAGCCTTGTTGCTCTTCTCTGGACCCGCTCCAGCACCTCAATATCTTTCCTGAACTGAGGGGCCCAGAACTGAACACAGTACTCAAGTTGTGCCCTCACCAATGCAGAGTACAGGGGCAGGATCACTTCCCTGGTCCTGCTGGCCACACTATTTTTGATACAGGCCAGGATCCCATTGGCCTTCTTGGCCACCTGGGCACACTGTTGGCTCATGTTGAGCTTTCTGTCAACCAGTACCCCTGTGTCCCTTTCTGCCTGGCTGCTCTCCAGCCATTCTGTACCCAGCCTGTGGTGCTCCATGGGGTTGTTGTGACCAAAGTGCAGGACCCGGCACTTGGCCTTGTTGAACTTCATCCCATTGGAATCAGCCTATCTTTCCAATCTATCCAGATCCCTCTGCAGAGCCCTCCTGCCTTCCAGCAGGTAGACACTCCCTCCCAACTTGGTGTCATCAGCAAATTTGCTGATGATGGTCTCAATCCCCTCATCTAAATCATCAATAAAGATTGTGTAGCCTCAGAAGGCTTTTCTCACATGGGCTGGGATGAATTAGGGAAATGAACAAACTAGTGACATATCGTACGTGCCTACTTTGTCCATTGGTTGTCTTGTACCTTTTTCACCTCTTTATCTTCTTAGTATTAAATCAAAATTCTTACAATTCAAGAAGCAGATATGCCTTCATACATGCTAGGGTATATTTTGTTATGGAATGTATCTGGAGTATGTTTTCATGGAGGAGATGAAAATTATATTTATTTAGTTTGAATACTATTACTTTTCTTTAAAGAGTAAACAAGTGCTCAGAAGATGTTGTTATTTTCTTCGGGGTTTTTTTGGGACTTGGTTTTGGGTTTTTTGTTGGTTTGGTTTTTTTGTTTGTTGTTGTTTTTGTTTTTGTTTTTTGTTTTATTAACATTGGAAAACCCCTTAGGAATCCACAGTCAAAAGCAAGCTTGTAAAAATCTCTAGTTCCTTTACTCAAGTGCTTGTAACTCACAAATGCTGTTGCTTTGAGAACAACTGCTGTAAATGAGCAGACTTGTCCAGTCAGTAATGAATGGAATATTGAAAAATGTAGTTACATCAATTTTATTAATTCTTACAATGTTTTTTAAAATACTATGCTTTTCAAGTAATTTTCTGTTTCCTATGTTTTCTGAGAAACAGATTACATGCTATTAAGAAAAGGCTGTTATTGCAGTCTAGAAGAAAACTCTTTTAGATGAAAAGGGAAAGATGCCTGAGGTGTCTAGTATGGGAATCTCTGTCATACTGTGTTATCTGGAAGTAAGAATGGAAAGTCAGTGAGATCCAGCAGTTACTACCAAAGAAACTGTGTGTGTGGCTAGCCGTCGCGAATGACGATGCTTTTTATGCCTGCGCGAATGGATTTATTACGTGGAGCTCAGCGTGCGCGGAACTGGCCCCACCCCCTTTAGCCCTGGGACGCTGCTAGCTTTGGCAGGGGCAAGCCCGGACGAAGTTGGCAGAGCGAGACCCGCAGGACTCGAACCGGCATCCTTCCGAGAAGGAGCACGGATCCAGGGGCGGCGGCTTTACCCACACGGCCACAGCCGCCGGCACCAAAGAAACTAGAGAGACAGGAAAGGAAGAATCCTTCTGACCACTGCCAGATGCACTCTTGGGACCTAACATGAATTGCAAGAATTAAAAACATCCACAGGTGTTGGAGAAAATCCCCTCATTTGAGTCCAAATCCTATTTGTATTGTGTTCAATAGCAGAACTCCAACAGATTTTGAAGGGGCCTTATCAGAGCCTTAGTTCATAGCCTGTGAAGATGAATCCTCTCCCTCAAATCAGTTTTTATGCATTTCTGTGTGACCTCAAACCTTATACAACTTTATGAAACAGCCAAATATGATATTTATTGTGCAAATGGCAATGTAAGGCAACACGCTGTAAAAGTAATCTATATTAAATGTTTTGTTTTGCTGGGTTATGCAGTTCACTTCAGATTGGTGTTATAAGAGTCACTGCAATTCAGCAGATTTATGGCTTTACTGAAAACAGTGATGACATACCCTTGCACTACTTCGCTCTCATTCCAATGGCTGGGCCTTTGTCCAATGCTTGATAACCACGTTGTCCACAAAGTGATACAAAATCCATTTTGATTTAATGCAAGAGGACATTCTTCTGTCAATTACTATATGCTAAAGGTCCATAGTTGCTTGATCCAGCCAGACAATTAGGCCTGCTTTTATCTCTGAGCATGCAGCCTGGGGAAGTCCCATGCTTGCTTGCAGTCCCATTGACATCCATGGGATTCAGCACTGGTGCATATCTCCAAAGCTTATTGGTGCTTTCAGGAGGTGCAAATTAAAAACAGCCATTCAAACAAACTGTGCTCAGTTGTAGTTTCATGAGCCGCACCTCATCTTTATTCCCTGTGAATATGTTTCTTCCTATGTGTTGCCTGTATCTTCTGATGGTGATGAACCGTAATTCACTCTGAGAGAGTTGGGAGTATGATTTCATCTCTTGGGCATACTTTTTCCCCTGAATGCCATGCTTGGAATGTATTAATATCTCTTGTATAGGCCAGAGGAATGTAGGATATGCATACTGACAGGGTGTTTAGAGCCCAAGGGGGAACAACTGAGGAGAGAGGCCGGGCTGATGGAAATGCTCTTCCCTGCAGGAGGTAGGAGTGGTGGAATTTGCTGTGCCACAATTTCATACTGAGCTTCTGCTCTGTTTTGCTAGTGGCATCCCTACACAATGTTATATGAGCTGTTCCCAACCCTTCACCAACACCACCCTCTTTCAAGTGACCTTGCATCAACCCTGGGTGAAATGTAACCAACTGGATAATACAGTTTCTTCCTGAACTTACAAGACATAATAAGAAGCTTGAAAACAAGGAGGCAAGAAAGAGAACACAGATTATTTGTTTCATGCCTCTTTATTTCTTTAATTTTACCTCTCATTTATGCTTTCACATTTGTGTTTGTCTGGTATTGCTTGAAGTCCCATGGATTGTTACAAGTTCTCACTAATTAAGAAGATGATATATTTTTCTGGCAATTCTTTTTAGGCTCCTTGCTTTGTGTGGTCTCACTGTGGGTAGACTTTATCAGCTGTATGCGCTTTCATGTGCTTTGTATTTCTGTTAAATAAAATTTTAAAAAGGAGGCATATTATGATGCATTTTGCACTCTTTAGTCACAACCTTGAGTGGCTGGGGATTTTTTGTGTTTTGTTTTGAAACATGGATTATTTCTCAACATTACCAGTATTGTTATGAAAACTAATTGTTGTCTTCATTGTCCTTGTAGCTCTTTTCCACTCAGAGCATTTATTTAATTCCCTGAATAATATTATAATTCAAGCCATTATGAAAAATACTGGAAATACCTAGCTGAGGACAAGCTCCTTGGTTACATCTCTCTACATACATCTCTCTCTCTATGTGTGTGTGTGTGTGTGTGTGTGTGCGTATTTCCAGTTAGTGAGTCATTAATAAGAACTCCCTGAACACAGTGTTTCCTCCAGTCTGTCATCCCTAGCAGCTTATGAAGATGTCAAGGGAGACAGTGTTAAAAGACTTGCTCTGCTCAAACCGAGACATCTACTGCATCTATTCTAGGCATGTGCCCTGTTACAAGATTGCAGATTGGTTTATGTGACTTGTACTTATGTTTTAGTCTAACTTAATCTATTTAAGTAAAATACTAACATTTACATTTAGGAGCATTGCATCTCTCCTTTCTTGAGTTCATGTTAAGCATTCTGCTTCAAACATTTTCTCTCTCAGTAGTTATTTTAGCTCTCAGTGCTTGTTTTTTATTCCTGTTCCACTGTTGGGTTGTGGTAATTCCATCTATTGCATTTCTGGGTTGTGAGAGTTTTTGGTTGGCTTTTTTCAGTAGGGATTGACTTTGTTGTATGTTACTGTGTTGAAACCATCTGTTACTTGCAGTGTTGTACTTCAAGATGAGTTTCAGCTCTTTGTGAGGCGGCCTTGATGCAATGTATCTTCATCTTTATTGTAGACACTAAAAAAAAGATAAAACTCTCAAAATTTCAAGATTATAAGTGATACTTCATCTTTCTGGAGAGTAACCCTGTTATTTTTTGAATGCCTTTCTCAGTGATAACCAGTAATAATTCAGAGCCTGAAGTCCTTGCTAACATACGCATAATCCACTGGTGTCCTTGGGAATTTTGCCCTCAAAAATGAACAAGCAATTACTGTCAGGATTTCTGTCTTCAGATGGTAGCTGAATTGGCATTTGGGCAGAGTGCTATTCAGTCTGCCACCCCCAAGTTTCTCTCCCTGAACAAGTCAGTCTGCAATTGCTGCTACTTAAAGGGCTTAGCCAACTGTGGGATGCTGAATGCTCAAAAATCCCAACAATCTGAGAGGGAATTGTCAATCTTGGCCTTTCTCTGGATTATGCTGTATATGTTTCTAGCTGGATTGCTCCAGAGACCTGACAGTGAGTCTGGAGGGCATTTTCCTAGGCTGTTACTCAACATTCTGTTTACAAATATGCAGAGTAGTCTCAAAGGACAAAATGTTGTTAGTAACAAGAAACACCCTCCAACCCACCCCAGAGAATAATGTCTATTAAACTCTTTTTAATTAGTTATAGTATTATAGATCCTGAATAGTGCATATTCAGAAAACCGTCATGAAGCCACTGTCCTATCCCATTTCTCCCTAAGAGGCTTTTGATGCTCTTGGTCCTATTCCATGGCCTGCAAATGCTATTCAAGTCATTATTTAGGCTTTGCAAAACCTGCCCTAAGGCTCCCAACTTCTTTGAACATGCCTCAGCTTTTCCAGTCTCTGAGTCCTTTCTTCATACTCTGTACCATTGAGACTGTTGTGAAACACATTTTCTGCATTCTTAGCCCTTTGAGGGCTTCCATATTGAAATGTTCTCCAAACCGCTTTGAGTATAAAGCTCAGAAATTCTGAAAGCTCTGATTTTATAGACTTCAGGAGAAAATCAAATAGGACCTTAAGGGCATCATCCTCTGCACAGTTTTTTAAACAGCAGGCTTTCAGGATATTTTAGTAAAAAAATAGATTTTCAGTCAAATTGGTTGTTTTAAATGAAAAAGTATGCCTTTTGCAACAATTGCAGTAATTCACTGAAAAACAGTCTGTCTCCATTGCCATCTTATTTTGGGCTTTTAGAAAAATACATTGAAAATGTTTTTTGCTGAAAAATTGACATTCTGAGCAGCTTCTACTTATTTGATCAGTCCTAGTATAGTGGTCTTGGCAAGAGTCACAAGAGAAGAGTGGCATTTTAGAAAGGAATATAACGTAGGGTGGCTGAACCTTTTTTTAAATTTTAGTGGGAAAAGAGACAAGGCAATTGATGGTTAAGAAGAAGAGCTCGCAATTTGAGTTGTTTCAGCAACAGAAGGCTGAAACGTGAGGGAGTTGTCTTCAGCTCACTTGTTAGAAAGACTAAGATTTAGCTTAATTGAAACAAAGAATTGAGGACTGAGTTGGCTCTTCTGTAGTAAAATTAAAGTACATTTCATGTTTATGCTTAGTGTTTATTTTCTTCTTCACATTTTCCTGCCTTCACAAAACAAAATTAAATACAGTGAGTGAAAGCAGAATTTACCTTAAAATCTGATTTGATGGATCTTCTGAATGAAAAGCATTTAGGTTGTTGGTCCCTTTCTCTCTACATATTTAGCAGTACAGGATGCATGAGTATAAATGCTGGGAAGCTGGGAGCTGTTTGTTTTTGCAGAACTGGAAGCTCTTTGAAAACTGCAGTAGATATGTTTCTGAAGTTTTATTTCATTGTTTAGCTTTCTGTCATCCAGAAGTGCAGTGTTTACTTAAATGTTATACAAGCTCAGTGTTGTAAATTAACAAGTACTGTTGTAAATTAGGAGTCTGGGCTTTAAACTGCTGGTCTTAATGCCATAATTGAAAACATATCTACAAACGCAGCTGACAAGTCTTAACTTTATAGAAATACCTTAGTTTCAGAATGTGACATTCTCAGGCAGTTCTGAAAGTATGCTGAAGTAAACCTGAGGTGTACATTTGAATTTTTCGATCAAATGAAACCTGTCACACAAATGTGAGAAATCCATGCAATCCAGAGGTTGATGCATGCCTTCCTCCTGGGGCACAGCTTCTGTGTAGCTCCTGTGTAAGGTCTTGATTGTATATGTGTGCACAGCCCCAGGAATTAAATTTTAATCTAAAAAGTTTAATGAAGACTGTCATTTCTTCCTGAAGGAAAATTTGTTGCGTTGGCATTCATGTTTCAGGTCATATTTCTCCATCATACTGCACGTAAACACAGTCACACTAAGAGATGGAATCTCAGAGCAAGACAGAAGAAAATGTTGGAGGTAAGATAGCATTATGAGCTGCCTAAGTAAGAGTTCAGCTATCCCAGAGTCATGTGTTTTGCAGTGGAGATGAGATGAAATGGAATAGAAGGAACACAAGCAAGTCAGAACACTAACACTGTTTCAAAGAGTACAACTGCAGGAAGAATCAAATAGGTAAGAAAAGACAAAGCAAGGTTGGAAATGTCTTAATAGGTAGGAAAGACTTTAATGTTCACTCTTCATACCATTATTGCTGTTCTGACTTCCCCTTAAAACAGAATGACTATATTTGTGATGGTGGTAATTTTTTTAAGAGGGTAGTAGAACATGAGCAATGGGAGTGGAAATGATTGAGCAGTAACAGGACAGACATTTACCACAGATCCTTACTTCCAAGTAGGCTGTGTGCGTTCTGCCAAAAAATCAGATTTCACAGAATGCCAGAATTGTTAGGGTTGGAAGGGGCCTCCAGATATCACCTTGTCCAACCCTCCTGCCAAGGCAGGATCACCTAGAACAGGTTATACAAGAACATGTCCATGTGGGGTTTGAATGTCTCCATTCAAGTATCTCAGAGACGGAGAATCCGCAGCTTCCCAGGGCAGCCTGTTCCAGTGCTCTGCCACCCTCAACATGAAGAAGTTCTTTCTCATGTTGGGGTGGAACTTCTTGTCTTTCAGTTTATGGCCACTGCTCCTTGTCCTGTCTCTGGGCACCACCAAAAAGAGCCTGGCACCATCCTCTTGACACCCACTTGTGTGATACTTACGTGCATTAGTGAGATCCCCTCTTAGTTTTGCTTCTCCAGACTAAACAGGCCCAACTCCATCAGTCTGTCCTCATAAGAGAGATGCTTCAGACTCCTAATCATCTTTGTGGCCCTCTGCTGGACCCTCTCCAGTAGCACCTCGTTTTTCTTGGACTTCGGAGCCCAGAACCAGATGCATCCTCACTGGGGCTGACTACAGGGGCAGGATCACCTCCCTCTACCTGCTGACCACACTCTTCTGATGCATCCTGGGGTACTCCTTTCAAGTAAGACATATGAGAGGTTTACTTTATATGATGTTGCCTCGGTGATGGTTTTCCTCATTTCAGGTATTAAGTGTAAGGCATGACTTGAAAGATAGGATGTTTCAGACAGTAAAAAACAGTGTCTCTTGTTTCTCTCCCCGTTACTTTAGCGTGGGTTTTTGAGGTTACTGAGTTTGGGGAGGGATTGTAGGAAGGGAACATGCCATGTGTTCCTTTGTTTGGTTAAAGAGATAGCTCATGCATTTTATTTCTAATTCCTGACGGGGCAAACTCCCACAGTTGCGTACATCCCTACATAAGCTGGGGGTGAGCTCTGGGCAAAACTGTTGGTGTTGCAATTTCACAAAGCATGACACAAATACTCAGTTTGGGTTGCTTTTCTGATATTTGAAATTACAGAGGCAGTTGCTGTGCTGTTTTTCTGTTTGTACATTAAGCGAGTTTACCTACATGCAGCCTAGAACATGCCAGGTGGTGTCACCTCTGTTTTTCTTCCTCCCTGTTAGGAAAGATGGTATGTTTCCCAGCTGTCTCCTGCTTCCCTCACTACAAGAGCACTCAGTTGCTGTCCTACACCTTGGAGCAGGATGTGTCTGAGGCCAAAACCACAGACGGTGATTTTGCAGCTTGGAATTTCCCCATGGCTATTGTGTCCATCTTCTAAGTATAGCAGCAGAAAAATGTTAACTCGGCAATTGCTTTTGTTGAGGGCTGATTTGAAATGGTGAATGCTGCTGCTGTGAACTGAGTTTCGTGGCACTGAAAAGATGCACTGTGATTTGATTGCTGAGCACCAAGCCTGCCAGAGTTCAAGAAGGATTTGGACAAGGCTCTCAGAAATATGTTGTGATTTTTGGGGCTGTCCTGTGCAAAGCCAGGAGTTGAACTCTATGATGCTTATGGGTCCCCTCCAACTCAGAGTATCCCATGATTCTATGATAACTGCTCACTTTGTTGGCTTTTGCTGAGAGGTTTTTGTGTCACATGTATCTTCAGGAGACTAAAACACTCTGTGTGAGCTGAATGTTTATGTTTCCATATGACTGATTTCTTCTCCTAGTTTTCCATGTGGACAGCTGAACCAGCTCAGCTGAGAGATGGCAGGGGAAGGAGGGAGTATGAGGAAGGAATTG
Organism: Scytalopus superciliaris; assembly: GCA_013400415.1. NCBI lineage: Eukaryota > Metazoa > Chordata > Aves > Passeriformes > Rhinocryptidae > Scytalopus > Scytalopus superciliaris. Next base: position 113,802 of record VXBX01009355.1, on the reverse strand, counting down.
CCTGAGCTGGCCCTGATGCCAGCAATTGAAAGGCTGGAACTGGAGCTTCAGTGTATTGGTCTGTAGCATGTTGGCTTACCTAGCAAAGCCAGTTTCCTTGTTCCTGCTTTGCCCCACCAGCAATACATGACTTGCCCTATCTTGTGCAATCCAAGCTAATTTTCTAGTGTTAGTAATTACTTTGCCACTGTGCTTGTAGACTTTAAAATAGAGCATATAAAGCACATGAAATCAATCTGCATTATGAGTTTTTCTATGTTAGACCTTTGTCTTAAATGAAACTCTTCTAAATATTGACATTCAAAGGGAAAATACTAGAGCTTCCTGGATGTTACGTGTCTAGCAAACATTGTTCTAGCTTTATTTTTTTCACAAATCAATCATTTTACGTAAGAAATTAGAAAACAAATGTATGCTTTGTCTGCACTAAGGATAGTAGTAGAATGCAACTGAGTTATGAGAAGTGGTCTAAGCATTGCTGTGTGGAGCACTCTGGGAACTCATTTACTGTGCCATGTCCCAAGAAATTTGCACTCTTTTGCCTACAGCCTGTGTTTTGCTTGTACTACAGGACTAAATATTGATCTTCTCAGTCCTGCTCTTTGTCAGGCTTTGTTTACGGCTCAGAAGCAGCACATGGAGGGTGGAGAAACTTACATTTTTTCCTGTTTGTATTAGCCATTGGCTCTAGATCAAGAAATATGTGATCAACATTTATTAAATATGATCAATTGCAGACATGTTAGTTCTCATCACTTCCACTAACGTTTTCCCATTTAAACTCTTAATTCTCCCTCCTGTGACCTCCAAATGGGAATTTGTCACAATCTGCTAGTGCTTGAACATTTCTGATGTTATAGACAGAGATTTATGGGTATCCAGGGCCTAGGTGATCTCAAGCCAGGCCAGCAGATCTCAGATCCTTTAATGAGAACTTTAGGGACTATTTTCACAACAGGGAACATTCAGTTCAGTGAAAGCTGACTCTATTTTCAAGATTACAAGCTGAAATTTGTGTCTTTATTGAGTCTCATGGCAAGCAGAACATACGGAAACTCCCACTGCATAAACCAGAGTGAAGGATGAGGGAGATCTCTGCTCCAGTGCCATGGCTATTTTATAATAACCTGAACCATATTATGCCTGGTGATTTGTTAAATTTGCATTCAAATTTGAGTTCAAAGCTGAAACCATGGCCAAGGTGAAGTTACCGGGAGTTTTGCTTTTGACTTCAAAGGGCCACCCTTTTTATCCAGGTCTACAACTGCCTGAGTGATTTGAAGAAGCACTTTTTCAGCTCCTCTGTGCAAATAGGTCTATTTGATGTACAGTTCTCTGCCATGGCAGCAGAATCTTTTCTCTATGAGGCTTCTGTGCTCCTCTCGCTTATTCCTTCTCCTGAAGTCATAAATCTCTGTTTAGGGCACCAAACACTTTCTTTGCAACAGCTGGTACTGATTTCAAGGATGCTCCAGGTAAAGAAAAAACCTCAGTGGAGCAATATGAGTCCTGTTGGCAGGCATTTCCCCCTGCATATTAAAGGGGAAAAAAAGGATCTTTTCTCTCTGTCATGCTTTCTTTTTAGAAGAAAAAACATGCAAGAAATGTCACTCCCACCCCCGAAGCAGTGACCAGATACATTTGCCATCAGTAGTTTATCCTGTCCCTCTAGGGAATGTAGGAGAGCTAGGAGAACTGCAGAAAATGATAGTGGGAGAGGGATGTGGGACTTCCTTGAGGAATGACAGGGTAGATCTCTTTTAGTGTGAATTTTAAAAGTCACTTACAGTGACTCTTAGAACAATGTCATCCCACTGCAATCTTTGTGGCTGAAATCATCATCATGGCTGGGCTTCGCGAACGAAGATTTGAGAAGGGCTCTACCCACGTTTGCTGCAAGCGCGCTGGTGGCTAAAAAGGCCAATGCGCGATAGGCAAGTCTGGACGCAAAAGGCACAGTGGAAAGTCTCCACAGGCTGTATTGGCAAGGCACGGTTCTTTCTGTGCTTTTTTCTTCCAGACTGATCCTGCATGCACTCTCAAAGGAAGCAGCAGCGTTATAGATGGTGTGCCTCCATGCCTCCCAATTTTCTTCAGTATGATGCTCCAAAGGGCCATGGCAGACCTCGATGAAGACAGTGTGGCTGAAATACCTAACTTCAAATGGACAGGATACTTGTCAACTTTCCTTCTTCCTCCACTCTCCAGATTTGCTATGGAGGCCCTGGCTGTTCTCCTAGCTCAAATAGTGTTTGACAGTTCAGTAATAAGAAAAAAGACAACTTTTTTTTTTTTTCCCTGTCTTTTCAAAATCCAGATAATTTAATGCAATAAAGAACTAAAGACATCAAAGCAAAGGAACTATATACATTGTACAAAGCATTGGCAATCTGTTCTCTTTTCAGAATTCTGACACGTGCTATGTAGTGTGGTTACAGCTATTAAGAAAATGCAGACATCTTTCCATGCAGTACTCTTGCTATTTAAAACAATAATGTGAAATCTGTTTTGATCAGCACAGAGGCATATACAGCTTTATTACTGGCTTTTGGTGAAGGTGGGTAGAGTATGTTGGCCTTGTGCTTCATTAGAGCAAGAGCATGGCAGTTAAGTCTGAATGAGAGACATAGATTAGATTTATGACACAGTGCAAGTTTTGTGTATGTAGACTGCTTTCTTGTTCCGTCTTCAGAGCTCTGCTTAACTTCTTTTGAAGTATGGTTGATTATCCTTTATTGCCTGTGATGGTGTTTTCAGAGATTTTCCTGTGCTACTCTACAACCCTTAGGCAGGAATGCTATTGAGACCTAACACAGAAATGCACAGGATCTGCTCTTACAATCTCTCATATCTAGAGGGCAGCATGTGAGCCTGTGCCAGCATCACCTCTAATTGCTCAACAGTTCCTGAAAGAGTTGATGGAGGGGACAAATACTCTAACACTCAAAAATTTTCAGAAAATATCTCTCTTATGGATCAGGCGATGGTCTGTAAGATGCCCAGGCCTCTATTTACCTTCAAGCAGTTAAAATATATAAACATAGAGGATAACATATTTTAGTCATTTTGAAAGGAGCGGATGAAGTGTAAGTTAAGTCTTCTACTGGGACTCCAAATGCAACTATACCTTAGGTTACCTGCTATTATTGGTCTTCTCCAATGTCAGAGCTATGGAAAGACCTTTGTGAAGGGAAAGGATCCTGCAGATCCTGAGATGCTGCAGCATCTCAGCAGCTCTGAATCCTACATGTTTTAAGTTTGGGCATGGACAAGCGAAAGGAACTAAAAAATACCAGTCATTCAGAGAAAACTGCCTAGTTTGTTTTTTTTAGAAGCTGAGACTGAGTTATCTTAGTTACCAAGATGATTATGCTTAACGGACTCAGGTTGTTTTGTTAATTATCATCCTTGCAAGTGAATTAATGAGACAGGCTGGATACAAGGTTTCAGATGAAAAAAGATGAATGGTAATTGTTGTGCTGTTTCATTTATCAGTTTGTAAATGAATCATTTTGCTGTATTATTTTGCCTGTCTGCAGTTTTATGTGAAATTTTAAGAGTGTTGAAATAACATTTTCACAGAGTTAATAAGCAGGCATTGGAGAATTCCAAAACCTGCTTGTTGCTCGGGTGGGAAGGTGAGATAGCAAGACTGATACTAATAACAAATAAGTATTTGTGAAAATGATGTATGTGTACACCAGGTCAAGGCTCTCTTGAGAAGATGTCCAAATCCCTGAGTTACCTCAGGATCATGAACTTTCCAGTTTGGTAGGGATATATGGTAGGTAGGAAAATTCAGCAGATCATTTTCAATACAGGAGAGTTCTTCCTTCCTCTCAAGCATAAGCGTAGTTGTACTTCCTGCTGAGCACATTCTGGTCTCTACTTCTGGATGGAAGCTTTGGAAATAAACATTCATCTGTTATGAAGGCTTCTAATGTGAATTGTAAAACTTTGTGGACTTTTTCCTCTTTGGTTATGAACCATGATGGGCTACACAAAGAAAGGAGACCATATTTGGTAAGGATCAGATTTTGTTGCTACTGAATTTTATTAATAAAAATAATGTGTTTTATTGCTATGAAGTATTGGCTAAAGAGACAGGCTAGACATTGACTAAAGAGATAGGCATCCATCAACAACAAAACTGTGAAGCAGACCAAGGGAATATAAGCAAAGGAATGGAGTTGTTTTCATCTTGAATCTTTAGATGGATTCCTGAGATTATTTAGTGCTCTTTTAGCCACTTAAGTTCCCATTGAACTTGGATTTGTCTTGATTTAGTCCATTCCAGACATTGTTACTTAATCTTTTACATATTCCAAGATGTCACTTGGATTACTAACCAGATTTTTTTATGCTGTCAGCCAGAATTTCCCCTGGAATAACTGCCTTGCTGCATCCAGATAACCATCTTCATATGAATAACATTTATTATTGCCCAACATGGAGAAATTCCAACTCCTACTCCAGTTGGGATGACAAGATTTTCAGACAGCCATAGTAACCTCTATGAAAACTCCTACATAGAGGAGATAGACTTATATTAAAATAATATTCATAATCTGCGGCTATTCCCTGTGGAAAGGGGATTTTAGGACTGTTGCATCTCTTTAGGTAGATGAGCCCATAGCATCAGACTGAAATACATTCAAGCCACCAGCTAAGCACACAGCTGAACCTAACGTAGCTGAAGGAGGACTTCATGGAAATGTATGGTCACAAGTTAATGGCTGGAAAAGATGCCAAAGCCTAACAATTGGAAAATACATTTGCTATGCTGCTTTTTGGTATGAAGCTGGTAAGATGGCAAAGTAGGGAGTGACAGTTACTTGTGTTGCATAACTGGATACAATAGTTCCTAGTTTGTCACAAAAAAATTCAATTAGCATTTCAAAAAGGCATTTTATACTTTTCAAATGGGACTGGCATTCCAAATGTAATATATAATCTGTAAATCAGAAGTTAATTTTCCTGATGTATTAAGTCATTTTCTGAGCATATCTAGAGAAAGATGTTTAATACTAAACTTTCCTCTGGCTTTTTATTTGCTGCTGCTTTTGGAATAATTGTACCACAGTTTTTATGATTTATGGAGAATGATACCCATTATCACAAAATAAGAATCCTATGTTCTGTGCATCTGTAATTTGTGTTACGTGACTAGGATACTTCATTATTACCATTGGCAATAGCACCATCAATTCTTATTCTTTTGATATGAATCAGGCTTTATTAGCATCAGGACAAATATTATGGATTATGACAGAGTAAGGCTCTTTAAGGATATGGGTAATAATGTATTGCAGGGACACAAATGAGCAAAAAGGGACTGTGGTAAACTTTGGGTAAGCCTGTTTTAATCCAGTCCTGTAAACTTCCAAGTCCATGTTAAATTTTACTCATGTGAATGGTGAAGCTGCCAATTGAGACCTGAATTATTCAACGAGAACAAGAGCACTGTTTTAAAATGGGCACTGCCAATCTGTGGCACAGAAGGCACATGTAACCTGCGAAATACCTCCATGTATTTAATGAGATCCCACTGAAGAGGAAGACAGAGCATCCCCCAGTGAAGTGTCACCATGGTACAAACCTGGTAGCTGGAAGCTCCTCAGCATGGGCAGGGCTCCATTTCCAAATAGCTATTGCCTAAAAGGAGACAGTTGATTCCATCCAAAAGGACATGATAGAGAAGATCCTTGCCCAGATCCTCACCCTAGGAGATGTTCCAAGCCATAGTGGTACATGTGTTGATACACTGTGCCTTTGATACTTAGCTGGAGCAACAGGACTTCTGTAGTTTGCAAGTCCAGCTTTGCTTTAAATGCTGCTCACTGGATTAAGTATTTGTCTTCCTTAATTCAGAACATTTTGTTTCCTGGCCTCCAAACAGGAACTCTCAGAAAATGAGATGATTCAGAAGGCTTGAGCTTAAAACACACTGTATACCTTTGAGAGGAAAATAGCACACGGTAGTGTAAAGAAGCACCTCTTCAATGAGCTGATGATTCTCTACCTACTGAGATGCTGTTGTTTTGTAGCTCGCTAGAGGGCATGTGACCATACTTTATAATCCTGAAGATAAAGAAATTCTTATTAGATCAGAGGTGGGGGGTTGAGGAGTGGAATGAACCAGATATAGCTGCATTGCAATGAGAAATGTTAGAATTGCACCCACTTATTTCAATTGCTCTTTTGAGTACACTGTTCAGAAAAGAAGTTTAGATTAGTCTTGCAGTATGCATATAGTGTCTTTTCTTTACCAGGGAATGGAAACAGAAGTATGCTCTGCAATTTATTCTGAATTCATTTTATCCTACTCTTTTTTCTTACTGTTTCTCTGGGGAAAAAATGTAGATACCATACTGATCCCTTCTTACACAAGCTGCCAGAATAAGCAACTCAGATATTCACCATAAATATTTCAGAATATCTAATATTTCTATTTGTAACCACTTAATCTTGTACACATGTTAGAGGAAATAAATTTTTTAAAACAATTATTTTAGATTTAAGTTTTCTGTAGGCAATAGAACCTAGAGGACCTGGTTATTTTTAATATGCCCCTACCTTGGAGCTTTAAAATATAGAGGCATTTGGGTCAGTTGTTTGCATCTGCTGTAAAAACAACCCCTAAATCTCCTGAATTTCCTAAGTATTTCCAGTTGCTTTCAATTTTGGGGGTAAAAAAAGGTGTAATCCAAATAAGTCTAGCAAAACCGGTTTCCCCCTCATTTTTCTGTCCTGTCTTGTATTATGCCTGAGTGCAAAGCTTTTTGTCCTTTATGACTGTAGCAATTTTGCTTTTGCTGAAGAGGACACAGGTATAGTACCTGTTAGTTAACAATGGATGCAGAATGAAATATCCAAATTCCAGACTACTTCACTTACGTTTTGTTTTATTTCAAACTCTTGCTGGTACAAACCGAACTTCATTGAGCAGTAGTCTATGTTTTTCCAAAGCATTGCTCCTCATCATCTCCTAACTCCAAGAGCCAGATCTAAAAAGCAAAAAAATTTTAAAAAGTCCATCAATTCTCTTGGACTTGGCAATGAAGAGCAGTGCAGAGAGACTCTATTGTTTGGTAAGGTTATTTGTTTCATCTTCCATCCATGTTTATAAAGGCAAGGGGTGAAATGTTTGTGTGGTCCATGAGTGGCCAGTGGAACCTGTTAATTCCTGTCTGGCATGCAGTTCAGTTGAAACGCATCTGCTAATTTTTTCTCCCTGCCCCATGTTACCTATCATGGCATTGCTCTCTGTTTTTCATTTGTGTGCTCTGGGTACCAGTGTCTGGTCAGCATTCAACCTAAGCTTCCAGAGGTCTTTAATTTGCCTTCCATCCCTCATGTGTGCACTGTTATTTCTCTGACTTCACTCCTCTGCCCAGCCACTGAGTCACCCTGGATCTGCCTTTGCACAATTCACATGGTTTTTCTCTCCTGCACTGTTAGTGGCTTTGTGAAGTGATAACTGTATGTTTCATGGGGGAAAAATTGTAAAGCATCCCAACAGAGAATGAGAAAAACAGAAGGGAAATAAAAAGCTGCATTTTCCACATGTAATGGCTAAAAAATAGAATATGTTACCCTCTTTAATCATTCCTCAGGGTTATCTTTTGCAACAGTGTCTACAGAAAGCCTCTGAAAGATGGTTGAGGCAGAGGACAGTAGATAGCACTGTGACTTTAATTATAGTGTAAAAAGACGTAAAGCATAAGTATATGAAAAATAAATAGTAATGGCTTTATATTCCTCCCATAACCTTCATATGCCATTATAAATGGCCTCCTGTTCAGGTGACCTATGGTGACACCTGGACTACAGGCTGCAACACAGAGTGCACAAGTGGCTTTGGAACAGCCGGTGTGAGCTTCAGGCTGGTGCTGGTAGCAACCAAGGTGGGGCAGGTCTTAGCCCAGGGCAAACCACAAAACCTCTTGACTAGCAGGGCAGGTTGACCTGCTTTGTTCTGCAGCCAGCATCTAGCCAGCCTGCTTACAAATACTCTTGTAGCTCAATAAGACACTACCATGTGTTCACATAGTCACATCCGCTGTCCGGAGAAGGGATGTGAAGCTGGGTGCCCTGGCAACAGCAACATTAAATAAAACTCTGCTCCTGGAGATGGGGACAGTTGTCACAGAGCCTCTGTGAAGTTTATTTGTCATATAACAAAAGTCTCTGGGTACGTTCTCCATCTCATCTGCATTAAGAGAGAAAACGGCTGGGGTTAAGCTGATGCACTTCAAAATTGTATTTTAAATCAGATTGTTACCAACCTAGCTGATACCAACCAATCCCCTACATTATCTTACATTCTGAATCTTTAAATAGAGCAAACTTAATTAAGGGGGAGGAAAAAAGAGTAAATAAAAGAAAGTAATAGTCTCTTTGCTGAAGGAAACAAACTTGATATATCAAACTAGCAAGAAACTTTTTTTTCAATATTGTTTCCCTTATTAAAGAAGAGCCCCATTCTGCATCTGAGATGAAGATTTGGATGGTGGGTTGAGATCACACTGAAAGTCAGGGTGGCCTACATCAGAAAAGTTGCATTTCACAGAACATTTGCTATTGATATGTTGGGAAAGTGTCAGACTTGCAGGAGGACTGGAGAGAATTTGCATGATACATTAATAAGAAACAGTTTAGTATACTAGATTACTAAAGCATGGTTAATTTTGAAGCCAAAACCCACACATTCTTAACTTTGTTTCCCAGCTGAAGAGCCAGTCGACTCTTATGTATTGTATGGGAACTGGAGTGTTATTTGAAAGCAAACCTGGTGTTTAGAAAATCCCAAACTGAGCTAACAGCACAGCATACAGGCAGCACACAGGATGTTATTTTAAGCTGTAATGGAGAAATGTCAGTACGCATGATATCTATATTTGCAGCATCTGTGTTTTGAAAAAGCATGTTACATATATTCTTGCTTTACAAGTCCTGCAAAACTGAGATAGTTTCATTTGTCTTGGGAAGTTTGGTATCTGACAAGCTGACAGGAGCTCTGCTCAACAATTCTGAGAGGCTTTAAAAGATGTAGGGCCATATGCTCTTCCCCTTCAGTGTTGATAAGGAACTGCTTTTTGAGACTGCTTTCCTCATTCCAGGAGCATTTTGAAAAACAATTTTCTGAACTGCAGAGTTTAACTAAATTTAACTGAGTTTGCTGTAAAACACCCCAAGCTACTGAACTTGTCTTATGGAAGCATTACTCAACTTTCCCACCTTGAGAAAAATGATGGGCTTATAGGAATGTATGTACTCTAGAGCTAATTTTAAATATATTATTGACAAAGCAGTCCTGTTTCCTGGGATCATATGAAGAATTAGAACTAGAGTAAATTACGTATAGTCTTAGTTTAATCAACACAATCGAAAAATAATACAACCTCCAAGTAAAAACCAAGGGTGGCATTGTTGCTGAATGATGAAAAAGCTATCAAATGCTGCTGTGATTAGCTGTAAATTCAATGTTTAGGAATGGAGAGGTAATTTTTATAATGTTGAAATCAGAGTGAGAAAGAGTTTGCATATAAGTAAGCTCCTAATCATCTTGGGGGGATTTTGCTTTGTTTTTTTGTGGGAATATTCTCTCTTTAACAATGATTGCATGGTAACAGGCAGTGGCTTTCACTGAAGCAGCAGAGCTGCACTGCCCAGACACTTTGTGCTGAGCTGTTTTCTTAATCTCACTGTTACTCTTGGAGTTGTATATGGTGTCCTCTGAAAAGTGCCCTAGATTATTGCTCCTTTTTTTGATTATGTTTTTTATACTCCTTTTTAAAAAATACCTTCTCTGATAGTAACCATCTGGATTGCTTTGATGATTTGTTACTGCCAATGTGGGTTGTGTGTGGTAGCAAATAAAAAGAATAGTCTCAGACATTAACTGGGTCACAAAATAGTACCAGGGAATTTGTAAGGGAGTTATTTCCACAACAATGTTCCATGTTCCTCCCTCTAGAGATACTGAGTTGATGATCACCTGTAAATCAGTGAGGACAAAGGTCACCAAAAAAAGCATGTAGTAAAACCATCTGAATGTTAAAAAAACAGAAACAAAACCCAGATATATCAGTAAACCCATATTATTTTTTCTTTGACTAGAGCAATGAGGAAAGGCTGAGAGAATTGGGTTTGTTCAACATGGAGAAGAGAAGGCTTCAGGGTGACCTAATTGTGGCCTTCCTTTACATGAAGGAAGCCTACAAGAAAAATGGAATTTGCAAGAATGTGTACTGATAGGACAAGGGGGAATGGCTTCAAACTAAAAGAGAGTAGATTAATTATTAGGAAAGAATTCTTTACCATGGGGGTGATGAGGCACTGGAGGTTGCTCGGTGGAATTGTGGATTCTCCATCCCTGAAAGTGTTCAATGGAGGTGGAATGGAGCTCTGAGCAACCCAGTGTAGTGAAAGTTCCTGTCCATGGTAGGGCAGTTAGAAGAAGATGATCTGTAATGCCCCTTCAAACCCAAACCATTCTGTGATTCTATAATTCTGTTTAAAGTTCTCTCCCCCACTGAAAGTCATGCCCTAGATTATTATCAGATTTACTTCTTCTTAACTCTCTCAGTACTTATTCCCTTTCCCTATTAGTTCTTAATAATTTGAATTCCACTGTTTTAATAACTTAATAATTAATTTTCTAACTACTGATACTTTATACAAATTTGAGTTGGCTAGTAGCACCTTTTGTTGCAGTCAAGTACTTCTGTGGGGATTCCAAAACCACCATTATTGAAGTGGGCAATATGAGTGATTTTAGTACCTACTATGTCAGGACAATATTTTAGACTATGAACTAATGCTTCAAGCCTTAGGGAAGCATAAAGAATCTAGCCTTGGCTGAAAGAATCAGAACTATAAAATGAGAATCATTCTAAAACCTAATGTTTCCATGCTACCATTAATTCATTATATTTTGCTTTGAAAAAAAAATTGATCTTTGAACCTGAATTTCCAAGTCCACATAGCTTTCTACACACAAACTAGCATTTCATCTAAATTATACATATAAATAAAGTTGCAACTTGCTCCTAAGACATAAAAAGCAAAGGTCAGATGATGGAAATAAAGGGAAAAACATGTAAATCTGTTTGTTCTGCATTTCTTGGCAGCCAATATATTCAGTATTCTGGTACTTGTTATGCAGAAAAATAGAGCTGCCTATTGTGGATAACAGCAAAAAAGGCAAAGGACCAGTTCTGTTCCTCTTGGAACTCCATCAGTGTCAATGTACTTGAACCAGGAATTCATTTAGCAGGGGTCTTCAAGTCATCACCACTTGAGGTTCAAGTGCTACCTTCTTCTAAAACTCAGAAAAGTTGTGTTAAGTAAGGCCAGCAGAAGGGTTTGATTAACTCTTTCAGCTGAAAAACTCTGGGACAGAGCAGGTCCTGGAGCACAGTGCGAGAAAGAGCCAAGCTTTGGGAAGGAAGCTAAAGCTGAGGTTTACATAGTCATTGTCTTTGAATTACCAAAGGCCAGAGTAGGGGTGGATTACCAAACACCAGAATGGGAGTAAATTTAGATGCTCCCAGGAGTATTTGTGTTTTGAGCAGTGAAACTAGCTCCCTTCTCTATTGAAATGGGCTGCACACCAAAGAGGAGAGGCTCCCTTTCCTTCCTCTTCTCACCCTTTTTTGTAATTTTTTTATACTGAGAGAAAATAGAGGAAACAACTGCAGCCAGGAAACTGAATGTAAATATACACTGGCAGAGTAAAATTGCAACATGGTGTTCTGACCTATAACTATTGACCTTCACAGTTGTTCTCCATCACCTGTGCAATTTTCCGGGAATGCATCCTGCATAGTTCATTGAGTGACTATCCTAAATTTACCCTCTTCACAGATTTCAAGGAGGAAAATAGTCCCATAATTCCATATATTGCTCCTACTTTATTTAGCAACTAAAAAGACAGAATCTATAAAACAATATAAGCCAGACCCCTCATTCTTTTTCTGCCCACTTTCAAAAACAGATAGAGCAAAGAAATAAGTATCTTTAGTGCTCGCTTCAGGTTCATTTTTCTCTCCTGTGCAAGACTGGGATAATAATTTGTTCTTTTTTCCATTTTCGTGAAAATTGTTTGTGGAATCTTGTTTTTCTTTTTTCACAACAAATATCATGTGCTCTGAAGAACACACCTAGGTGATCAGAAAGCAGTCATTAAGTTGGTGTTGCAGTGAAAAAACTGTTTCAATAGAAACAAATCAGAATTAAAAAAACCCCAAAGCCAACAAAATCTAGAAATTAAAATCCATTTGCAAAACCAAATGTTCTCATTTGTCTTTGAGATTACTGCTTATTTCAGTATTTCCTATATTTATATATTGCTAGTTACTGCAAGTATATTGGCATAAAAGGACAAAGTTGCTCAGGAATGACATTTAAAACATTATTTCATTAAGATGAGAAATGAGACGTCCTTTTTTTCACAATTACTTATGAAGTCTACTCTTTTTAAAAATACAATTCAATTGGAGAGGCAGCTTATGAGTGATCAATACCAGTTTCTTATTTTATCAAATACAGTTGTATTAACCTGTTAGAACAGATTTTGGGTCTATTTAATGAACTAACCATTCACCATAAATTGTAATATTGCAGAGAAGGAATTCTCCCTCTGTCATATTATCTCCTGATTCTAAAGCAATATACTTGCACTACAGAAACTGGGGGGGAAAGAGAGGGGAGGTAGAGTGGCTTATGTTCTAAAATATTTATATCTCTATCTTTTAGTTATATTCTTAAATAAGGGTGGGGAGTAAAATTGAACAATCACACAGAGAAGGAAGCGACCTCACTTTTCTGCAAAGCAAAAAAAGTCTTACTCTGGGAGTGGGATATTTATTGCAGCCTCTAGACACATCATTTAAGCTCCAAAACAATTTCTTTAAGATATTTAATTTATTTCATGAAAACATTTTTACATTTGCTCTTTTATACAGTCTTCAGCTGTGACTGCATTTATCAGAAAACATGAGATAAATGTAATAAGCAACAGTCAGCTAAGGTTGCACAGTGGTTTCCATTCTAACCCTTTTCAACCTCATAATTTTCGGCTGCTTTCATTCCCAAGAAGGGAATTTTCCTTACGGTTATTTTTCTTTGGAAAGTTTGAGTAAATTGGCTCCAATATTGCCAAAAATATTGCAAAGAAAATTGGTGTATATAGACTTGCTAATTATAGATATATTTCTAACAACTCTTCAACATATGCAGCTGGGGGAGGGAGGCTGAAATTTCAGCTATTTCCATATCAAGTCAGCCGTCTTTCTGGGCTACCGTGGATCTGTGTTTTGGTTTTGGTTTGTGAGTTGTGATCCTCTGGAAAACCACATGCTGAGCATTCACAGCATAGCTCACATACGTCTTCCTCATGTCGCTTCGTGCTGGTAAGTGCTCTGGCAGGGCCAGCAGGAGTCCTGCACGCAGTCGTGGGAGGAGGACAGAAAAATACTGCCTGGCCATTGCTGCTCCCCTCACTCTGCACATGTGGCTGGCTCCCAGAAGGGACACTGGAGGGTTTAACTTGTGGCCTCCCAGGTGCAGGACCTAAACCTTCACTGTATCTTGCCAAAACCTTTCCTTTAGGAAAGTACATCTTTCTCTAATCAGTGCTAAAATGCATACGGCTTCAGGAGCACCATTAGGCAGTGATTGGCTTAGTGACATGGTGAAGATGTTTTTGGGAAAATAATGAAATGGTTTAAAATAGTTTAAATTGGCTGATTATTGCACTGGTTTTTTAAGCAATGTTTATCAATGTCTATTAATCTTGCTGGTGGGGAGTGCTTCCCTTTGCTTTGTCATCCCCCAAGAAGTTGGTTATTGCCACTCCAAAGAGTTAATTGTTGTCAGAGAGGCTGATTGAAGTCCTGGACTGTGAGCAACCAAGCTAGTCCCAGTGCTCTGTGTTGTGAATTAACTCTGATACCATCCTGGACTGTTTTAATCAGGAAAAGGAGTTATTTATGAGAAAAAGCAGGAACGTTCACTACTCATCTTTTTAAAAATATATCAGCAGGAGAAAAATTATAAATAAGAGTTTTCAAAACAGTTTTATAACATCATTTGCCTTCCTGCTCAGGAGGAACATGGTATTAGCAGTTAGACCCAAAAATTCAGAAATCAAAGGATGTGATATTTCTTCTCCTGTTTCCATGCCCAGAGTTGCACGCTGTGAGCCTGCCTCTCTCCAGGCTGCGGTTGTGCCTCCTGCTCTGGGTGCAGCTGGGGCCACCCATTGTGGCTCAGCTGGGCTAGGCGGCAATTACACCAACGGCTGTGCTTGCTGACAGTTTTGGAGAGAGGGTAAGCTTTGGAGAGGAAGAGGTGAGCTGGGACCTCTTGATGTGACCCGGCTAGGCAGGCAGGACATCAGCAGGGGGATGTTCTGCAGCTGGCATCAAAGCCCTGCCAGGGGTTGTTTGTGGTGACAGCCCAGCGAGCACTGGCTGGCTTGCTTGCTCTGCTCCCTGGGCATACTGGCAGAGCCAAGCAGCAAAACCCAGCCACTGCTGCCAGCACCTCCCTACACCATCCTGGCACTGCGCTGACAGCATGTCCCATAGCAGAGTGGTAAGGGTTGAAAGCTGAGGAGGAGGAAGAGTTTTACTCTCTTGGCCATCTGTCCCAGCACCTGCAGAAGGATCTCCACGACATGTTTGGGTCACAAGCTTATGGTTGCAACTTTCACACATCATCTGTCAAGACGGAAAGAGGAGGAGGAGCAGGACAGTTCTTGGGGCATGGGTCCTACCTATGGGTTTCAGTGCTGGAAGAAACATGGCATAAGCTCTAATGAGTGGTGCTCCTGATAACAATATAGAAATATTATCTGTGAAGAGTTTTGTGGTGGCTACATTAGTGTGGAATTCTGGAGCTGGCACCCACCTGTCATGCCTTTGGGCCCCAATTTGTCCTCTGGGTGCTTTGCTGGGGCCACAGTCCCAGGACCTGAGGCATTTGGTGGAAGTGCTGGACTGAGTGTATCCCCTTGCCCTTGGACCCCATCCTACCACCAGTGCCTGCATGTTCTTGCCGTTCTACTGCCATGCAAAGCCTTTTCTGTTGAGCGAGTTTGGTTGTGATCTGAATATCAAAATGGTGAAACAGGAAAGAAATGAACCCAAAACTCATCCCCATGAAGACCTGGAGGACAGAAGGGAAAACAAAGCTCCCTAAATGTGCTTTTCTCAAAAAATATTTTTATTGTTGAGCTGTAGTCTTAGTAAAACCTAGTTATTGTTTGATGGTTTTGACTGAATTTTTCTGTCAGAAATTAAAGAAAAGATGGAGTAGGCCCCAGGAGCAATGCTAAAAGAGGTTTGGCCATATCCAAATTGTGAGAGTTTCTGTAAGGGGCAGTGGAAATTCAGTGCAGCTGGTGAACCTAAAAAATAATAACAAAAAACAATACACCTCTGTCTAATGGAATGTCTTTCATATGACTAGTATTCCTAAATGCTTTACATAGAATTAAAAACAGATTTAATTTGAAGAACAGGTAATTTTGTTTGTTTAAGGGAAAGAAAAACATAGGGCATTAAATTGAACTAAAGCTGGTGTAAATCAAAAAGGGTTCAACTAAAGTCATGTATCTTAAAATATAGATGCTGTAAATTACACAAGATTGTAATCTGGCCTATAATATTTTACATCTATGATGTGTAATTTTGGCCCTTTGGGGGAGGTCAGATAAAGGATCTTCTCATTATTATACTATTTCCTTATTGTTCTCAAATTGAATATATTAATGTCTCATGTTTCTTCATTTCATACTTTTGTCTTGACTTCTGCTAAATTAAGCCTTTTCCACATATTTCCTCTTTTAAAACTTTCAGAGCCAAAGGTGTGGGAAGCAAGATGAAAAAAGGTTACTTTCCATGTTTTTTCTGCCCTCTCCGCCCCCCAAAACCTCTTCTTCCAAGAAAAATGAAAGAAGGCCTACAATTAACCTGCTGGAACTGCCTGGCAAAGAAAAATAAAGAGATAGTAGAAAAGCAATTAAAATTTTGCCCTTTTTTTTTTTTGATCAAGAGTAAGTTGCAAAACTGGAAAAATTCAACAAAACTTTTGTCAGTTTAAAGCCACTCAATTTTCTCGTTAAATTTATAAATAAGTGTAATTAAAAGAAACACCAAACTATTTGTAAAACAGAAATATGTGTTTGTAACATTTAAACATCCAACATTTGTTCAGGGTATGAATACCTGATTTAGATATAAAGACAGTCTTTACTCTGTGGTGTGTCTCCTCTTCATGGGTGCAAATATGACAAAAGAAAACCTATTTTTCTAACAGCAAGCATTCTGATGTAGCCCAAAAGAGATACAAATACACATTTCTGTATTAAAATAAATATGGGTTTTATCATTGAAGGAGAACTGTCTACTTGCGATCCGCTGAGGTAGTTCTCAGTGTTTGCACTGGAGGTCTCACTGACATTTGATGAACGTGGCCCTCTTGACTGTCAAGCTTCTGTGCATGGGTTGTAACCAGCACAGCCTCTCCTTTTGCCTCCTGGAAATCTTTGGGAAGGATTACCAGTTGATGCTAAACATGGAGGGGATCTTTGGACAATCTGCTTCCTGAGTTAGGGCATAAGTCCAGCCTCTGATGGATCTCAGAAAGATGTGTGGTTATGGTCAGGATCAGGTTCAGTCTGCAATATGAGAGTGCCATCCCACATGTTATGTAGCATTTGCCATTGACTGTGGTTTTTGAAGTAATGCTGCTTCCATTATTCTGTATGGTTAGCTGCAAAAAATCCTTCTGGGTGCAAAAGACAATATTGCTCTGAAATGTTTGACTAACCACACACAAAGGATGTGGGTCTTAGCTCCTCCAGAATAGGCATCCAAACTTAGTGGAGAACTTAGTGGCAAACTGTCTTTCTGCCTGATCTGTAGTGTGACAGTCTTTGCTTAGTGAACTCCATGCTCTTGATCACTGTTTTTTGTAGCTGGTACCTCTGGTATATCCCCCACGGCACTTAAATGTTTTGGCAGTTCTTGGTGTCTCTCAAGATCTATGTTGTAGTGGCACAGTCATAAACCTGAAAAGCAGAGATGCTTCTTGGTATTTTTGCCTCTGCACTGTGTTACTGGAGTAGATATTGTGAAATAAGTCTGTTTCCTTGAAGGACATCAGAGTTGCTGCAATGAGGAGCACAGTAAATCTACACCTTGGTGTGGAAGTCTGCATTTGACCAGTTTGAAGTAGGTGTGGCATGGGTTGAATGCTAGTTAACAGTGTGTATATGTGGGGAAACAAACCAAAACAAAAAAAAAAACCCACCAAAGTACTAAATAGCTTGTTCCTCTACAAGTATGCTATGTATCTTGCTTTTGTTAAGGGTGGAGTGGGGGGAAAGCTCCTTCCCAACACAGATTTAGTGTCTGCCCATCTACTTCTGAATTTCGTGGTCTTGAGCAGCATGTTGGTCTGGCTGCAGCTGCCCTGCAATGAAGTGGGTTGTTGCTTCCTCTGGAGGGAAATGTCTGTCATGGCAATAAAACAGAACCTGTTTCTATTTCCTCAGAGATGCTGCAAACTATCTTCCCTTCAGAGCAGTGAGTTACAAGATGCTCATTTCCATTCCCACTAGATTTAAATTAATGCCTGGAAACTTGGTTGAATACAACTGACTGATGAATTCCATACTTAGCTGAATCTGGACTGATTGAAAAAATTATTTTGGGGCACCTACTCTTAGATATCTGAAAAGTTTTGTTTGTTCCTCTCCAGTTTTCTTACAATTTCTAGAGGTTATGAATATACAGGGTCTTTCTTATTTGCATCTAAGGACCTAGAATGTGGTTTGCATTTTTCATGTTTAAATTTAAGTAATAATTTTAATAAGATATTAATATAAATGTTTAATTATTTTAGACAGTCTACTTACTATCTGATTCCATAGGTGCTCTTCTAATACCACAGATGTCCATTTACTTCAAAAAGAGCTGAAAGACATTTGCATGAGCTCATCATATCGCATGTTTATTGTCATGAATTCTCTTTGTATGTCTTATCAAATTATTTTGTTCACTTTGTAATCTTCCCTTATTCCTAGAAACTCTGGTGCAGAATATTCTACCACTGACTTAAAAAGTTATATTCCTTCCTGGGTAAGAGAAACATAGGTGAGATAACATCCAAAGAAATTATAATTTGAGGGGAGTTGCTATTGCTGTCCCCAAAATTAACAAACATGACAGTTAATTGATTCAGAACCCAGTTAAAGATAACATAAATTCTGAACTATATACAGCATTTTGGAAAAGTGGGCCTTTGGAAGTGTGAATTGACACACCATTCCACATATTTTGATCAATATTCCAGACCTACCTATAACTTTATCAAATGTTTAGGACATTTTGCTTGTCCACTTTCTGCAGTAATCTTGCAAAACCTGCCAACTTAATATTTTTATAGATTTGGTACCATCTATGAAGTGGGACAGATCAGGGCTAAGGCTCTGTGGTGGCATGTATGGAGAATACCAGGAAGAGAGATGTGAATTGTACCTTCAGTCATCTCTGCAGTGTATTTATCCCCAGCAAGAAAACAAAATATAACTAGGTGTTATGGATTTAAAATCTTGGAATTTTTCTTTCATCTACCAACC
>VXBX01009355.1:26016-91920 GCA_013400415.1 Scytalopus superciliaris | reverse complement strand
TTTTTTTTTTTTTTTTTTTTAAAGGATAAAAAAGAGGATAGTCCTTTTGGGGGAGGGGAGATGATCGTGCTGATGTGGAATAAGTGCTCCTGCTGTCTCCTCTTACTAGCCGCGGTCCTGATCGTGGAGAGTTCCCAGCTAGACAGCTCCAGCTCCAAGGTGAACTCCATCAAGTCCACCCTGATGGGGGAGGCTCCAACTCAGGCAACCAACAGATCTGCAGGCATCCACCAGGGACTGATTGTTGCTAGCAGTAAGAAGGGCAAAATGCTAGAGCAGATGGGAAAACCGCCCAAGCACTATCACCGGCAAGGAGAGGTAGGACATCGCTTCATTGCTTGAGTGTCTGTCCATCTGCGTGCTATATGCAAATGATTGCTGGTCTTCTCCTCACATTGTTTTCAGAGCTTTAATATGTTAAATTAATTCGTTTACTTCATCAGGGTTGTCTGGGACAATATCATCTCATAATTGGTGTCAAGAACTGTGAAAGTGGGAGTTGGGAGGTGTTAAAGCATTCATTTTTCTCTGTAGGGTTAATATCTGGTGGACGAAAGAGCAGTCTTAAGAAACTGTTATCTTCAGCACTTCTTTGACTCCTTCAAAGGGCTGCTAGAAGTAAAGGAAGAAATTTCGTGTTAACTCTCAGTCAGTAAATGAATTTGAATAGGTGAAGAAAATTTGAGCATGAAGGAAAAACTGTTCACAGCAGAGAAATTAACTTAGTTTTAAAAATCATATCTAGCAAACTGATCTCTCATATCTTGCTCCTTGGTGAGAATAAAAAAGCGTGCTGTCTCAGCAGTATAGTTTAAGGTACAGTCATTTGTTTAATATGACAGAAAAATTCTAGGTTTCTTGTCCAGAATACATTTCAGTTGTTGTGGTAGTTTTGTTTGATTAGGAAAGTTTGAATGTAAAGAAGACAGAAAAGGTTATAGGAAGTCTATTTGAAAAAAAAAATAAAAAATTAAAGACCCTGACTTGCTTGTGTAGTCTTTTTTCCTCTCTATCCTGCTTGGGAACTTGAAAGTCTGATAGAAAATTATATTCATTCATCTACTCTTATGGTAAACTATAAAGCAGCATTTTAAGCCATCAGTCCTCTGCTTCTCTCTCAAGTCTTAGCTTGGGTGGTGTGCATGTTGTGCATTGTGATGTTGAGAGAGGTAGACTTCTTCAGAAAATAATAGATTTTCTACTATGGGTATTATTAGTATCTCTAAATACAGCTGCTTTTCNTTTTTTTTTTTTTTCCCCTAGGGGATCCTTTTTAAAAATTATTTTTTTTCTCCTCTGTCTCTCAAAGCAGCAGTTCCTTGAGTGTGTGGCATTGAGATACATTGCTTTGTTAACAACTTTGGGAGACATTTTTAAAAACTTTTCCCCCTGTCTTCTATTTTTTTTTTTTTTTTTTTTTNAAATGATTGCTGGTCTTCTCCTCACATTGTTTTCAGAGCTTTAATATGTTAAATTAATTCGTTTACTTCATCAGGGTTGTCTGGGACAATATCATCTCATAATTGGTGTCAAGAACTGTGAAAGTGGGAGTTGGGAGGTGTTAAAGCATTCATTTTTCTCTGTAGGGTTAATATCTGGTGGACGAAAGAGCAGTCTTAAGAAACTGTTATCTTCAGCACTTCTTTGACTCCTTCAAAGGGCTGCTAGAAGTAAAGGAAGAAATTTCGTGTTAACTCTCAGTCAGTAAATGAATTTGAATAGGTGAAGAAAATTTGAGCATGAAGGAAAAACTGTTCACAGCAGAGAAATTAACTTAGTTTTAAAAATCATATCTAGCAAACTGATCTCTCATATCTTGCTCCTTGGTGAGAATAAAAAAGCGTGCTGTCTCAGCAGTATAGTTTAAGGTACAGTCATTTGTTTAATATGACAGAAAAATTCTAGGTTTCTTGTCCAGAATACATTTCAGTTGTTGTGGTAGTTTTGTTTGATTAGGAAAGTTTGAATGTAAAGAAGACAGAAAAGGTTATAGGAAGTCTATTTGAAAAAAAAAATAAAAAATTAAAGACCCTGACTTGCTTGTGTAGTCTTTTTTCCTCTCTATCCTGCTTGGGAACTTGAAAGTCTGATAGAAAATTATATTCATTCATCTACTCTTATGGTAAACTATAAAGCAGCATTTTAAGCCATCAGTCCTCTGCTTCTCTCTCAAGTCTTAGCTTGGGTGGTGTGCATGTTGTGCATTGTGATGTTGAGAGAGGTAGACTTCTTCAGAAAATAATAGATTTTCTACTATGGGTATTATTAGTATCTCTAAATACAGCTGCTTTTCATAAGCAACACTGTAGCAGCAAGGGAGCTGCCAACATTCAGCACTAAAAAGGCAAAATACTCAATGCCTGAAGGGTCTGTATGTTGCTTACATTTTCCTTAAAGCAGCAGAGAAGCTAAAATTCAAGTAATTCACTGAATTTGTGGAAATATTTCACATCAGCTTTCTAATAATTGAATGTTATCACTTGGTTTTGTGTGCAGGCATAATAACAGTAGTGGTAGTTTTGGGTTTTGTGTGTGAGAAATTTGTTTTCAAACTCCTCCAAGCTTTCTTTCCCTATTCACTCAATTGTTTTATAATTTACTCGGAATTTGGTCACCTCTCCTTGCCTCTGAGCAAAGTTTAGTAACAGATGCTGTGGTGAAGTTTCATATTGCTAAAGTACTGTGCTCTTTTCTACTTCACATCATAACAATTACCATGTTGAATCACCTTGAGGAAATAGAGGAGCCCAATACACTTTCCTATATGTTCTCCTTGAATTTTCCTTTGTTTTCTATGTATTCACAAAATGTCAATATACAGGTCCTATTTTCCCACTGAGTACTATCAGTCTCATGAGTTTTGTGAGGCTGTGCTGTACAGCCTTTTACCTTTTGGGGAAGTCTTGCTACTTTCCCCTATGTACATCATCCTCAGCACTTCAGTGCGTATTCAGAACAATGTTGAGAGTAATTAGTTATAATTTACCCAGTTCCTGAAAAACAAGTTGTAATGCCCACCAGTGGAATTTGCCAGATTTGCCCCTAACTTGCCAACCCGAATTGCGGTTTGCTGGGGACTTCTAATTACTGGCATGGAGTCACAAGGCATGCTTCAAGTGAGAGGCAGCACTGTAAGTATCCATAGTGGAGAATAGATGTCATGCATGTTAACATGTTGTGTTTGTAGCACAAGCAAAGACCCCTGAAGAACTGGTGGCTTTGACTCCCAGGGAGCGAGGCCTGACCTCCCACCAAGGGCTGTCAGCGCTCATTTCACCCTCTCTCTCTGACACGCTGTCCCCAGATTCTGCATGGCCTCACACAGATGTATGTGGAAATGATGTAGATTTGATCCCAGTAATTGTAGACGCTACTTTTGGATGTCCATCTGAAGCAACACAGTTAACACAGAATTGCAAAAAACCAAGAAAAGACAAGTAAAGAAAAGAAAATAGAAAAGAAGTGTATTTTGTGATAACGTTTTCTCTTTGGTGATACTTCCAGTTGCAGGGTTGGTAAGCCGCTGCATTTTTTAACAGCAGTGTGACACATATCAACCAATTAAGACGTGGCATTTTCGTAATTCTTTTTAAAGTACTCTCTTATAAGGTTAGTGTTTGATTTGTTTAGATTATGGGACTTTGCAGCGAAGTTTACCATGCCACTTGCAAAAGAACAGGTGTGTGCTTTTTTTTCTAAAACAATCTGTTGAACTATTGGAATTTATAATGTCTTTAAAAATAAGAGTACCTTTTATATCTTGGCAACATTAAGGGGGGAGTTGACTGTCTTGTTTACAACTAGGAAATAGTTTTAGTAAGGACCAAAGATATGCAAGTTATAGAAAAATTAATAGAATTTTGCTGTTGTGACAGCTCTGAGCTGTGCTTTCAACTCTGCACATACACACAGAAAATCAGAGGACTCTAAAACTGATGAAAGGACTATTAGCCTGCAACCTATTTGCTTTTCAATTATGGTAATTCTCAGGACTAGGAGCAACTTGGGAGTCTTTAATCAGCAATAAATCAACAGATACAATAGTTCATGACTTATCTAGAGTGTTGATGTATTTCAGCTGGTAGTTACAGTGCTTCTGCCCAGAAAGGGCAGATCCAGCACTCCTTTGTCAGGCAAAGTTCCAGTTCAAGTTAATGAAAATACATGAGCAAAGCAAGCTGATCTGGCTTGCAGAGAGACTGGTGGGGCAAATGTGGATTTTAGTAAGACATTTTTATGTCTTTCTGAGGAATATTATTTATTTTCTGTTCGTATTCCCTTTACTGCCTTGGATCAGCAGAGAATGAGAAGCATTGATGTGTTAAATCAGTGAGATTTCACTCTCTTCAGTGTTCTTCACTGTCACTCCTGTTCTTCCCCTTCTGCAAAGTGTTAATGTTTTCCCAATTTCATGGAGAATCAAAAAGTATCTGCAGCATTTGCACAAGGGAAAAATATACTCAGAAATAGGACTGTACAGTACATGTTACTCTAGGTTACTTTGAGGAGGAGTTGGTATTATATACTTTCTTCTATCAATTTCCTTTCTTGATTTAGGGAAATGGCTTCTAGGAACATCTAACACTTCAGTAGTGTAGCCTCCCAGGGAAATTGTTCTGGATATATCATCTCTCCAGAAAAATACGATGTAGTGAATAAGGTCATAATTGGCAATGAAGGTGAATTAATTTTTCTGCGTGTTAGCTATAGCTTCCACTATGTTCAGGCAAGCTCTCCTGTGTGAGTATTCTAGCTCAGCTATAGAGATGCAGCTTGAAAGGGAAAATACCACATATCAGTAGCTGTGATTGAAAAGCATATCCATTCTGTAGATTCCTGGTTAATGTCTCTGCAGTCTCTTTAATTCACTTCACCATCTTTTTCACTTCTTGCCTCTGGGTTATAGTCCCTTCTCTCCTCTGAAGCCTGTTCCCTCGGTCAGTGCTGGGGTTTGTACTCCTTCACACTCAACCACCTTTAATAATCTAGTAGGCTATGACCTACCAGACTTAATTTCCAACTGTTTTCCTTCTTCAATTCATGTGTGCTATTATCTTCTGCCCTTTCCATGTCCTGGATACAAGCCATTGTTTCAGCTCTTTCCCTAGCAAGATGTGTCTTCTATTCCGTTTGCTTCTGCATAGCTGTTTCGGTTTGCGTTCCCATTGGTACTGTCCCTCCCCCGTGCACATGATAGGAGCAGCAGCAATGAAGGGAAGAACTGGGATGGCCAGGAGAGAGGACCAGCACAACTGTGGGGCTGACTAAGAGATAATGAGGTCTGGGAAAGGGAGAGAGAAATGAGAAGTTGGATCAAGTTTTAACACAACAGATGACTATCAGATAAGCCTTAGTATTCCACATGCATCCAGTTTAATAGTAAAAATGTATTTATCTTTTTTTAAACTCTATTGCAACTTGAGCTAAGAGGTTTAAGACCACAGAAGCCAAACCAAAGAGGCATTAATTCATATCACTAATTTGATACTGATGTCATACCTACTAATGTAAGGACATACATGTGTTTCTTGGACTGGATGTAGTTACCCACAAGGACTCGGTAGAAAATGTTTGGATGATGCTTCGTAGCAAGTAAAACAGCATGAGATGTAGTAATTGAATGCAGTGCCCTGACAGCATTACAATAAAATGAACCAAAGACACAAAAATTGTAACCACAATACCTTAAATAGCTAGCAACCATGACAGTAAAAATTGCTTCTCCATGGGATTAAAAATAAATTAATTACAATACCTAGAAATTACATCCAGCAATAGCTGCCTCTTTTTTTTTTTTAATTAAGTAAATACAGAATTGCTAAATCTGCAAAGGTCACCAGAGTATCTATTCTTTGCTCCTGCTGTTTGCTGTTAGGAATCTGGGCGATGTACTCATTTACTGGCAGCAGTCTTGCTAAATAGTCGAGTGGCTGGTCTTTTAATTGCAAAAACAGGATGCAGAGTATTATCTTCTTCCTGGGTCATTCTTGGTGTCCTCTTCAAAATTTTATTATTAATTGACTTCTTAATATAGAGCAAAACCTCCCTGTAAAGTAGCTTTAGTACAAATATTTCCCATTAAATTTGCAACAATGCCTAGAAAATTTATAGAACTCTGATGTGCTGCTGGGTATGCAAGTACTTAGGAAGAGTCAGTTTCTGTCTGGAAAGTCTGTCAGAGTTTAAGGACAACACAAAAGATGATGAAGCATGATTACATTTTGCCCTCAGAAAAGTGAGTCTGATTAACTCATTATGTCTGATTAACTGATGCTTTGCAGATGCAAATATAGCACGAGTTTAATTTTGATTTTAATTATCTCAACACTGGATGTATCTTGCAAACACTTCACAGCTCATGGTTTGTCAGTTGAGCCTTTGGTCCTTTTACAGTTGTACTTACAAATGCCTCACCGTGGAAATGTCATTTAGGAGGAATTAAACTCTGCAAAGGAGGAGCCCCATGAAGCTTCTGCTTCTGTTTGCTTTGTGAGTGTTGCTTTCCCCTCCAGGTTTTGTATATCTGTTAATTTTTTAAAGTGTATCCAAACAAGTTTCATATATATGTAAAAATATTTGTTTGGAGGACACTTTCAAAGCAGAGAGCTCCCCTTTCTTCTTGGACTTTCCAAAGTCCCTACCAAGCTCATGGTACCCCTCATATGCACACACTGGTCATGGCTGGCAAGAGTCAGGTGGCGCTGGGCCAGCCTTGGATCCAGCAGCCCCCGCTTGACCCATCCTTGCCATGTCCCAATGCTGTGGAGCGTCACGTCGGTTTTAGCACTGCAGTCATGAAATATTTATGATAGATTTGAGGAGCTGGAGTCTATATGATGCTACAGGAAGAGTGAAGAAAACTAGAAGCCACTATTCTACTTTTCCTGCACCGGTAGCACTCCAGGTGTATGAAGAATTTTAGATTTATTTTATTTTATTTACGTTATTTATTTTTTTAAGTGAACTGAGGATAATTCTTTTAAAATCTTTCTTTCACTGCTATGTTCTAGGCTATGTTTCTAGTACCTTTAGATTGAAACTACTTCGCTGGGCTTCATATCCATGAATGTAAAAGGTTTACACAAAAGTCAAGAAGCTCTGGAGGTTTACTTTGTTGTTCTTTTAAAATTAATTTTACCTGAGAAGGTCTTAATTGTTATTAGAGAACATGGACCCTCATCTCTTCTTTTTTCATCAAGTATAGATATACAATGACAGTGCGTGCCCCACACCATCACTTTTCTTCAGTATGATCTTTCTCTTTTTGATTGAAGGGCAGATTTATTTTAATGGAAAAGATCCTGAACACAAAGCAATTTTCAAATTGCAGTGAAATGTGAAAATATATGAATTTATGAGTCTTCCAAGCTAATTGCAGAATCCTTTGTTCTAGAATGTTCTAGAAAGTAGTGTTAGAGGGAGAGTGAGATGACTTAAAAGGATACATATGTTCATACTAAACGATCAAAACACAGCAATCGTCATAACATAATGAGTTTTGTTCATCTTAGTTACAATTTTCTTGGGATTGGCCTTGAATCCATCTATGATTTATACATTTGTATTCACAGAAACAGAACTTGAGTTATGAAGATAAATGGATATAAACACACAGTGGGAACGGAGTCCACTCATTCAGCAGCTATTTTGTTCTTACTAAGGGAAAGAGCAGGACAGTGCTACAAAAAGGAAAAAAAGCTTAAAAATTGTTGGTTTTCCCTCCTCAGAGCACATGAATACACAGTTCAGCCCCTTGGGACTTTCTTAAAGCTTAGCTTTGATATGATTGAATTTTCATATGCATAGTAATGAATCTTTGAGACATGCATGTTGCACATATGTAGAGTGCAAATGGCACTGGTTTAGCATTTCTAGCAGTAAGCAAAGACAGACTGTTCTGCACATGCTCAGGAATAAGGTGTTGCTTCACTCTGCAAGCCTTCTGCCTCATTCTCTGTGCATCATGTAAGTGTGAACCAGGGTGTGCATGCTTTTAAAAGCATATTTATCGGTCCACTGAATGAGAGGACAGGGTTCAGTTCTACGTGTTTTGGCAGCTTGCCTTGAGTAAAGCAGTGGCTTGCTTGTCAGCATGATCTCTTCTCTGCAAGTCTGAAATTACTATAGTGGAGATCTCTTCAAGAAATTGCGAACACAATGCGTTTATGTTGCAGCAGGAAGCTTTTATTCTTGGCCTTTTGTTCTTAATGAGAACACCATCAGGGAAAGTAATGCATGCATCTGATGGGGGAAGAGCTCCTTTACTTTTCCTTTTGCACAGAGCAAGGTAGTTTCCAGAACTGGTTTTTTGGGTGGGTTTTTTTTGCTATATGTTCCTACAGAAAACATTGCATTTTTTCTTGACAATCTGAAAAGGTACTAAACTGGACATTTTGCTGTAAAACAAGGTTTATGGAAGCAGGGGAGATACCTGTGTGTAAAACAACTAACAGAAATTCAAATTGATAAGCCTCAGCTGGCATTACCTTAGTTCAATTCATTTTCAGAAGTATCAGAGAGATTTAGGCTGTGTCAAAGGCAAAAAAAAAAACACCAAAAAAAAAGGAAGTGACAGATCTGTTGCCATCTTGTATTTGACCTTTTTGCTTTCATAGGACTTTCTTTCTTCCTTTCAAGTTTTTGGGTTTCATTGTTTCAGGTTGATTTTTTGTTGTTGTTTGTGGGTTTGTTTGTTTGTTTGTTTGTTGTTTTATTTACTGCGAAACTCTAGTGTTTGGTGAAGTACAGCAGCAATACTCCAGATGGCCAGTGCAAAGAGCTGTGGGCTGGCAGACTGTCTTTCCAGTGTGTGTCTTCAGTAACAGCTGAGTGAAAAATGGTCAAATGAGGCTTCTGTTGGGCTGGCCTGTCAGGGCTAGTACATACTACAGAGCTTGCCATATTTGCTTCTTTTGGCTTCAAAATGAGAGAAGGGATCCTCCCTCCCATCCAGTACATTGGGAATTTCCTGGGAAACTCAGTATGCTGTTCTCTATCTCTAAAAAGAAAAGTTTGTGTTTCTCTCTATCCTTTGGAGCTTTAGGTTGCCCAGGATGCAGAGATTGAGCTGTGTCTTTTACTGTGTATCTCTGGTAGGAGAAGTACTGGGTGGATGCTTGCTTTTTTCAAACATCATCTTCCCTGTTGTTCTTCAAGGAGAAAAGGAGAGAGGAGATGTCAAATGGTCATGTTTTACCAGATGTGTCATTCTTAAATTTCAGTTTGTCATCCAGAAAGGTAGCAATAAAGATACCATCTGAGTCACATAACCAAACACTGCGTGTGAGTTGAACACTATGGGATGCCGAGCAAAACTGAAAGTTGTTCTTCCAGACCCTTTAAGTTCCTCTTACTTTCCAAAAGACTAAATTTACAATGTATGCTATTCATAACTAACTCCTGTGGCAGGGAGAGAGAATGGGTGTGGGTCAGAACTGAAGGATGGGAACCAAGGAAGGACTGAGAAACCAGGAGGTTGCCATCCTCTCTCCACACTTTTTCCAGAGTGCAGCCAAATGTTGATGCTGTCTCATGTGTCGTTTTACAGGTAAAGAGGAAAACTGCCTAGGCTTAAAAGTCTACTTTATATTTTGGTGTTAGTACTAAACTGCTTGGCTGCATAAAATGTTTCTGTAATTGTTTAAATACAGAGTTTTTAAAATGCTCTTTAGGAATGCTTGCAAATGTCTGTGCTTGGTTTTGTCCCCATTGCTATCTTCCAGACATCCCACTCCTCGCCAAGAAAAGGGCTTTTTAACAAGAAGAATCCTCTGAAAATTACTTTCTGAGGGGGTCCTGGCCACAGCAGCTGCAACAAATTGCAACTGAACTTCAGTCCCAGTTGTTTTTTATTGCTAAAAGGATAAGTGACCAAGTAAATAAGTATGAATAAGCTTCATGACAATTTATTAAGTATCAAATTGTAGTGTGTGATGTTGTTTAACCAGAAGATTAAGGTTTTCTCTGTGGAGGGAAGTTTCTCTCAGACTTTGTACCCCTGCTTAAGCTGAAAGAGGCTAAGAAAGTCTTGCCAATTCCAAACTGTTCTGTGGTTAGGCTGACTTAGGGTTTTCCTTCTGCTGATGCCTTCATGCTGGGGCCCATTCCATGATGCCAGCACAGGCAGAGTTACAAGCAGCACGAGGCAGCCATGCAGAGGAGTCATGGCACTGCAATCGAATGCCATGCTGATCTGCTCCCCTGCGGTGTAAACAAGGCTGCGGGGGACATTTTCTGAGCAAGATGTTTTTGAGTAGCAGCATAGCTTCAGCATACTCAGATTATGCTAACTGGGAAGCATTTTTGGCATGATTTTCCAAATAAGCAACACAGAGTCCAGGAAGGTCAATGAAGGATGGAGCAAAACCTTGGGATGGTACAGGCTGCTCTCTTGTGTCTTTGAGCAGCATTTGCCAGCTGGAAAGAAGTTGCAGGTCTGCTTGCCTTCCCCTCAGCCTCTCTGCTCTAACTTTAGCAATGAGGCCATTGGGGAGGATCCCTCTTCCTCCAGGCATGCTGGCCTCACTGTCACTGCTCTCGGTTTGGAATTTGGGTTTGGTTTTGTCCATTACAGTCACAAGGATGACACCTTTTCTTAAACACTGTCCTCTTAAGTTATCAGTGAAGGATAGATAAAATAATCTTTTTTACAGGCACACATGTGCACTGCAGGTGTGAAGGGAACTCTTAAACTGTTTATGAGTGCACAAAGCCCCATGAACAAAGAGGGTAGAAAAAAATGTTGTCATTTTAAGCAAAAATATGTTTTAAGGCCCTGTTAAAAAATAAAGCCAAAAATAAATAGAAAATGGGCTGCAGATTGTCTGTGTAACAGGGATTAGCACTCTGGAAATATTTAATTTTTCTGAACAGGCATGTCCCACATTCAGTCCCAGTTAGTCAGGATACCACTCAGCAGTGGAGGGGGTATCCGTTTTCAGGCTCTTGTCTCAGAGAGTTACCCACAACATCCTTTCCCAACAGGAACAAACAGATGAGTAGGATAGCACATTCTTAACTCTGTTTTAAGGGGTTTAGATGACTAGAAGTCAGTGCATACATTGTTGGAATAGGTATGATAGTGGGGTATGAGTTCTAGTTCTGGGATGCAGTTGTTACTCTTGAATTTGGTGGGACTGAGGTCTATTTTACAGCTAAAAGGTTAGAACAGAAGGGTAAGGGATGGCTAAAATGAGAGAAAATACATTATCTTCTGTAACAGCTGTGTGATAACTTGTTTGGAACAGCTTTCAGGTACACCAAGGGTAACATCCACAATGGTGGTGAGAATTCAGGACCCCCACAAAAAGAAATGTAACTCACTCCCCTCCAGCACTGTTTTCCAGGAGATACACCAAAGAAATTTGGCCACAGACACAAGTTTATGCTGCCCAGAAGTGCTATACTTCAGCTCCTAATCCTGCAAAATGTGCTGTTTCATTGCCCTTCTTATCTGAGAAGTGCCACACACTTCTGCACAGAAAGCAGTCTCAAAGGTTTGGCTGGGTTTATAGATAGGATGAATTTGAAGTGTGTTTATGTACCTAGGTCCCTGAATGTTTTCCGTGGGAATTAGGTTCTGTGTGCATTTAGAGGGTGATATCGTGGCCTTTACCATGCAGGAGATAAATTCAGCTCAGAGGAAATAGTCTGAGACTCCTGTGGTGCAGTGCATGCTTAGGGACAAGGACCTCTCTTCTCTTTCGTCACCTGCGTAAGACAGGCTGAGCTCGGTCATTAGAATAATTTGTTATAATTATTATTACAAAAAAGTTAAATCAGAACAATTTATGCTGTTCCATCAACGATAAAATAATTATGTGAAAGATCAGTAGTGGATCTGTATCTAATGTACTAGACACAGTTACTCTGGCCTTTCTGCATGGGTTTCAATCTTCAGGAAGAGTAATCCTTTTCTTAAACAAGCATCAGGTTTTTTGGCTTTTTTGTGTGAAACTGTACAAGGATGAAGAAATGTTGCAAGCAGAGCGGTACTGCTTGTCTTTAATGAGCCTCTTCCTGACCCACCCTATGTAAAGCAGTTGACACATCATGTGTTGTGCAGTTGGGATGGCTAACCTAGCACATATATCTGATATATGAATGTATTGACTTTGGCCTTTTGGAAACACTGGTCCCGTGCTGTTCTCCGGAGCTGTGTTTAAGTCATTTCCCAGATACTGTGGATATAGTGGCACTAGGAACAAATGCTGAAGTGGAATTCACTAGTTCAGATTTAGCTGATTCTATGAAAAGAGATTGCACAACAGATAGTGACACTCAGTTTCTGGATTTTATTTTCTCTTTCCTTGGTTTGACCTCCAGTGCTCCTTCTGTGTGTCGGGTCAGTATTTGGTTCTCAAGTGGTAGTGTGTGTGTGTTTGTGCGTGTGTGTATGTGTGTGTTTTATTTAGGGATTTTGAGGGGTTCTTGTTTTACTTTTGCGATTTAGCCCTTTAAATTTGAATTTAACCCCTTGACTGAAGGGCAAACAAGTTTCTGTGAGATAGAAGCTGGAGGGCTCGAAGGGCTGCTTGGGTGGTGCAGGGCTGAAATTCTGCCAGGGTGATCCACGCTGCTGAGACAGTATGAGCAGACCAGGCTAGACGTGAATGCAGTTCATGCACTGTTAGTGGTACAACACCAGTGCGTGCTACTGCAATACCAGAAGCTTGACTGCTCCTGATACCATTGACTTAACTTGAATTCTTTGTGCTTGTATACTTTGTCCATTTGTTAGTAAAATATCACACTGCTTTTACTTTTGGCCCTCTTCTGCCCTAAACTAATGGCGGGGAATTAATTGAAAGAGTAGCTACTAAAAGCTATTTTGTGAACATTTGCTTCTTCTGACATTCATTTTAGCAATGTTTCACCTGAATATTTTCCAGAAAAAAAATATCTCTAGTGCTCTTCTGTCCTTGTAACATGTGCAAGGCTGAGGCTTCTCTCTTCCTCCCAGTCTACCTCCCAAAACAGCCTCTTAATACTCAGCCTTAATCATATTGGGCGCCAATTTGTCAGACTTGAGGGGATGCTCTTTGCTCTGAGCCCTTTCGGGTGCCGGCAGGGCTCCAGGAGCCTCAGAAAGGAAACAGCATAGCCGAGGCTTGAGGATGCACGCAAAGAGGGTTTATTCAAACCGTCCCGGGGTTTTAAAGCCCTGGGGCGGGCCCAGGGAGGAGAGCTATCATTGGATAAAGTTCAGGGTGTAGGGGAGTGGTTTGGGGGCCCGGGTAGCCAATGGGAGAGGGGGAGAATCCATACCCAGCAGGAACCAGGGATTGGGGGAAGGATGGGGGAAACGGCCAATAGGGTTAGGGCAAGGGCGGAGCTGCTCTCAGGGGAGCAGGGCAGCCTGGCAGCGTCCCAGCAAACCACGTGGTCGCTGCCGGTGGGCTGCCTTACAGAGCTTAAGGGGACACTTATTACTATTAAACACAAGAGGTAAACAGTTCTTTGCTTCTTTGGTCCTGGAATGGTTTCTGTGGTGATGATTTCAGTTCTAGGGATGTATTTTTCCATTTATCGTAGGTGTCTCTGTTCCCCACATGTAAGTACAATATTAATGTTTCAAAACAACACACTCTTACCAGCCTAATGACAGATCAAAATCAAGTCACACCATTTCTGCTCTTCAAACTTGTGCCAGCAGAGCTATAGCTTAAGTGCAAAAACTAAAGTAACTGAACTGCCGGGAGATAACCCATTTCATAACTGATTAGAACAAATAGTAACTCATTGAAAATAAGCAGGACTAAACTGCCAGGTTTCACAATGCAGGGAGGCTGTAAGCAAAGTTTCACATAAATCTTTCAGGACTGATGCTATTCAACTTATTGTAAAGGTTCTGGAAAATGGAGGACTAATGTGGCTCCAAAGTTTCTAACAAAATGTATTCACAACTTAAGAACTTCAGTGGACCACAAAGAGTTGCAGTAAATGGCAGTATACTGAGCATCTGAGAAATTAATCCCATGGGTAAAATTCCATTTCTAGAAGTATAAAGCAACATACATGGCATAACATGATGGCAGATAAGTACATACAATACCTGTAGTTTGGAGTCAACTTAGCTATCTTTAATGGTGAGGCAGCAGCAGAAAGACATAAAAACTAGAAACACTAAAAAATACAAAAAAATAAAATCCAAGTGGACTATCAGGAACTGAAAACACAACAGAGGGCATTTTTAGATTGATTCTAATTTCATGGTGCTGAATAACTCTTAAAATATATAAAGACTGTCAGGACTAACTGGAGAAGGACAGCAGGGATGAGCAGAACAGCAGAACTGCTCTAACCCAGAAGAAAGTCAATAGGATGCAAAGGAAAAGGGATGCCCATGGGAGAATAGGACAGAGAGATATAAAGTGATGAAGAGTCAGGAAAAGGTGAATGGGGAACAATCACTCAGTATTTGCTGTAGTAGAAGAGCCAAGAGCAGATGGTGTGAAATTATCAGACAGCCAGGAACTACTTTTTTGTGTTGTATAGTTCACTGCCACATGATGCTGTGGGAGCCATATGGAACTGCTCAAAGGGAGATGAGGCAGATGCAGAGACAAGATGTTGCAGTGGTAAGTACTAAACTCCCAGCTTCAAATGTATCTAAACTGAACACAGTGGTAAAACTTCCAACTTTAGATGTGTCTAAGCTGCTGTTGACTGAAGCTGGGAGAATGCATCTGGGAGAAGTCCTTCTGTCCTTGCCTATGATCTTAGTCCTTTGAGTATTTGCAACTACCAGGATGCTGGCATAATCACTTTGCTCTCATACATGATGGCATCTTTTATGTACTTATTTAGTTAATAATTTTTAGCAACATAAGAATCATTAACAATTTATCAGTATCATAAGTAGCCCAACTTGTTAAGTCAGTTTATCAGGAAACTTAAGCACATCTGATTCAATGTAAACATTTGTGTTGTTTTGTTTACCTCAGTTAGGATGTGTATATAAAGATATTAGGCAAAAATTAAACTACTTATCTGAACTTGATCCTTGGGTCTATAACAGTGGGCACTGATTTTTACATTGTCTCCAATGCCCATGGACATCAGTGTTAATATTCCCATGAACTCAAGTGAGGCTTTGTTATTCTGTAAGACTTTTGGTTAAAATGTTAAATAGTCTAAAGAGATCACTGCAGTAGATGGAAAACATGACTGTATTGAAAAGGAAATGGAAAAATGAAGAAATAGACAGAGGCGCCTAGGACAGATTACAGAGTATGTAGGATGCACAAGTCAGAGAGACTTTTTCAAAGATTTTTGCTACCATTTAGTCAACTGCAGAAGTAAATACCCTAAACTTTCAAAATAGGGTCAGATTTTCAAGTAGTTCATCACTCAAAATGAGAGATTTGGTTTTTGGAAGGTCTTTTTTCTTTACTTTGTTATTTCTTCAAGCATTTTTTTGGCTTATGAATAAATGCTTCCCTCACATATTATCATTACACAAAAGGCTGAGTATCTTCAAACTTTTGCAAAGTCCAATGTTTTCGAAGTTGTTTTGATGGAAACTATCTCATGTCAGGGAAGTACAAGGCTGGTTGGGTCTGTCTGCAAATAGATACAGAAAGCTAAAGACAAAGAGCAATGCAGGATTACAGTCAAACAACCCAAGAATCTCTTATTTTATCTTTCAAGTCCATACGGCTAGGGATTTTAGGAGCCTAAATAAAAGTCACAATGTGTATGTGTGTGTGGGACTTGTCTTGCTTTCACCAAATCCTCCTCTGCATCAGGCAAAAGTGGGAGTTTGCAGAGTGTAGAAAATATCATGTTTTCTCTGTTGCTGTCCCCTAGCAGCAGCCTCTGGTTACCATCTGTCACTTAATGAATATTGATAGTATTTAAAAAAAAAAAAATTAACCCCCTCCTTTGATCTCCTCTTCCACCTGCAAACTGCAAACCAGTTAAAAGTCATGGTTAACACACACGTTTAAAACACCTTGGCATTCAGACCTGAATTCCAACCACTCAAGTTCAGTAAAAAACTTGGCAGAGCCGCTGCCTCTCTGCCTAATTTGAAACCAAAATGTGACATCTTGTGACTTGTTGATTGATGTGAAGAGACCTGTCGCATTTATGACTAACGCAGTACATGATTTTTGTATGTGTGGCCAAGTTCAGTCAACTCCCTTCTTTAAAGCAGATGTAGAAAGGAACTTGCTATCCTGAACTTGTCTGTTTGTTGAAATCTCTGATTTTGGCACCATTTATGCAGTAGGGGGGAAAAAAATGCAGCTAATGTGGATTTGTTCATTCTGCTGTTTTTGTGCATGTAGTATATTGCCTATCAGAACTTTTAATGGGCAGGAGATAACCTATTTGTAAGGGTAACAAATGCGTTCTTGGTTCGTTGCTTTTGGTTTGTTTGGTTTTTTTCAGACTAATGTCCCTTTCACAGCTTTAGATACATAGTCTGATTTTTTTAAATTGAGTTTCCAGCAATACTTACAGTTTGTAGCTGGAAGGAACTGGGTGTTTAGTCACTTTTGAAAAGTCGCCCCACTTCTCTAGATGTCTAGAGAAAGTCTGGGCCACAGCTCCACTCCATTGTCTGAGTCAGTTCTAATTTCAGCACTTTTGCAAATTAATAAAAAACTCCAAATTCTTCCCTTATGTCCTTCTATCAAGATGGTGGTATAATGTCTTTATAAGATGATATGTTTAAAAGCAAAGAATCATTGTTAAATTATTATAGCATTAGAGTGTGTGGACCAACACTGTACAAACATGAAAAAAAGAAAAAAATAGAGTTGGCATTAGACATTCAGTAAAAGTAATGTATCTCTTCTATATTGATGAGCTTATCAATGGAGAAGCTCCTCAGCCCTTTCCAAGCTGTGCACTGTCAGCTACCCAAGCCAATTCACAATAACACATTATTTTGCTACTTTCATCTTGATGCCATAACATTGCTGTTGCTGATAGAAATGCACTCATGAGGCTTTTGGGCTGTGAAGTTTGTTTCTGATTTTGCAATTATATTTTTCTTGGGAAAAAAAAAATGCTTTAGAAAATGTTTTTTGATACTTACTTAGAAATAAGAAGTAGGCACTAAAATTGTCTGGATTTGGAGCAGAATCCCACTTCTTCTTTTACAAAAGGCATTTATCCAGGCCTATGTCTCCCCCTGTGACTCAGAAAGACTTCCTAGGCAAAAAGAAATATTTTAAATTCAGTGTCGTATTACCTTCATGTATTATTAGTATTAAAGGGTGCAGAAGCACAAGCTAAATTGAAATAGAAAGCCAAGTCTTTCAAACAGTCTTAAGTGTACAGAGTATTGGAAGAAGAGTGAAATTACCTTCCCAAAATGATCCACTGTTTTGTGAGTGTAAATTTACCTGAATATAATAAAACTTGCTCCAAGAGGTGTATTTAATAGATCACTATCTCGTTCAAAAGCATAAAGGGACCACTGAATTCACCAATGAGCCTGTGACTCAAAGCACAATGTTTGGTTGGCTTAGTCATTAGTTATGCTAAATTTCTATGACATTGATTTCAAAAACTTGTCATCATATGCTATATGAATTTCCCCATTATGTAAAATGCTTTTCTCTGAAACAAATATATGATATTTTAAGGAACCCAAAATATTTCGAAGATGATAACATGTATGACCAATCTAAATATTTACACAATTGGGAGTATTTTCAAAGGAGACAAACACAGATGAAGTTAATGTCATAAAGTTTAATAGAAAGTACACAGGTTGAAAATTATGCTGTTTAAATCAATGTTCCTTTAAGCAGTAGTTTTTCTCTAAACTTGCCTTGGAAATATTTGTTTTTAAAAGATGCATACTTGACATATTTTCTACTTTTGGAACTCTTTTCTTTTGAAAAAATATTCTGCTTCCAGAATTCCTGGAAACATCAGAACTTAGGGAGTGCTTTTAATGGTTATATGGGGCAGGGGAGGGAAGTGATGTTTTCACAATTTGTACAGATTCTAAGCAGAAGAATATCACAATTTATTGCAGATAGGAAGTGTTTGTTTCAGGAACTTTCATTTGCTCTTGAATCAGCAGGTTACTGCTGCATTCATTTTCTATCCTTCTCAGCTTTCAGGGTCTCTCATTCATCCCTTTTAGATATTATATTTAAACCCTTAAGTATAGAAACTTAAGTTCCCAGGACTCTGAATTAGACTGGAACTCAATTCATCTGACAGACTTTTGAAACTGGGACTGTAATTCCCAGTTCATTTAGACACTTAATGATCATTTAATCTCCTGTCTCTATTTCTACTTGCTTACTCACTTTTTAGGCAGTACAAGTCAGTCAGTCTTCGGATCAGAAGCATACGGTACCACTCCAGCAGACAAACATTTTCCACCAACATTTTGAAGAGAATAAAAATCTAAATAAATAATCCCCAAGGCTGAAAACAGCCTATTCACTAAACAGTAATTCCACAGGAAAAATAAATGTTCAGCAAAGTGATCTTTCATTTAAAAAATTTGATCCAGATTTTACAAACTAAGAAGGCTGAACTGTGTCATTTGCAGTGCAATGCAGTTTGCAAAGCATGCTGCCACAAGATACTAATATTCTGCTTATGGAGAAGGGCAATCTGGGCAAAAATTAGTTTGTTTGTCAGCAAACTGTTTACATCACAGTACCATGAACGTTATCCCTTAAGAATTATATACAATTTATGTATATGTACCATATACCAGCTAGTTCAGAATAATATAATTCAGCACAGATTCATCTTTCAATGCTTCCTTTTGAAAATTAAGATTTTTGTTCCTTGAAGAAGGATAGTAGGACCATTATGTCTGGAAGGCAACAAAAATTAGTCATTTGATTAAACTACAGATCAAAGATCAAACACTCAGTTCCATGTTTATCTTTTGTTCTGACATTGTAGTTCCTTGGTTAAAGTCATCATTACTGCTCTTACATTCTGTTTTGATGAGGAAAAGGATTCACTTCTCCCATGGAGCGAACTTGATTAGCAGCAGTATCTTATCAAGAACGGAGGAAAGAAAAGTATTGTAGGGACTTAATGGCCAGTTATCCCATTAAAATGCAGTATTGCAACTCTGCTGCCTCTTCAAACAGCAATGTGAATTTGAAATCAAAGGTTCTTTTTCTGAAAAGAAAAATCACTGTAAGCTGTCATGACTTGGAAAACCTAATTTTTCCTAAGTTGCATTGTTTTTTTTTATCCTGTGCGAGTTCTCTGAATTGAAAGGAAATTTAAGCATACAATACTTTTAAGTTTGTGATATTTGTAAAGGCTAACCCCAGTATCTTTGTGCTCCAGGCTAAGGTGAATTTGTGCTTAAATGGACTTAGCAAGTAATCAGTCAGGCTGTGGAAAAAGATTTTAAGAAGGTAACTGAAGTGGTTCTGCCTTGAAAATACATTCAGAATTTTAGTCAAGGATATACTTTTAGGGATGGTATAATAAGAATAAATGTCTCTGGTTTTCCTACTGTAATAGCATTCTTAATTTGATATAATTTATACATTATATCTGGCATATATCTCTACATATATGCATACATATACTAAGACCATTTAGGATATGTGAATTAAGCAGGGAAGTTATAATTTATTTTCTAGGGGGTTTTACTAATACACTGTTGTTATTAGAACTGCCTTGCAATCTCTAGTACCGGGAAAAGGGAAAACATTATAAAACAGTTTGAGAAGTTTTGATAAAGACACAAAACCTTCAGTTCTTGTTTGGGGAAAAGAAGCCTTCAAGAAATTAGGTCTCTGGAAAACTAGATTACTTGTAATTTAAAATTTCATTATTCCATCTTATTCACTAGTCAAAGCGTAGCAAATTTCTTTTTCTTAATAGTTTTTGAAGATAAGTTTGGAATTTGGAATTAAATTAGAATTATTATTAAAGTATTTTCTTTAAAAACGGCATCACGTGCTTTCATGTGTATTGTTTCCCAACATTTAAATTTAGTTAATTCAGAAACAGGATGAGAATTAATTTCTCTTTTTGAGATGAAACCTTTCCTGGGATCAGGCTGTACACTTTTTCTTGTTCACTCATTACCAGTAGTAATTATTTTGTGATTGTCTTTTAGTCAAGAATTTCGCTTTTGATGCACATGCTAGAGGAGATTTCAGTCATTTAGCTGGATTCAGGTTAATAGGAGTGATAAATGAGTGAAAATATTTATTAAGGAAATTCAGAAAACAGCTGATTTTAGATGGATCTGATGGCATAATTTAACATAACCGCTTACTTCAGCAACCTGATTTCAGATGGAGCTTTTGTAGTGCAAAGTTAGTGTATCTTCAGTTAAAAAATCCCAAAACTGTGACAACAGTTGTGTTTTTCATTTTGGAAAACAAAATTTCAAGAGAAAAACTTAGGGTTTTTTTAGCACAATGCCGAGAAAAAAAAAATCAGTATTTTCCATCCTCTTTCCCCTAACACTGTAGTCCTTTGCTGTCTCTCCCAGTTTCGTTGCCTGGGCTTGTCTTGTTTCTGTAAGATGGTGTTCCTTCTGTAGTGTCTTCAAAGCAGTGGGCACCTTTTAATTTTTTTCTGTCATAGCCACAGGGCTTCAAGTGGAGAAACACTTACATGGGACTTGTTGGAGAGCAAGCCATTCTCACTGCATTAAGACTTTGAGGAAAACCAGAAGGAGTGAAAGAATTTCCTGAGTACTGTTCAATCAGAATATGATTCCTATAGAATTGCAGCTCATCACACTGCCTTCTGTTTTAGGGGATAGCTAACACAGGTGGGACTGAGGATGGCTAAGACACATATACTTTGCCCCAAGGCCTGTTGAAGATAGCCTAGGATAAACTAATTTCAACTTGCAGAGACCCCTTTGACTTTGACTAAGGTACCCTAAAATAAATAATCACAACACTAATAAATGTGATATTGATCTTGTGCAGCTGTGCAAGAAATCTGGATTTTTAAGTACAATATAACTATTTGGTACTACTTGACATATTCCTGTGGAAGTTGGTGGGAAATTGCCAATTTCCACTAACTGAAAATCTGGCCCTGCAAATAAGTTTATATTCTTCTAATTCTTATCATTCCCAAACTATAATGGCACAAAACAAACCTGTATTAATTATTTCCTCATATAAGTGTGTATCTTGGCATATCTGAGATATAGCAGGAGTTAGAGATGCCAGCCAACCTTCGATACCTGTTTTTGTAAAATAGTATGTCAGTTGAAACTAACTTTTAAATATGTGTTGTCTTTGTCCTACTCAGCTTCAGAGCCAGATTTTTAAAGCATGGCAATAATGCTTGTTGTCTTGTATAGATAGATCCATTAACTGGTTTTTCTATCTTGTGTTTATCATAAGAACCCATTGGGAAACATGGTTGGGTATATAGAATTATTTCTAAACCGCTTCCTACTTGGTAAGGGAAAGATGGGATTGCTAAAATAAAGAAATATCCATTTGACATGTGGTTTTGTGACTCACTGGGTATAATTATTTATGCCATGTGACATCAGTAGGTTTTCAAACTGCATCAAGGAGATATTTATTGGCACCACTGTTTTTGTGGCATGTAGAAAAGAATAAATAAGTGTAAAGCAACAGCCGCTTGAAGTTCTTCTAGGAGAATTTAAATCCTGTATTTTCCAACAATGTGAATGAGCCTGCATTTGAACACTAAAACAGAAAGGTTTATAGTGCATATGGTACCTGTTTGAATTTTTTAAATGTCTGACTTCTGCTGTGGAAATGGAGGCCAGCTTGAGTTATTTATTGTGGGATGAAGAAGGAAATCACGACCCTTTGCAGGGACATGTTAGAATCCCTGCACCATTCAGCCAGTTTTCTCCTGTCACACCTACTTAAATTTTCAAAAAGAAGCTTTAATGTATTGAGTGTGCTCTGGATCATACTAGTTCGGAGCACTTATGACAGCTTTCAGACATTGCTGGTGGCTCCCAGTAGATTGTAATTCTAGAAACGGGAGCCTGATGCTAAGCATCACCACCTGTTCTCCATTATTTTCCTTCAGGAGAAAACAATGCAAGTATAAGATTACATACTAATGGAACCCATTTTCACTAAATAGGTACATTGGGTCACATGTAATTTGGTGGCCCATAAAAGAAAAAAAGGAAAATAGTAAGCTGTTTTCAAAAGGGAGAAACTAATAAAACTTTTATCAAAAGTTTCCTAACTAGGTTAACTAAGCCAAATTCTTACACAGCAGGTATACCAATATGCAATATGTATGTGCATACAGATTGCTTGTTGGAAGAACTGTGTTTTCAATTTGATTTGTTGACATGTCCTAAAAGACTTTGGACCTCATTCAGCTCTTTGTAAATCCACTACAGAGCTAGATTTGAACCTTTCCAGCATTTGCACTGGATTCCAATTTTTTCTTTTCTTAGAACAACTCAGGTCTTGTCTCTAACTAAAGTTTCTCTGCTGTCTCTCAGTAGAAAAAAATTATAAGCAGATATAACATAGTTCTAATGATAGTGGCAAATTACTTAGTTGTTATATTCTGTTATCATTTGCTGTACACCAGCATGACCCCATGTCATATCTTTCTTATATATTCATTTTAAATAGTTCTAGGTAAGCCAAGGAATTTTTAAAATGAGCTCATCAGTGCTTTTTTTATAGGTGGTACGTTTTTCAAGTATGGAAGCATATGTGTGTCTCCCTTCCTTGAAATCCCTAACACATTTGCATTCATATAGAACTGGTTGGTTTGTGGTGCTCACCAGTCCTCATTTTGGATGCAGACCATTCCCTAAATTGTACCTATGTATCTGCTTTGTAGCACTTTTAGTTGTTGTTTTTCCTTTTGCTAGTATCTTATTCCCAAGATCGTTCTAAAAAAGCACATATTTGTTTAAGAAATTTTTTCCTGCTTGTGATATTTGGTGATTCTTCTCCAAGAATCCATGTCAGTCTACTGGTAGCCTTTTGGCAGAGTTTCTTGAAAACTCTTCAGTAAAAAGTGGGATTTTTGAGATAATATGTTTTCTGAAGCATGTTAGCTCCTGAATTTTGAAAACTAGGTTCAGTGGTTAATTGAATGGCAGCAAATGAAGGGTGATAGTACTTCTGGGGAAATTAGATGTTACTAGCAGTGTTTCTTTGCTGCATTTTTACTTGGGAGTTGTCATCTGCCAGTGCAAGGCCCCTGCCTCTGGCCTTGTGTCCTGGCACCCTGCTGTGGGGCAGCTCCAGAACTCCTTTGGTGGCAGACACGCTAATGTGGGATAAGAATAACTTTTACTCCTTCCAGTCAATGCTGAAAGATTACCAGTCATTTTAGCCCCCCATCTGCGGAACTGTCTGTAGTCCAGACTTCCTCTGTGATCCATGGAAAGGCATCCAGCAGTGACCACTCTGCACTGGTTAGATCTGACAGTAGGTGGTAGAGCTCCAGCACCCTCCTCAGTAAGGCTTGACTACAAACCTGTGGTGTTTTCTATTTCACCACAAGCAGCTTGACAGTCAAAATACAAAGGTCCTGTTATACTTCCTTTAGGACGAAACCTTTAGTCAACAATCCCATCAGAAGGAATGGGGCCACATGTAGTTACTTAGGGTCATCTTATGGAGTAGGTTTGGTGGCTGTAAGCGCTGTCTCAGCCATAATTACAAATGAAGAAAGGTTTATGATTAAAAAGTGATCTGGTTTATTTGCTCATATGTGATTCTTCTGTAGTATTGAACTGGAGTCTTAACTCTGAAATTGGAATAGGTTTTGCTCAGAGGAAGCAGAAGTAGATTTATGGAGTGCTCTACAGCTGCTTTGTCTGAATGCAGTAATGGTCTAATGACATATATTCATAGACTTGGTTTGTCTTCAAAAGCACATTATTTAAGCTTTGAAAGTGTTTCATTTCAGCCATACAAAATATATTTTTGAGGACATTGTCAGACCATGACATTACTCAGTACATAGATGAACAAATGTGGTGCTTCAGAAAAATCGACAAACATGGTCTTAGTTTTTCTGTGAATAAACCAGATAATTTCCATGCCTCCTTTCAAAAGTTTGTCCAAGTTGCTCTAAAATAACTGAAAGTGAATGCTTCCATCTAACACAAAATTTACATTTCAATATTATTATTCTGTCATGTATTGATGACCTGCTCATGAAATCTTTACTCGTGTTTTAAGCCTGTAATGAGTAAATCTATTGTGAAGCCCAGTTAAACCAGAGGATCACTCTGAGGACTACTCACATTAGGGAGAGATTACAAGATCGTGGCTTTTTAGCCTTTAGATTTACCAGATAACTTTAAATTTTCATTCTGATTTTAGCTTGGAAAGCCCCTTTGTTGGCCAGACACAAAATTTCCACTCATTTGCATCAGGTTTTTTCTCACAGAGCAGATAACAGCAGTGCTGGATTTAACATCTAAAAGAACTCTCTGGTGGGGTGGGAACCTGCACCCAACCTGATGAGTGATGTACAAATAGTTTTGTTGTTATTCATGTAGCTTGTTAATAAAACCAGTGATCTGGGAGGGTCATGAACAGAGTTCTGCCTAATGGAGTCTCATTTAAACAGCAGTTTGCTGCTTTTCTTTTTAACTTTTCAAAAGTCTTTTTTGAGTAACACTTGATAGGAGCAAATCTGTAACACAGAGGGTTTTTTTCCATTTAGATATGGGTGTATTTACATGAAAGATGGGCCTAAGACAGACTCTCACTTCCAGACCAGAGGTACTTTGACTTGAAGATTCTAAGATCATTAACTTGAATTTTTGGTGTATTGTAAACAACTGTGTCCTAGCCATGAGTAAAAGGCAGCTGACCCTGAAAAGAAACAAGCAAAGAAGGTCAACAAAGTTTTGTGTAAATAGCTGGAAGAAGCACTAGGGAGGATCCAGGCATTTGTATTTTGCTCCTAGCATGCAGTCCCTACTGGCCATCACTCTACAAACAGCTGGGTTTGAGTGGTGTGACAGTTTGTTGCTTTGCTGTTATTCCTGATATTTGTCAGTGCCTTCGATCTCCCTTCACTGAGTTTTACAATGAGGATTTAAAAATACAGGAGA
The DNA here is from genome assembly GCA_013400415.1 of Scytalopus superciliaris. Classification (NCBI taxonomy): domain Eukaryota; kingdom Metazoa; phylum Chordata; class Aves; order Passeriformes; family Rhinocryptidae; genus Scytalopus; species Scytalopus superciliaris. The sequence continues at coordinate 66,902 of VXBX01009355.1, read as the reverse complement.
GAAATACATCAATTAATATCAGGTGCGTGTAGACCAACTTTGTCATCTGTTTAAAGAAAAATGGACTAGCTGCACTAGCATGTGCTTCCTTTATTTTTCCAGGTCCTATGATCAAGCATGTAAGTCTTGTTAATCCAAGATGAAGAAAAATAAGAAAAGACTTGGAAAAGGATGTTTTGGAGCAGAATTATTGTGTTGTCTCAGAATGTGCTAGAAAAATGTCAAAATAGCAATGTAGTTCTATTTGATGTTCTGAAATTCAGAAATACTCTGAAGTATACATAGGCCTAACTGCTGAACAGTACATTTGTGTGACAGTTTACTGAGGCACTTCTCAGTATCCATGCTCATGCTCTTTCACACAGTCTATAGGTTTCAGCATGATTGTGTTGGTTTAATTGAGAAAAAAAAATCTCTTCTATTGAATAAATATGGATAAATATACTTATATTAGACGAAATCCTTGTAAGTACTCTATGTGCTATCTAACAGTTAAGTGTTATGTAATTCATATACCCTATTGTTGCTGCTAAAGATAGCCTGACACCCTTGTACTCTATCACCTCTTTTCTCCCTATGCATGTAGGAGGGTCAGCAAGATACTGGCTTAGGAAATTATGGCAAAAAAATTATGTTTAATCACTCTCCACTGTATTCTGATGATCATTTTGCATGATTCCCAGAAAGCTAAATTCCTGAATTAATGAGATAGCAAGTAGCAGCATGGCTGTGTCCCCAGTGCCTCAGTTTAGAAAGCTCCTCTCAGTACCAGAGTGCTTTTCCTTTCTATACCATATGAACCTTTGAACTGGTTTCAGCGTAAGTGCACCAAATTTAGGAAACACATTTAAACAGTGATACTTAGTTATTTATGGGCTGATTTTCCTGCTGGGGAGAAACTTCTGACGACAATGGGAATTCTGTGTTTTGAGACTGAGCGGTCTGTGGGAAAGGGCTTATTTTCTGTTTGGGGGTTCTTTTTCCTGTGTGTTTTCACAAAACATGCAAACACTCAGGTGAATTTAGACACTTGGATATGCAAGAAGCTGTCTGGTGGGTTTGGCAACTCTTTCAGCAGAGCAGGTGTGTAACCACCAGTGACATAACTGCTCAGTGCAGGTGGAGAGAAATCCTCAAGCCAAAGTGCTCATCAGAGCACAGTGCTAAAGACATGGCACAAAAGATGACTTGCCAGGGAAATATGCTGTCTTCTCGATCTTTCAACTGCCCAGTATTCTGAGCAGTCCCATCTCCTGGAGAATTAGAAGAGCAGGCAACTGAAAGGGAATTGGTTGACTTGGGAAATATCCTTCTCATGACTGAGGAAAACCACATAGTATTCTTCATTACTTTTCTGTGATGAAGTACTTTTAATTCACATCAGCCTAATCTGCTTTTTTTGCCTACTTGCCATGTAACTAGGAAAATAATCTGTTGTCGAAGAGGTGAATCATGCTTTGTGTACAGTAAACTATTAAAAATATGCTTATATTATCAGAAGCATAAACATATAAATAACTATGAACTACCCAAGATTTAGTTATAAACATTTTTGTGTCTAATTAAATCTTTTTTTTTCCTCCCCTGAAGTATCATGTGAGGTGTAGGGAAAACAATAAACCTCATATCTTTTACATCTTCTGGCAAACACTCTTGCAAAAAGCTAAGGAAAGAAATCTTAATTTGCTGTAATCACATAGCCAAGGTCAATGGTTGGTTTTCAGCATGAAGTTTGAGGAGAGCTCTGCTCAAAGAAGTTTTTGGCAGTTATTAAATAGACTAAGTTCTTCTGTAAAATATGCTTTAGGAAATCAAGTTATTCATGAAAAATATGCTTTCATGCATTTCATGGGTATTACTCGAAAGTAGTACATTTTTTCCTACATGCCTGGTAAATGTGGCCACCTTGACTTGTGTTTGTACTTCTGTATAGTGGGGAAAATGGTGGCACACATAGTCACTTGTATTTAACACATCTGAAAGGAAGGATCCAAATTCAGAAAAAAAAGAAAGAATCATACAGTTAAATGGATTAGTGCTGAGGAAAATTATTTGTGTACTGCGTACTTCATATATGGCCTTGCCATAGCCAAGACTTTTAAATATCCACTGCCTTGAGTCCATCTGTGTAAAGGAAATAGAAAAAAACAAAAGGCAGACAAAACCAATGAAATAAAGCCCTTATAATATTTTCTGCCCTTGTTGGTCTTGCTTATGTAGGCTATCTAGCAGTCATGCAGTGTGATGGGTTGTTTTTGTAGGCCTTCCGTGGTAACCAGGGTCAAAACCTAGGAAGTATTCCATCCCATCTCTTTACGTAATCACGTGTATATAAGGTGAAGGGGGAGGTGTTCTCTCTCTTTGATCTTCTTTTCCTTCTTGGGTTAGCTCAGTGACAGGCTCTTGGTGTTTAGGCCTGGCTTATCTGTGTTAGGCAAGGCCTGCTCTGAGGGCTGTTTGCCTGGGCCAGCGGTGGAGGTTAAGAATCTGCTTTTCTAAGGAAAGTAGTGAGTTTACTATTGTGTTCATTACTTACTGAGTTAATTCCTAAGTTTAGATTGTAAATATTTGTTTGTCTCCTTTCCCTTTTTGTCTCCCTCTCCCCTTTCCCTTCCCCTTGTCCCTTATTTGGGTTGTTTGGGGGTCCCTGTCTCGTTGTACATAGTATATAAATTTAATATGTGTAAATATATATCTATTTTTCAACAATTTTCTCTTGCTGCTTCTTGCCGTTTCAGGAGAGGGAGTGGGAAATCTTTCCTGTGGGGTTTGGCTTTTGGCAGAGAGCCAGCTCAAACCTTCACATGCAGTCATGTATCTAACTGGTCATGTAGAATTTTAAGAAAGCATAGCACCTAGACACTGCCTCTGGGCAAGGTTATACTGCAAGTAGTACAAACAAGAGGAGTTCAGAAACAGGTTGACTCTGTGTTTGCACTCTGAGGCATCTAAACACGAAAAATGCTTGCTAATGAAGCATGCAGTACCCTGGAGGCTCCAACTCACGCAGAATAAAAGTTGTCAAGAAGGTGGTGCAATATTACCATGGTTTCTGTTTCTTTGCCTTTGCTATTAAGTATCAGATATACATGGAAGTTTTCATTACAATAAAGTTGCGTGAACTAAAAAGTAGTATCAGGTTGCTGCATCTGGCTTAACTTTACAAGTGGAAATATAGTAATGGGACAAATGAAAGGGCCACCCACTATAAAGTGTGGGTGACCAGTATAAGGAAAAAAACCCTTTAATGCGTATTTATTCCAAAAGCTGCTACAAAGAAATTGGGCTCAGTCTGATGTAGTGCCAAACAGAGAGCATTAAACTTCTTAATGACATTTTGTTGACCAACATCCAAGACATCTAGGAAGAAAGAAGAGATTCCATAACTCCACATAAAGAATATTATTTTCAGACAAGAAGAGAGTACTTGAAAACATAAGCTGAGAGAATAGGGTACAAGTCTGAATTGCAGAACAGCTTGTTTTGAGGGTGGAGAACAGATTTATAGTTAATTCAGTGTTAAATGCCAGAATTCTAGGTAATTGCATGATGACAATGACTGGATCAGGGCAATGTCCATTTTGGCTTAATTCAGAAGTTGTGTGGGATTATTCCTCTTTCTTTGCAGTTTCTTTTGGTTTTTGTTTTTTTGTTAGTTTTTTGGGTTTGGTTTGGGTGTTTTTGTTTGTTTGGATTTTTTGTTTTTGTTTCTGTTTTGGTTTGGTTTGGTTTTTTTTTGCAACCTTTATCTAAACGTGACTGTCCCCTATAGTGAGTCTGGAATTTTTTTCTCCTTTCTTTTTTCCTTTATTTCTATGAAATTACATTTTTTTCCTAAAACTTTTCTTCTGAAATCCTACTGTTCTGTCTCTTCTGTGTTACGGTCCCTTGCTTTAAAATGGAAGGGGGCCCATATGATTGAGAAGAGGGTGTAGTTGAAACACAATGTCTGGAATGAAAGATGGTCCCTCAGTGACTGTTGCAGACTGAAACCAAGAGCAGTCTCTACTAACTCAAGGGCTGCAGACATAAATGTAGTCTGAAGCCACCCTGTTCTTGCCTCCTGGATTGCATGTGCTCAGCTCTCTCTTCTGAGAATTGGGGTCTGGGTTTGTTTGAATTAATAGTGAAGTCATTACACTATGTAAATATGTTACTGTTCATCTGGTTTTACTCACAAGTTATTCTTGCCTTGCTGTGCTGTTCGTGTTTTCTTATTTGTGCAAAATTAACCAGGAGCATTTTAAAAGAAAAGGGGGTAAAGGGTAAATAGTGTTGAAACCTTGATTGCTATGTTATTTACCACAGGCTGAAGTTTGGTAGGCAGTTCTAACTTAATCATATACTAAGAGTACAATGACAGTTTTTAATGAAGCTGTTAGGGTTCCTTTCCCTTTCTGTCATCTCTGGCCTTCTTTGAATAAACTGTGATAATTTGCCTTAATAGCCTAGTATTAAAATTTTTCGTTTTACTCTTACTGAGGAGTCAGCTAAGCAGCAATATGAGTCTAAGTACTTCACAGAGGTTGCCTGTGCCCTCAGGGGGCTGTGACCAAGTGCTTTTCCAGGACAGTTGTGTTTTTGCAGGTAGTCCCACTGCATAAGTACTGCTGGCTCCTCATATAAGCATAATTGCTCCTAGAATGACTCAGGATGAGGAGCTACAGTCTCATATTGTAATTCTTCCCGTTGCTACAGAAAGGAAAGCCCCAAGTTGCTTTATTGACTCATCCTGGTTCTCAGTCTCATTCATGCAGACCAATTGTAAGAACTGAAGAACTATTAACTTTTTTTTTCATTTTCCTTAAACTCTGTGGCCACATCTCTGAATCCTCTGTGGTGTATGAGACTAGGGAATGGGAGCTGGTGCAGGTGCCCCAAAGTTGTTTGTTCATTCTGATATTAAATCTGGACTGACTGATTTTTTACATCGGATTTCAGTTCTCTGTAGGTGCTTTGGAGTTCAAAAGACTTGGGCCCTCTCAGTTCCCCTTGCAATGGAGCAGTCAAAGCCATCATTTTGCAGAGGAGCTCATGTAGAGCAGGAAAAGAAGGAAGATGTTTGGAATATCAGATGACAATGGTGGTTTCTGATGCATAGAGAAAGAACTGGGGCTTGAAAGAGGCATATGAGCCAGGTGTTCTCACATAAATGACCATCAGGAAAGGAGTAAACAATGCTGACATTTGGTAACAATGTTAGACTGCAGTCAGCAGTCTGCTGAGGTGGAGACTGCAGTTCATCCTTCTCAGACATATGGCATCTGGCTGTCTCTCTGGCTGACATGAACTCATGTTTTCAGGGCTGTCCTTTTAAATATGAGAACCAGAGAAAGTGCATTTTGAAAAATGGTGTCTTAAATGCTTAATGTATTCTGCAATGTAAAGTGTATTCTGCAAGGAATACCTAAGAGTAATTTCCAGGGTGAGGATTGCAGATGGTGCACGAATGTTTATAAGGTGAGAGTATTCTCTCTTCATGCACTGTAAAAGACAAAGGAGAGTTTTTGCACTGACTTCAGTAAGACAGGTTTTCTTCCTCATTTTGCTTGTTTTTGTGAATGTTTAAAAGCAAAGGCAGTTTACTTGCTTAGTAGGTATAATAGAGAAGGTAAACCTGTCATCTCATTTTCCTGGCTGGGAATACATATGTGCAGAGATGGCTCTCAATAAAAGCTCCACAAAAGTGTGTCATGATTTGGAAATGCTCAGACACAGGTGTTAAATAATAACTTGCTGCCAGTTCCCAGCAGTGTTATTCTACACCCAACCATGATATCTGAGTATCTACCTCTGGTTTAATGCCTGGTACTTTAGGAGCCACAGGATCTGCAAGCTGTTTTCATCTGGATAGTATTCTTAGATTAATAATAAGCTCCATACTTCTAGAGTTAATAGATCCAAAAAGAAACTGGTTTGGGGAACCCACTGTTCATCCATTGCAGTAAATATGTTGATCAAAAAGCCAGATGAATCTCACTCTGGAACAGATGATAAATAACCAGTTAGAGACAAAACTAAAAAGCAAAACCATCAGAAAAGGGGTGGGGGAAAGGCAGAGATAAAAGGGCAAGAGCAGTCTGCTGGAAAGGCTGGACATAGAACAAAGTGCATGTTAGCAAACCTTCACATTTCGAGCAGCCTCTGGTGATGCACTCGAAAATGATGTAAAATCAAGACCTAGAGGCTTCCTGTCACATTTAGTACTACATTTTTGATTTCAAAGATTACCTAATGTTGTTTTGATGCTCTGTTGTAATGCTGCTGCTGGTAGTTCACCAGACAATATGAATCATACACATTGAGACAGTCTGCAAAATTTAAGGTCAGACTAACACCAAATTTTTTTACCTTCTTTAATCATGTCTTCTGTAAGCTACCAGTTCCATGGAGCAGGAAACCACCTTCAAAATCAAGCAGTGTAGTTGGCTCACGGTCTCTCTGTTGAGAAGAAAACACTGCTATATAATCTCATGGTCACAATATGAGGTAGAGAGGTAAAACCTAAGTGTCTGTGTATGTACACTGTGCATGGGGCAGGAAACATAGTATGCTTCCTTTGAGATGGCAAGATTTAGCAGGGTGATGCCAGTATGGATCTAAAGTGGATAATTTGCCTTAAAGATGGGATAGAATAGGAAGATTTATAACTGTGCTGCCTTGGGGACAACAGTGTATATGCTGTGTTCTGGAGACAGTTTGATGCTGTTCTGTGATACAGACAACATATGTCTGTGCATATTTTGGGCATAGCATGCTGGCCTTTAAGTTACTTGGAAATATAACTCATTTCAGGTTTTACATAGATGGGGAAGGTGAATTAAGTTGGATAAACTTGTAAGGTGTATTATTTTAAGTGCATTAAACCTTTGAGTTTACACTTTCATGTCACATGTAAAATGCACTAAATTAAGGCAAATTTAATTGAGATAGTAGTATCTACTGATCAATTTAATTGATCCACTTGCAGTCTTTCAGATTACCTTCCTCCATATGTCCTTCTGAAGCCAAGGCCAGCTTTTAACAGATACTACCCCCTCCCAGTAGGACACAAAATGGTTGTGGTTCTGAAAGAGAAGGTGTAAAAAATTGTTTGTTGAAATCTATCATATGGGCTGGGAGATCACATAGGGGTGCAGTGTGAGTGAGATTTAATTCAGGAAAGTTGTTGGAGGGGTTTTTTTCTGTTGCACTGGAAGAGTTGCTGCTCACACTGACTCACTGCGTGAAACAAGGCAATACAGCTCCCCTGTTTACGTGAAAGTGTTTTACTCTTTTTCTACCAGATGCAGCTCCACATCTCCCCTGAGCACAGCTGCCTGCACAACTGCCTAGCTCTATGTTGTTTTTCCATGCCATTACTGTTGGGACAAGGAAAACCCAAGACAGGACCCATGGGAGTCCTGCAGCCTGTTGGTTCAGAGGGACCTCAGTGAGGTTTGTTTTCTGGTTGTTAAGACCTGAGTTTTCTTTGGCTCTAGCAAATCATGAGAGCTGGACTACTGCACATTTTAGAAATGTTCCTTCCCTGGTGGTCTAGCAGTGGCTTGAGAATTACTTTGAAACATGACTATTTATTGTTTAATGATGCAGGCATCTGGGGCCATTATCCCCACAGTTTGAAGGAATGATCTTTAGAAGCTTGCGTATATGTATCCATGATGTAGCACTCTGTGAATCAGACCTCATGTAATAGCAATGTTGTGTTAAGTTGAAGAGTTAAAAATAAATTATCTCTAGAAGCAAGTGCCTTGCTTAATCTAGAGGCTGAAGATGCTGCTTTTCTCTCTGTGTCTGGCAGAGAAATGGGTCATAGATGTATTGTTTTAACAAGAAGGAGGTTCAGTGAGAAAAATTGAATCATTAAACTTGTTATGGCAACTGAAAGAAGTAAATCTGTTTCTTTGCAACTACTGTGAGTTTTGTTTTCAGCAATGGTCTGTGCCACAGCAGTCACTGAGAGCTCAGAGTTTCTGGTTTCTCAGTCTGAGACAGGATCCATGTCTGCAGCTGTCTGAGAGCACAGCACGGTTTCCTCTGTGGGATAAATTAAACATGGCTTTCTGCTTGCGCACAGTGAGCTCCCTCACTATCATCTATGCCTATGTTGAGCTAAGAATAGAAAAAAGCAACATCAGCAGTGGTGTGGGAAAACTACATTGTTCCAGATGGCTTCTGATAAACTCTTTTCTCATTTGGGATTAATAATAAAATAGTAGTAAATAACAGTAATTTCTCATCCACATCTTAACTTGCATGTTTGCTAAGCAGCTAGGAGAAAGCTAGGCTAAAGCTTGTCAGTTAGATGTGAATTTGTCTAGATATATGCGAGAAGCCATCTCAGTAGTAATTTAATTGCTTTGCAGGGGGAAAAAAGAAACCAACCCACAAAGAGCTAGGAGTTTGTTTGTTCCTTTATTAAGAAGCTTTGAATACCTTTTTTTAGCCCCTCCATTTTTCTTCATCACGTTCATTGTGTTCTCTTCTTTCCATTGTTACCAAGGTTTGTATCCTGTGAGATCCTGTTAGGTCTTCTCTTTGACTTTCATGGAGAGCATCTTCATTCTGTCTCCAAAGAGGCGAGTGGGACAAATCTCACATGGGATGTATTCATTTAGCTCTGCAGTTGCATGCAACTGTCCTACCAATGTTGATCTGTTAAAAGCCTAAACAAATTTGAGATCCCCACTCAGAATTAGGCCCAGCTGGGGAGCCAAACAATGACTTACATTCTTTGTAGTTAGTCTTGACAGCAGGCTATTTGGATATAGCATATGTTTGCATTTCCTAATTAAGTGGCCTGCTTTTATTTTGGATAACTAATTCTTTAGATAAAGAGAAAAGCAAAAGACTGTGACTATTTCGTATGTTTGCTCTATGGGGACCAAGTCCTTGCTCAGAAAGATGGTTCTGTTCTGTCCAAAGCAGGAAGGAGAGGAGAGACTCTTGCCATGATTGAGCCAACTGGTTGCTTCATTGTGCCTGATGGCTGTGGAATATTAAGCAACAAGATCTATTGTTCATCTCTTAAGTAGAGGTTGGAAAATCTGTCCTCTTGCCTACAGTTCAGGACAGTTTTGATCATCTAGCTAGCATATTGGCTGTAGAGAGATCACCTTCCACCTACTTTACAGTCATTATTTTAAAATTTACAGAAATATAATTAATTGAAAACTTTTTTCCTTAAGTTACAAGTGAATAATAGATTGAGTTGCAGTACCAATTAATTTGTGGTAAGGTGTCTCACAGGTATGGTGTCAATGTAGAAGATTATTTTGACAGCAGAAAAAGACAATTCTGTTGTATGTGGTAGCATAACCTAGTGGCACAGGATATTAATAACTAGGGATAGTATGTACAAGACTGGGTAGTAGCCTAAATTTGATTTCTAGAAATCACTGGTACCTAGGAAGCGAGACCATTCCTGGTATAAGGTATGTGTACATTTTCTTGGGTCACTTGTCCCACCTTTGCAAAATAGCTATTGCCTCTTTGCCAAGTGAGAAAGGATGATGGATTGACCTGATAGCTCTGTGAAGTTCTTACTTTCTGGCTGTATAACTGGTTGAGACTTTTCTCCTGTTCTTCAGCTCATTCCTTAGTATCACCACAGGATCATTGCATGCACCAAAGCTGGTGGAATGTCCAATACAGTAAGTGCAGTGATACTGTCATTTTTGTGGTACATGAGACTTCAGCTGTCTTATTCAGTGCTGCCCTGCATCCACAGTAAAAAGGTGATGAACAACCTCCATGCTGTTTCTTCAGCTGGGAGTGGTAGTAGCCATGATCTCCTGCCAGGACAGACTCTGCTCTTGGACTTTATGATGTGTTTAAAAAACCTAAGTTAATTCCTTCTGGGGAAGTCACTGCCCATATCTGTTCCACCAAAACACTTATTTAGGCACAGCTCCTTCCTCTCTGTGTTGAAGGTGATTCTGAAGCCATCACTGTCTGGGACTGCTTGTGCTGGGTAAGTGATGACACAGCTGAGGTAAAAATGCCAGTGGCTCTTCCTGCCTATCACTGACACAGTTTGCTAGTATAGTGGGGGGGCAGCTTCGGCATAAAAATGAGACATTGTAATATGAATAAATGAGAGCCTGGTGACTAAGACACTGGCTGGGAATATTGTCTTCAAATATTTGCTGGAGGTCATGTTGAAATTCAAGACTTTATCTCCCAAAGCTCAATAAAGTGTCTGCCATTAGTCTCCTCACCCTTCAGCACATTACAATGTCTGTCTTACTCTCACCCTGGAGTGCTTCTCCATTATGTTTCATAGTGCCAGACACAGAGACTCAAACTATTTGACTGCCTAGCACAACAGTCTCACCACTTAGTATTGCTACAGTTTGCAGTGAAACTCCATGGTTCATATGAAATATGTGTGATAGCAAATGACTCCAGCAAAAATATCAAGAAAACCTCATTGCACTGAGAAAAGGTGCTAAGTGAGATCACCTCTATCAAAAGGGGAAGACAAATGCAGACAATAAACCTCACTGCTGCACGCTTCTCAGGTCATGGGAATCTAGGCAGTCAGTTCTTTACTCAGCCTTCCTGTGAAGTTAAAAAGTAGATCTTCAGTAGCCTGGAAGGATTTGTTCAACTATAAAAATCCCCAACTTTTCTCCTCTGTCATCTGCATCATTTTCTTTGAGTATTTCTGTCTTGCATTCTTGGAATTTTGACCATAAATTCATGCTTTCTGTCTCACAAAGAAAAGTTAAACATTTCTGTGTTGCTGTGATGTGACTGGCAAAGGTTAGTCTTGGTGGACTGATACAGGCAACATCAGCAGATCATGAGCAGCACCCGTTTCAATATCTAGTCTGAATCCTCCAACACTGCAAAAAAAACTCGGTGTATCTTTGGTGTACGTTTTTGGACAAGCACTCAACAGAATCTTTTATACAAGGATACAGAAGTAATTGTAATGACTGAGGAAAAAACATGTCAGTAAATATTGCTCTTAATCAGACAACACATTATGAAAATGTGACTCATTATCACAGGCAAATCTAGTTTATGTCATGGTATGAATTACTTGATTGCCTGTAATCTGGGATAAAAAAATTAATTAAGATTGTTTAAATGCAGCTTCAGAGAGTGCTACATATTTTATGTCACTTTCATCTGGTTTCCCATGATATCAAAGCTGTGTTTAGTGGATAGAGATTTACAACCAGAAAATTATACGTATAGCTGAAGAGTGTGAAGGGATGATGTGCCTTATAGAATTAGTTATCATTGTTGAAGAAGTAGAGCTGGTTTACAGCATGCTTCTTCCCTCTCCATCTAGGACTGATCTGTGTCTTTGTGTTCAATATAGGAAATGTTCTCTGCAATTCTCTAAAGGTAAAGACTGTGTTCCAGGCACTGTATAGGAGATTTTGAAAACATTGACTTAGGCACAGACAATTGTTAACATGTCCAATTATTATTTTTTTATTTTTTTTTACAAATATGTTTTCTTTATCCTGTATTTTTAAAAGATCATACCTATATTGGCTCAGGAACTGCCAACAACAGGAGAATTGTGGATGCATTTTCCCTCCTGTTAGCCATGCCTGTATACACACTATAGGCTTTCATTTCATTTTTGTGTTTTAATGATGAGTTGTACACAGTGATAGAAATTACTTTGCTTGGAGCAGGAGTTGTTTTACTTAATATCTAGTGAGCAGGAAACAGACACAAGGCTATGCAGGCATTTTTGTTTGAAGCTCCCTGTGGCGGATAGTGAAGCTGTCAATGAATGATGGTTTTGGAAAGTCAAGACAGTTATTGGCATTGGGCATTTGAAAGAGTGTTTTTCATGTAGGTGGCTCACAACTGGTCTTTTAGGGTTTTGAATGGACTTGCTAGTTGTTTTCTGAGCTAGATATAACACAGTGTGGTGGTTTTTATGTGTTGCAGTCATTCGCCTTAGGTAGGTCAGTATTGCTGCTTATTTTTTAACTTTAAAAAATATCATCTTTATTTAGGGATGGGCTCTAGATGGGGAATAAAGACTGGATTGTGCCACTTTCCTTAGCTCTTTTCAATGTCAAGTTGTCTTTTATTTACCATTCTTAAAGACAGAGCTTAGAGTTGACAATTAGATGCTTATCTTAATATGCCTTTTACATGTCACTCAGTTTAAAAGCCAAAAGTAAAACAATAGCTAGATATGGAATGTGAGAGCATTCATTAGTACCATTCAGGATCAGGGAATTCTTTTTTAAAAAAACTATTTGAGGAACCAAGATAAAACTGCAAGTAGGCTTCTTGCTGACAAGTTGCAGGTGTATACCACATGCCCATATTGGAATAAAGATGTGGTTATGAAGGTCTTGATGACAGATAAGGGTCTAAAATGCCTTCATCTCCAGATTTTAGCTCGTCCATCTGTTTTTTATTTGCATTTTCCCCAGCTAGCAGAGTTAGTATTTTCTAAACTCATTATAACCATGCACAAGTCTATACAAAACTAAGGCTTTTTTGCATTGTAAGATCCTTAGATTAGTAAGATATCATTTAAGTAAAGGAAATCTTACTTTTATGGTAACTGTATCATAAATTGTAAGTAATTTTTATTTATTTCTTTCTGAAAAAATGAGGGAAAGGAGTGATGAGACTGAGGGGAGAGTGCTTTAATTTTTTGCTAGAATAGGTAGAATCTGCTTATGCCTTAAGAATACTAAAAAGGTGAGACCTTGTACTTATCTCTTATTGATACTCTTACCTTACAAGATCTGGCTTTCTTTGATGCTCATCTTCTTGAGGAGAAACTCAAGAAGAAATGTTTGTTCTTAGGACAGAAAGACTTACACATACTTCAGATCACTCCAAACAGCTGCACCCTGGAATAATTCTCAAAGACACATATTCAGAGGGCAGAAATCATGAGGCAACAGCACTTGGGGAACATCCAGCCAGCAGTTTCAGTACTGTAAAGTAAATTTTGACAAAGAAAGCAACTCATGAAGTCACATAGGTATTGACATGGTTTCCTCTTCCACTACTGACACTAGAGAAACTTGTTTGGTTTTCTTATTAAACCTCTTACTTCTTCTGTGATTCTCAACTAAATTGGCACACAGAGAAACAAGAGTTTCTCCATCAGGAAGAACATTTTTCAAAGCAAATTCTCAGTGGCCTCAAAGTTTTCCTTTCTGAGAACAATATAGTCAAACCTTGATTTAAAATATTATTATTATTACAAAAGTAATCATCCTACACTGAAAATTAGTCAGTTGAGTTTTTTGTTTGAAGTGAGCAATTAATTACAAGAGTTGTTTTGAGAAAAATAAAAGCAATAGTTTGATTTATTTATAACATGGGGAAAATTAGTTGAGGAAGCATAAACATAATTTTGCAGAAAGTGCTCAAAATTGTCATATTTTCTATCTAAACCAATTCCTCAAGTATAATTTTGAGGAATGGGAAAAATATATTATAATTTAATAGGCAGTCAAATTAGATTCAGACAGACAGCACAGTTGTAGCTGTGTGGGAGTCAGCAGAAGGGATTCTGGAATGTGTGTTGTTATGTCTCCTTCAAGCATCATGTCTTTTTCTTTTGTAGGAACAAATTTTTCTTTCTCTCTCTTTATGAGAGAATGCAGTGCTTTCACATAATTTTTCTTTAAATTTTTTTTTCAAGTTAATTCTCCTGTAGGTTAATGCCGGTTTTGGTAAATATGGAAGAATTGTATACACATGTATCTGCTTGCAGGGAATTATATATACAAGGCATTTTGAGCTCTATAATATATTCCATGCTGCATGCCATAGGGTATTTTTTAGCAGGTGGCAAGTGTAAGGACTATACTAAGACCATAGGCAAAGTAAAGGTTACCAAAGTGAAATATTGACCGCGATGTTTGCTCACTTCCAAGGAATCCCACTGATGTGGGCCAGTGGGCATAGTGCAGTTGCAAAGAAATTTGTACAAATGTGATGCAGATATTCACTGTGACAACAGTGAACTTATTATCAATCAGTGTGTTTGAAAACTACCAAAGGGAAAATGCCTCCTTGGAGGTTAAAACAAAATGTTACCTATTGGAAGGTGCGTTGCAGTATTTTTACTGACTTTTATGGCTCTATTGATTCTTCATTGGAGTTTTAAGATCTTCTCTATGAATCAGAGGCCTGAATCCACAAAAAATATGAGATCTCTTGTGCCAGCTTCTGTTTGAGGCAAGGAAAGATGAAACCACGAGCAAACTGGTTGTATCTCCCTTATTCTTTAAACTGATGACCAGCAGTAACGTGAGCTTAAAGAATGATCTACGGCTGTAGGGAAGCATCCCTAGCTGCATTTCCTAGCTCCCATGAATTGCTAGTTCAACTACGGATTTCTTTTTTTTTTTTTGTTTGCTTGGTTTTGGTTTGGTTTGGTTTGGTTTTTTTCCTTGCAAAAAGGAGTTCTTCACTGTAAACCTTTCTTTTACCCACCAGGCCTATCCTTGTACTAATGATAAGGAATGTGAGGTTGGGCGATACTGTCACAGTCCTCATCAAGCAACGTCTGCATGCATGATGTGCCGGAGGAAGAAGAAGCGCTGCCACAGAGACGGCATGTGCTGCCCTGGGAACCGCTGCAACAATGGTATATCAGTAATTTCTTGGTTTTCCTTCAAAAAAGCAGTGTTTTGATAGTATCTGTTTCTCCAGGTGTTCCCAGCAACAGTATTTTTGGGGGGAGGCGGTGATGACGCTTCTCTTTCTACACCAAGAATACTTAATTTTCTACTTCATTCCACTCCACCTGATTTTCTTTAATAGTATTTCTATGTTTAGGGCTTATGTACTACCAGACTTTTTCACATTTTGCAGTGGGAAAACCCAAAAATGCTGCAGCTGCCACAACTCTACATTCAATGTGGGTTGATTGACTGGAAGACTGGATGGAAGCCATAATTTAATGAAGAAAAAGAGACTTGATGAATCCTTGATCTACTCTCCCTGGGCAGAGTTATAACCATGTTATTTGCATTTCCACACTCTCCTCTGGAGACTGGAGGGAGATGTCTACAAGGACATTTTCAGGTGCTCAGACCATAAAGCCATAGTGACAGCCAGACAGTCTGACAGTGAATGAAGCAGAGCTGTCATGAAGTTAAGTGCCAGGAATCAGAGATGAACATGTGATTAGAACTGAGCATCACTGAGGCCAAGCCATAGTGCTTTCATGGTCCTGATCCTGATTAGTATATATGTCTCAGTTGCTTTTCCTCTTATTCAAATCTTTGAGTGACTGTCTTTTCCTTGCAGGTATTTGCATACCAGTAACTGAAAGCATTCTGACACCCCACATCCCTGCTCTAGAAGGGCTTCGCAACAAGAAGAATGGTCATTATGCTAGCAAGGATTTAGGCTGGCACAACCTAGGGAGGCCGCGCTCCAAGCTGTCACACATAAAAGGTAAGATCACATTTGGACTACAGTGCTTTGTTCCTTCATGTGAAGAAGCATGCTATTGCTCTTACGATAAGCAATGAACCAGAAATAGGCAGTAATTTCACAGGGAGTGAATGTCTGTTGTGAAAATTCAGAGCATGACTCAGAAAGTGGTGTAATGTCAACCAACCATTCCTGTGACTGAAACAGGATCTGCTTTCTTCTCTGTATCAGATGTGGACTAACAATCCCTCTTATGAGTTGTGCAAGACTGCACACATCCTCCTCGTGTAACAGCCACGTAATTGACCACTTGTAATTCTGCTTACAATCCTTAGCTGAATTTATCCTTACTAAGTCTTATGGCTGGTCTCATTAATTCCCCCCTGGAACCTTCCTAATTAATATCTTCTCTTGTCTTACATCCTTCAAACAGCTGTAGATGGAAATATCACCTCTTCTTTTTTTCTGGGTTTAATTTGCATCAGTCTGCACTTCATCTGTATTTTCCCATTTTCCTACAAAATACTAAAATAGTTTGGTTGCTCTTTTTAGGACATGAAGGCGATCCCTGCCTACGGTCATCAGACTGTATTGAGGGACACTGCTGTGCTCGCCATTTCTGGACCAAAATTTGCAAGCCTGTGTTGCATCAGGGGGAGGTGTGCACCAAACAGCGCAAGAAAGGGTCCCATGGACTGGAGATTTTCCAACGATGTGACTGTGCCAAGGGGCTATCATGTAAAGTATGGAAAGATGCGACCTCCTCTTCTAAATCAAGACTTCATGTGTGCCAGAAAATCTGAATGAGGGTTGGGAAGATAGTATTAAGTGACTGTGGCTTTATATGTTTAATGCATTATGGCATGGTGGAAAAAGAGGACTGCAAATGAAAGTGAAATGGCTAAAGTAACAGTTAGAGTAGAAGTCACATTAAATGCATTTCTTTTTGAGCTGGTGGCAAACACAAGTGTAGCTGGAGTTCACCTACTGTCCAGTTCTTCTGTAAATAACTTCTACAGTCTGTGGGAAATGCTAGTATGCAAACAAGTAGAGTGGAAATGAATGTCACATACCTTGCTGTATTGCCATGTGATGTTTCAGGGGTTCAGTGTTAGGGCTGCAGTGAGTTTCCAGTGTGGTAATGACTGCTAAATAAATTGTATACATTGTATTCCTATAGGAAGCAGTGCATGTCAGGAAGGCTCATCTGTCAACACATGATTGGGCACATTGCAGGTGTAAGAAATGGAAATAAACTTAATGTGAATGTCCACATGCCCTTGTCATTCCGGGCTGACACTTCAGCAGAGAAAGCACTCCTGCAGGACAAGGGTGCTATATTTTGCAGGCCCTTATGAAGGAGGTACAAACTTGCCATCTCAAAATTTCAGCAGTTTCTCTAAGAGAAGGCATTTAAACAGGGTTTTGTTTCCTATACATGGGTATATTGAAATGCTTTATGTAGTTGAATGTCATAGGGTGGCACTTAATCACTTGTATGTGCCTCAGTTTACTGCTAATATACTTCGGGTTGAACAGATGAAGCAAATATGTGTGCATGCTGAATCCAGAATTATATACAAGCAGTTCCTCATTACTCCTAAATATACTTTCCTTGCCTAAGCATTCTTGCATTATAGACATTTCCAAAGGAAATAGCAGAGTGTTGAAGCGCCTAACATGAAGAGCTATGAAGTTGTTTCTCTGTTGCTGTAATAATAGATGATAAAGACATTTGTTGTGGTGTTTAGAGCATACTGCTACAAACTCAAATTTTTACGTTGTATTAATAGCAACATGCTACTAATGGCACTCTGCAGCAGTGTAATGGATTTGTTCTTAGAGACAGCAAAGAAAAAGGAGCTGGATCTTGTGAGCACCTCCTATCCTGCAGAAAAGGATGTAAGAAGATGGTATGATCACAAATGACTTGTTAAACACCATGTGATGTTACAGCATACCAGCCTCCAGCATGTATTCGTCCTGAACTTAATGTCCTCTCATTCTGGAGTGTTCTGCCAGGAATGATGGAAGTACATAGACTGTAGAAACAGCTGCCAATCCTACATTGTTTTTGTACTGCTTACAAAAGGACAGCCTCTGTCCTCTGACTTGTCTCCAGGTCTTTTCAAACCTTTTTAGCTTTACTTATTTGCAAGTATTCCTTTGTATAGACTTTGGTAAAGAGACCAATATTACTTTAAAGAAGTCTGATTCTATAATTGACATATTGCTAAGTTGTAATTACCCATTTATAATTATGCATTTTCATGTTCTGTAATACAATGGTACTTTCCTGTTCATTCAGTTCTGAATAATGTGGGTAGACCAGTATGTAGTTTAACTTTGAAGACCTTGTCACCATTACCTGACACCTTTTTCCACCATTGGCATGCTTTAAAACTATAGCTTAGCTACACCACTTGACTGAGCCTTCCTAATTAGAACACAGACCTCAGCTACATTGTCCTTATCTTTCATAAGAGTTTGAATAAGAAGAGTATTTCACACACCTCTTTCCCTACCAGAGTTAGTTTTTATTGACCTAGAGGGATGCTCAGTGACAAGGGGTTTTGCTTTTTAATAGTCTCAGAGTTTTATCTTGGAGTTGTATCATCACAACTTGGCTTATTTTGGAGTTTTTCCAACATAACCAGAACAGGAATAAGGCTCAGAAATTTCAAGATACTAAAAAATCCCAGGAAGCAATTTTGCAACTTTTGTTTACACTGACACAGCACATACTTAGCAGAAGAACTCATAGTGCTCTCACTGTCACTACATATAAAAGAAAAGGAAACCCAGTGTGAGCAGGGAGGTCGCAGAAATGGGGTCTCAGCAATTTTTAGCTCTTCCTATCATTGGCCTACTCTCCATTTTGCTCTTGCAGAACATAGTTATTTGGGATAATTTATTTACAGGAAATGTTTAATGAGATGTATTTTCTTATAGAGATATTTCTTACACAAAGCTTTGTAGCAAAATATATTTGCAGCCTGTTAACTTTAATGTAGAAAAATATATAATAAGATTAAATATATGAAATGTTCTTTCCCATTCCTCCCCAAATATTTTACCCAAGTTCTTTTCCTTACCTGCTGCTTAAGAAGAATAGTTCTTTCTGGAAAAACATGCAAATCAGTTGAAAAAGAATCATGTATTTTAGCTATACAAGTAAAAGCATCTAACTGTACTTGTGTCTCAGAGAACTATACAGGCTGAGTTTTGGTAAAACACATGAAGGTCATCTTAATAATCCTCGTGCCCCGTTTCTACAAAACTGGCTTAAGTGACATCTCTCTATATGCTTCTCTTGGGTTGGTTTACACCTAAACACTCAAGAACATGTTTTGAAAATAATGCACCTGGTTGTGTATTGCAAAATCAACCAGGTTAAAAAAGAAAGATGTCCAGACACATTTCCTGGATAGTAATACATACCAGAGGGATTCATGATGGATAAACGTGATATTCAAATTACACAGTATTTTGCTATAGATTACAGCATGCAAATGTACTGCTGCAAAATCTCTAGCTAGCAATTCTGAAATGGCAAATTACAGCATTCAGCTCTAATAACATGAAACAATCCATGTGTCAGGACTGAAAATACTGTTACTAAAACTATCCAAGTTTTGATACCAGGAAAACTCCTGTAGAGCACAATAAATATTGCAAAATAATGGCCGTGGTTATTGAGCAATGGTCTTGATATCCTTGTGACTTGTTTTTGGTAACCCTTTACTCAAACAGATATACATTTGGAGGATGGAATGGTCTCCCAGTTGCACTAGTATTTGTATAAAATGAAAAGGTTTACCTACTGTTATTTGCAATATTCGCTGGGTAGGTCTTTAAAAATTCTAACATTTTTAACATCAACATAATAAAGTTGTGAGCATTTTCAGAGCTCAGTGACTTCAACAGAGACAGCCAAAGCCTTCAGAGATTTAATCTGGGAACAAAAACAATAGACACAGGCAGTTCCCTGCCGGCCACAAATACTGAGCCACATAGCTGCACTGAGTAGCACACAAGCAGTTTTGCAACACTGAAGTTTGATTGCTTAGAAGCTATTCAGTTAATGTTTTGTGGAAATATACATCAGTTTGAGAATAAAAGAGCAGCTAAATTTGGGGATAATTGCTCTCACTCACTGTGTCACTCATCACAGGAATTAAGAATGACTTTGGCTCAGTAACATTTTAGAAATCTGCTGTCATGACACAAGTATGGAAGATGTTATTGCTGAACAATTCAAATGTACTATTTTCTTTGTCTCATGTTGTTTGCAAGCTATAGTATATACAATTTTAAACATTTTTTAAAACAATTTAAAATAGCTTTTTCTGTTTACTTCTATACCAACAATTTTAACATCTGGCATCTAGTATCTGACAGCATTTGACACCTAAGCCATCATTCACTGGAATTCAAGCCATCTTTTGCATATTCTGACTTTCCTGCTTGTTCCCTCAACAACAGCAAAAAAGCCCTCATCAAACACCACAAAATATCTTGGGCAGAGGCTGAGAAGAGAGATTCCTAAACTCCTTGTCACCAACTCCCTCTGCTTTTGCTTCAGAGATCTCCACCATTGATCTCACTAGGAAAATTAAGTGCTATCAAAGAAAATTTGTCAATTTTTAATCCCTTCCAGTTTCTTTTCCTTCTAGGAAAGCCATTTAAAAAAGATATCCTGAAGGTCAAAACCAGCAGAAACTCATGTAACAGAGATTCTAAGCTAAGAATTTTAAGATTTAACTTCTAAAACTTAATTGATAAGAGAGTTATGTAATGTCAAGACCATGCTTACAAAAATCCAAAGAAACCTAGTTCTTTGGATTGTCAGTCACGTGTTCTGAAAATAACTGTCCACAGTGGGGCAGAAAAACCTAACTCTTCCTCCCTACTAAGCATCCTGACCTGTAGTCCCTGGCAAAGAGAATGCTGGTATTTTGGGGTTTTTGATTGTTTTGTTTTGGTTTGTTTGTTTGTTTGTTTTTTCCCACTAAGCACAGTTTCACTGCACACAAAGGCATTATTAATTTTGTCTTTAAATCACAAAAATAATGAAGGTACAGTTTCTTACCTAGCTTGCCAGATGAGGTATGGCATCTCTCTTTTGCTGCATTGGACAGGAGTAAAGGAGCAGAGTTAGTCTCAAGGTCTGTGTTCTCTGGTTTAAATCCTAACATTTCACTGAGATGAACAGAAACTTTCAGCTCAAGTGCCTTATTAGCTAATACAGTTTTCCATGTGCTCTCCACTACCAAAAGGTGGTTACAGTACAACACAGACCCCATTTCCATTCTTACCTTTTGTTTCTGCTTCAACTTTATGTGACTAACAGTTACTGAAATGCAGCAAATGTCTGCTGCAGCTCCCTCTTATTGCCCTGCCAGCTTTATATAGACCTGCTCAAGGTAGCAATGCTGGAGGTGAGGGGAAAGCACAGAAAAGGATGGAAATTGCAAGGGTGGGAGCCAGCCCAAAGCTTGAAATGGTGGGTACAGTGGGAAAGTTACCTCAAAATGTAATTGTTGCAAAAACCATGAACTGTAATGGTATCCCACCCAATTACCAAGCGCAGAGGAAGGGCAAATGTACTCTGTTTGCTCCTAAGCTGTGACCCCACAATCATGACTCAAAGAGGGAAGGTCTGTTTGAGAGATTCTGGTCCCTCAAAAGCCAAAGTGTTGAGCCTATGTCCCCTGGAAGCATCGTTACTCTCACCTTGGTTCTCTGTGTATCTAAATACCAGTAATTCCAGAGGCGTTGCATTTGTCACCAATCCTTAGGCTTATTGTTTGGGCAACACTGCTACAGCTTGCAGCCTGCCCATGCCTAGGGATCCCACTGGAAGACTGTGCAGTAGGAAGGGACAGGAAAAGCAGGACCCAACTTCTGCCTTACAGAATTCCAGCTGGTCCCAGAGCTGTTATTTTGGCCACCTCTGAGGGGGACTGACCTTAATGGATATATAGCATTGGATAGAGCTCATTGCAAATTTGTTTCTTCTGGCACCTCCCTGAGTTTTTTTTGGAATTGCTTATTGTTATAGCATGAGTGTCAATTACTTATTTACAAATGTGTGGTACTGATAAACTTCATTTTTTATGGTACCAGCTTACAGCTTGATTTAGAAGTGGTTTGCTTCCTGAAGCAGAGGAAATAATCTTATAGAGGAAACCAAGATTTTAAGAAGCACAGGATTTTTTTTCCCTTCTTCTTTTCTTTCATATCTAGGAAAAAAATATTTAGAAAAAGAGAAGAAAATATCATTAACACACAAAGATTTTGTGACACAAATTACAGTCTTTGGGTCCTTGGCAAAACTCATAGTGTAATTCTCCACTGCTGTTATCAAGGTTGGCCAAAGAGTAGTCAACAAATGAGAAATGTATAGCAGTGTGGCTGCTATGGTGTGTATGTTCCCATTTTCTACTCCTCATAAGCTATTTATTTCTGAGAGTATGTTATTCAACAATATTTATACAAAATGCTTGCAAACATTCAGTAATTCAGTGTAATTTCTAAGTGTAGGGCTCACAGGTATTGTTTTTTTCCTTAATGACTATTTTTATTGGAGACATCAAGGTATATAGTTACCTTAAAAGTAATGAATTATGCAGTTCTGGAAGAAATTTATCAGGAATTTTGCAATGCATCACATTAATGAATCCAATGAACACTCAAAGCTTTAGAAAAATCCATCTCAAAATTATTAAGGCAATGCCTTTGTCTCACTGTCTGAGCAGTCATGGCCCTATTGTTTTGTTTTACTCATTTCCCCACCAGTCTGCAGCCACCTCTCTGAAGTCTGAACCTTTGGTGCTGGGAGTTACTTTTTCTTCTGTATTTGTACAGCACTTAGCACAAGAGGATCCTAATTCACAACTAAAGGTCTATTACCTTTTCGATTTTTACTGCCATATATGGTTGGAAACACAAATTTCAGATGGGATTATTCCATTAACAATTCTTAAAGTAAAATGAATACACAGCATTGTACTGCCTCACATTATAACAGTTTTCAAATTGTGGTCCATTAGGAAAAAAATTAGCAGTTTTCAAATCAAAAAAGCTAGAAAAGTACTGCAAAAAGAAAAAAAAAAAAACAAAACAAACTAGGTGAAAACCACATACTCTTCATAAAGGTGCGTCTGTTACAGTCTGTTACTTCATTTTTTCATCGAGAATGAGAATCAAGCTGCAGGTATCTGGAAAGACACGCTGCAAACACAAGCAAGCTGGTGGCAGTTCCTCAGCATCTTCTCCCAGGAAGGTAGAACTGCTGGTTCTGTGTCTGTACGTTCTCATCTACAGCAAGAATACTTTAAATTGTATCTTGCCATCACACTTGATATCAAACTAACTGCAGAAACTTCTATTATCTGCTGTTTCCATCGCATGAAAAACACGACTTCACTATATTGGGATTATAAACTGCTCCTAAAGCAATGTGGTAATTTAAATTCCATTTCTCATATGGGCAAGGCAAACAAGCTGTAGATGGACCTTTCAGTTATTCTTTTTAATAAGTGATGCATGATGGTCATATGCTAAACTCATTTATAAATCTTAATCTTTTGTCTACTGCCTGCAAAATGCAGCATAATAACCCTGGACTTATGGAAGGGATTCTTCAGGGTTGTGACTTACAAACAGCTTGGTAGGAGAAGTGAGGATGGGTGCCAGCTTAGGCCAGCTAAGGAGGTGGAGTAGTTGATCATGAGAAGGAAGGGTCTAGACAGAGCCACTAATAAGGAAAGTGATAAGAACAGGGCACTTTGTCAAGCCAATTTCAAAACCCACAACCCTTCACCTGGAGCACCCTGATCTGAGTCCAGCCACAACCAAGGGGACTCTATCTTGTCCTGACGATGTGGTGGCAAAATGCCCCACACACATGGCGGTCAGTGGTCTTGGACCTATTCCCAGAGAAGCAGAGTTCTCAACTTTGGTCCAACTGGCAATCTTAGGTTTTTTATAACGAGACCCAAGGTGGAAATAAGCTGGAGAGGTGCATTCTTTCTTTCCTCCTGACAAGTGCCTCTCAAAGGAACTGCTTGCACACTAGTGTGGCCATGTGAGCTGAGCCATCAGCTCAAGCCATACCATGTTTAGAAAGAGGACATCACATAGCACATGAGGAGGGGTCTCCTCAGGAAAGAAAGAGGCCCATGTGTACCTGTGGTTTCATAAAAAACCCTGACTAGATGCCCCAGTGTGTCCCACATGGAAAGGCAGAGCAGTTTTGTTCATAACCAATGCAAGGCAGCCCTTAGAGAGATGTGATGGATAAGCTGAGTGGTGCAGTCCACTGCACTGTTCACTTCTCCGGGGGGAGAAGAGCAAGCACCTGCTGCACATAGAAGAGGTTATGGGCATGTGCCTCCCTGCTCAGACAAAGGGACATGACTCTGACACTGACAGACCCGCATGGGTGTGATTCTTCATGAGCCCATGGAGGTTGGGCACCTGGCACCCTGTTGACCAATGCCATGACACTAGTTTGGTGCCCTGCATACCAGGCTCACTCAAGTGGTTATTAAGTCATTCATCTACCAGCTCAGGAGAAGAGAGTAAGTTCAAAATAAGCTCTGTAATACAGGAGCTCTCTGCAATATATGAAACAGAATAAGATCTAAAGGAAAACAATGCTTGTCACCCATAAACAAAGTGAACACTCTATAGTTTTCGACCATAAAATGATGCCAGTCTTCAAATAAGCAAGGTGGACACAGAGATATCTTTTGTGTACAACTGTCATGCTTTTTTTTCCTAAGTGGAAGAACTTACCTCCTCCTTCCCTCCCTTCTGCTTAACACTATCAACCTTTCCTTTGCTAATCAATACCAAAACATTAAAACCAAAGTCTCACTGAACTATACATCACTCCTTCCCCTAAAAGGACAAGATTTTTGCTCAGGGTAAGTTCCATAGAATTTTAGTTCCTGAAATTTTATTATTTTCAGTTTTTGTAAAGTTGCTTTGCCTCCGGACAATTTTTTTTTTTCTTCTGTTTGATTAATTTTACAGTGGAAAGGGAAAGACACTGGAAATGTTGATGTTGTGGTGGAAGGACCTTTCAGGTTTTTTTCTAGGAAATCAGGCTGTATCTGCCCAGCATCTTTCATTTGCTGGGGTTTTCTGTATCAGAATATGAGGTCAGTGACTCAGAGTTCATCTGTAAGCATCCCTCACTCTTTGCAGCCAATCTGTATGTCTATTACCTTCACTGTCTTCAAAACAATCCTAAAAGCATTACAGGGACAAAATCTAGTTCATATGAGGTAATTCACACAGTTTTTCAAGATAAAAAGATCATGTGGGAACTAACTTTTTTGTTGGTTTTTAATCAGCTGTACCATCGTGTTTGTTTGTTTGTATCAGTCTTTCCACTAAAATAACCCCTAAAAACCATTTTGTCTTTCAATTGTTTTTAAAGGGCCCATTTCTCTCAAAAAGAAAAAAAAAGCTTACCCCCCCCCCCCCCACCTTTTAAGTGTAAAGCTTTAAAGGGACACGTTTCCGTATAATTTAAAAAAAAAAAAAAAAAAATCCACTGCTTTTGAAAATTTTCAAACATTCACATCATATTTCTAACAACAACAAAAAAGGTATAGTTCTACTTGTATTAGTTTTGTCCCTCAGAGCCCTTTCCATTGTTTTTCAAATGCATCTGAGCTAGGAAAACCAAGGACAAAATTAAAAAAACCCTCAAACCCTGCATTAAGTGACACAAATTGTGAAACAATATTTTGGAATTGGTTTTGATTGGTGAAGGGAAAAACATTCACTTTAACACAATATGTAAAAATGTTTTTGGAATTTACTAGACAATAAGCAGGATGAAGAAGGATCTTTACACTACTTAGCTGTTCTAAACCAAGGCAAGTTCTTAGCCAGAGTTTAAAAATACAGACCTAACAATCCAATATCTATATTTTGAGCTTAATAAAATAAAACTTGAACATTTAAATTAACATAATTTTATTTAACAAATGTCAAGGGCTAGATTTCCACTGTATTTTTTTCCTGTATATGCAGTTGAACTAATCTTCTTGCCTTTGAATGAGATCACATTTAAAATGGTTATAATGATTTAATTGAATTTACAATTCTAGGAAAATAAATAAGGTTCCCAGTATTTGTTTCTACATGAAAAGTGCTTGGCAGAGACAAAACACTTGATTTAGGAAAAATGTATTCAGAAGTTCTAAGCTGCCAATCTGAAATGGGGGATATTTTTTATGTCAATTTTCTAGGATGTCTAATGAGGTCAAATTAAGTGAGACTTTCAGGAATGCTGACCTTTTAGTAATTTCCTGGTTTTTAAATTGAACTTTTCAACAATTTTCAATAAATACCTTTCTCTTATGACTGCTGCAATTCTTACATTGCTTTTGCAACTCTTGCACCTGTAATATCATTAGCAGACATGCCTTAAGAATGCCAATTTGAATTAAAATCCTATTGATAAACTTCTAAGAATCTGGATATGAAAACAGCCCATTTACTTGTGTAACACTTATAAGTCCTTCATACCATGCCACAAGTTTTACTCAAGTTCAGGGTACACTCTGCATGCTTAAAAGCCTTGGGCTTTCTCACCCACACTGGGAAAACAGCTTCTCAAGGGCTCAGTCTGGAGGAAAGGGGAGGGTGGGAGCCCTCACTGCCACAGCCCGTTCCCCCAGCCTGCAGCATGCCACACCAGGGGCTTGGACACCCACTGTCAAAGGCAATGTGTGTTCCACAGAGGTGACCTCCTCTGACTCAAGCCACATGAGTTTTGCAAAAGAAACTGTACAGAGTCAACAACCAGGCACTGACCACCAGAGCAGCTGTAGAAAAAGCTAAAGAAGAAACTGCTTGAACTAAAAAGATTTTTTTGCATTCTGACTGGACCTTAGCTGTCCTTGACTGATGTTTGCTCTGAGCTCGTTCCACTCCCATCTCAGTCCCTGCACTTCTGCAGTGCTCCACAGCTGCTCTTCTTATCTTTTACTCTTCCACTATTATTTCCTACTAATTTCCCCTTTTCCTTGTCTTTCTAATCCCTGAACAATATTCTGCCAAAAAGGGAGTTAGCATGCCATTTATTATCACAATATTGATAGCTATGTACTACCCCTTCCCATTTTGTCTATTCATACACTGCTCTTCAAAGGCAGGAAGATTGCCTCTTACTCTGCCATTTGTTTACTGTCCCGAAAACTGTGCCTGGCTTTGGTTGGTCTCACACAAGTAACAACCAGTAAAATCTCTGCAAGAAGAAAAGCAAGGAAACTTCCTCACCAGGACTTTTGACAGCAGTGAGATATTTTCTCAAGGTGAACTCTGACAGAAATTACCATGACATCACCACGTAGAAAATTCATACGTTTAGTCATTTGACTGAAATGGGAGAGCTGTCTACCTCATGGCCTAATAAAATGCTTCGATTTCTGATGTGTACTACCTTTTCTCTTCAAACTTCTCTGCACTACTCAGATAACACAGCTACAATACTTGGTTTCTTACAAACCTAAAAATTAAAACAATGCAGACTTCCATTTGTACCAAACTCCTGCATGTTGTTTTTCTACAGTATTTTTAAACTGCATAATTACACCGAGATCAAGATAATCTTTGCAACATAATAAAAAATTAGACAGTATGAGAAGAGCACAGCATTCTGGAAACCTGCGAAACCTCCTGCAATAGAGCTATAAAATAAACTCCCAGCAGTGTTTGCCAGGTTTTCTAATGTTCTTACCCATTATCTTTCTCAACAGGCACTTACGGCTTTTCAGAGCTTCTGTTTTCACTGACCATTATTCTTCTGCATGGTCCTATGCAGCAATGACTGAGACACCTGTACTCAGTGAAGATCCATTACTCAGTCACCGTGCCTTTCCTAAGCCATGACTGTAATATGCAGCAGACCATCTGATTCCTCAGTCTTCTGGTCTCTTGACTTGCCCTTCCCTGAATTGTCTCTTTTACCCTCCCATGGACACCATCCCTTGTTATTATCTGCAAGAGTCATAAGCCCCGTGGGTTTTATGCTCTTGGCCAGGCTTCAAGTTGCAGTGCTTTCCTTGCTTCTCACCCTCCATGCACTAATCAGGGGTTCCCTAGTGGGGTCTGGGATGTAGATGCCTGTTTAGCTTCTGTCCTCAGCATTTCAAAACCATTAGTCAGGGCCTGGACTGTGGCCATCAGAATGCAAGTCCTGTAAGGTAAACAGAAACTCCCATATTTTCCTCACCCCCTGCATCTGGAAGACAAATAATGAGTCCCACAGTGTATTGTTTATTTTCATCTCATATTAATTCTAGTTCTAATGGTAAGCTGTTAGGTGGAGCACAGCATGGTACCATAAAGCATGGAGATGGGTACCCTGAAATGGGAGGATGGCCAACCTGTGTCTTCACACACTTCACCATATTCTGAACTTTATCTCAATCAGTAAGCCTGGTCATTGTCACTCTAATAAGTTACCTGTGACAGTCTGTATTACCTGCAAACCAAATCCAGACCAACCTATTGTCAAAGCAATCTTCTCTGAGTTAAACTCCACTAAGTCCCAGGTGCCTCTAGCTGCATTGCTATAAATACACATCTATGCTGTTAAGTAGCCCAACTCATCTGCTGGTACCATGCCTTCAGCTCATTGCTGGTAATTCAGTCATGCTTCCTTCTTCTTCATTTTAGATAATGTCAGATTGCTTCTCCCTTGGGTGAGATAATTCTGATTACTAATTCCCAATTTGAGGGAAGGACAGAAGATAACAAGAAGACAACAGTCAGAGAAAATCTGAAGACAATCTACAGCTCTCCTGTCAGTCTCAGGCTTGAGACATTGTGATCTATTGGTTTGATTAAATTTTCTTTTGGCAACAGCTTTTTCCTAAGGTGTCCTTCATATTCTCTGATCATTTACCATATTGCTTCACTTTTATATGTGCAAGTCACAATGTTTCCCTTCATTTTAACTTGTCCCTTTGCTTAACAGTATTAACTTTTATTGAAGAACTGCTTTTTACTCTATATTGTGCTCACAATTAGACTATATCAATTGCATAGAATATACTATAGCTTAATAAACCATATTAAAACATAGACTATTCAAACTACATAAATTTTGATAATTATCTAAAACAAATTTTTAGGGTCTCTTGTACTCCTATCTGTTTACCCAGCAAACCCACCTACCCTCTTTATCATAACAAAACCTGGTCCTTAAAAAGCGCCAGCAAGACTTAAGTGCATGTAAATTGTTTGCTTTTCATCAGTATAATATCTAATCAAGTTCTGGTACATATTAATGGACGTCTTCATCACAAAAAATAAAAAAAAAAATCATTGAACATGTGAAAATGAAAACAGATGTTTTTCTAACAACCATAATAAAGACCAATTTACAGAGTAGAAACAACTATTTGCATGGTCAACAGTGATGTAACAGATCATGTATCTTCTGCTATATGTTACAAACATATAGCTTTTTTGCTTTATTATAAAGGAAAAGGCTCTCACCCAAATGGGTTGTGAAAAGACAGATGAAGAAATTATACAGGACCATACATTTATTTTTTTTTTTCAGTTTTATACTTACATTGTTTTCAGTGTTATAGTCTTTGTCATTCACTGGTAAACGAAAAACAAAAAAGAAAAAAGTTATAGGAGATGAAATAGTACTTTTGACATCATCTACCGCTATTAAAAAGGTTATAAATCATAAAAATCTTGGATCTTCATTTTTGTCCATACAGCATGCTAAAAATTGGCTTTGATTGCAATGGAAGTCAATCCTTCCTTAGGATAATATATCTTTATAGACTATGTGTTCAGTTTCATAATGATTCAATACTCAGGGTTTGTAAGGAGTTAGAGATCACAGTTACCTGTCTCAGACCCTGTTTAGGCCACAGAAGGACTTCTCCGTGAGATAAGCACAGAATGGAGTGACCGATGGTGCTCAGTGCAGGGCTGATGGAAGCAAGGTCTGGCCAGCACATCCTGGCTAATGCATCCAGACAAAAACTCCCACTGTGGCAAACTGTGTAAAGAAGCAACTAATTGCATGCCTATCACCAGTCAAACAAAGATCACACCAAATTACGGGACAGATGGCATCTGCCACCACCGATGACTGCTGAAGCCCTCTCCAAATATATCGCCGTGGATACCTGAAATTGGACTGTAATAAAGCCACCACAGAGGGAACTTGCGATAAGGTGGTACAATTGTCAAAGTGTTACCTCAGGTGTAGGGGGAGGTAGTCAAAGCTGGGGGAGATGAATATACCACTGATAATGACAGAATTTGTGGACCACAAGGAAAGTCAACTCAGCAACTGTGCTGAAATTAGCTTGGAGCAGGTAGAAGGTAATTCTGGCAAGGAAAGATCATAACCACCAACTCACAACTTACCAATTCAAAGAAGCCCACCGCCTCTTAAGAAGAGTAAGACTGAGCATGGGACTAATTAGCATTAGAAACAAGGGAATAATTTAACCAATAGAATATGAGAACTGTGTACGTCAAGGAGCATTAATTTCTTTGTATGCAAAAATGTATAAATAATGAAAGTTTTGAATGACATCAGGACTCCCATCACCTAGAAGCCCAGGGTGAGGAAGGACCAATGGAATGCCACTGGATCCATGAGTGGTGACTGCCTACTGCATGATCTCTCTCTCTTTCCCTATCTTTCTTATTTCTTTCTATCTCTCTACCTCACATTTACTGTTAAATAAAATCTGTATTATTGAATTTGACATATGGTTTCCTTTGCAATGTAATTCAGGCAGAAGCATCTCACAATAATCATATCTTAATGGGGGTATCAGATTTTGATGGAAAATCGAAGAAACAAGAATTAAAAGGAGCAGAGAAATGTAACTATATTTAATATTTCAACAAGAGGCAAGATAAAGACTTACACCTCAAGACACTACAATCTAAACTACTGTCACATCTCACCCACTAGACAAAAAATTCAATCCCTCCCTGCCTCCTAAGAGGTAGGAACATAAGACCAAAATGAAAACAATTTTACTGGGAGTGCTTTGCACAGAAAAAAGTTGTTCCATAAAGAGGTTTGAATGACACAAAGAGAGTTACTCGGGTCTCAGCAAATTGAAAGTGTGACAGCATAGTAAAGAAGTTAATCCAGAAAGAACGAAAATTAAAAAGTCAGAAAGAAGTTCCCAGCAATCATTAGAGAAGAGTGAGCACATGCTCTCTGAGGATGTCCACTGCAAGCCCCTTGAAGTTAACAGGAGATTAAATTAATCTTTGTGTAACTGAAGTATAGACTGAAGCCAAATAATTTTGCCCTTAGCTTCAGTGCTGTCAGGATTTCCACTTACTTCAATGCATCATAAGCCTAAAAATAAATTTAGCCTTGGTGCTAAACTGCTCAGTGCACAAGAGTGGATGTCATCCAGGATCAGATCTTATACTGAGCTAAGCTGATTTATGACATGTAGCTTCACAAATTTCAGAAACAAACCTTCAACTCAGAAACAGTAGAGGAATCCATGCTTCTTACATAGCCTCTAAACCAAGCACTTACTCTAGGAAGCTGGGCTCATGACAGCCTTGGGAGGAAGTTAAGTCCTTATTTCAGGTGGTCTGAATCATTCCCTGGCAGGTTCNCCCCTCCCCAAACCCCCATCCACTCTGTAGGAAGCATCAGCATTGAGGCTTGGCAGCCTCTTCTGCCATGTCCTTGGAAGGCCCTTTGCCCAGACAGGAGGTAGCAGAACATTGCACAGATCCTCAGGTTTTACTGAATGCCCCTGCTTTTCCTTTGAAGATTGCTTTCTCAGTCTCACACAATAAAATTAAAACATATTAATGAAGAAACCCAAATAAATTATTTTGGATAGAACTGCAGTCAGCTCTCAGTTATACAGTTTGAGTGTTACATAGCTTGTGCACTGAGCCCTGAACAGCTCTGGCACAACTATTTCACTGGATTTCCTCCCCTAAAGGAGCAGGTTCACTCTCTCTCTCTCTACTCCTTACGGACGGATGTAGTAATGAAATAAACTGTCCCAGGCCAGAAAATGCAGATGTGCTGCTCTGCGTGCTATTGACACCCAACACCGTGTCCAGTGAGAACGAAGCCAGAAATGTCTACCACACCCAAGCTATCTCTGAAGAATCAGACAAGTATGGCCTTCCTCCACTGAGTAAGAAAATTAAGAATTACAGGTTTTATTAACTGCTTTCTCAGTTTGGGTTTTTTTCTCTCTTCCCTGTCAGCTGATTTACCTGAATGAAGGCCCTACCAAAGACTGCTTCTCATGAAAAACATTTCTTCTCAGAGATATTGAACACTTTTTACAAGAATCACACTTGGGCTACTGCATGGTCCGTCTTCGGTTTTGCACACTGCTCATCTTAGCGTAAAACAAGAAACAACAATGATTGTGGGGAAAGGAATGCTAGAAAAATAGAAAGTGAAGAAGTGACTTCCAAAACCAAAAATGAACAACCTCCTGAAGTACAAATACACTCCTCCTCTTTGCTCCCTCTCCCTCCATACCTGCTTCTATCTCATGTGCACACAAACGCTGTACTTTGCATAAATTACCAAGTTTTGCACAGAATAAAGAGCAGTTATTCTTACTGACAGTACTATATGGAGCCAGTAACTAGGAGCAACTGGGATCAGGTCCTTTGGGAAAAAGGTCAGCAAAATTCCAGGGTATTTTTTCTGTCAGCACTAAGCAATCTACAGGGAGACAAAATGTATCATTATACTGGACTCATGCTTGAACCTATCAACTTTTTCTTCCAGGAACTTTGGTCCATATATAAATATAGACTAAGTATATTCTTACATGCTGAAATGCTTGGCTTTTGTTTTTGCCACAGGCATTCAAATATACTCATAAGAGAATGAACATGAGGAAGTATATACGGACATATGAGCAAGAGTCTATAAAACACAAATCTATGGTCTAAGGAAAGATTTTTTTTTTCTAACCATGTGTAACAGTATGAACCTGATTTTACTAGGAAATTGTATTTACACATTTGACATTTGCATACAGTATTATAAAATTAATCAAAGTTTCATTATAAAATTAATCTAAGTTTCTTTATAAAATAAACATAATTTTTCAACCACATGATTCTGTGAAAGCAGATTTTGTGGAGTCACATGGGGAAAAAAAAAATCTAAACTCTGTCTATAACTGTGCACATGGTCAAAAAACTACAGATTACACCCAGGGCTTCATTGATTATAAAATAATGTAATTAGCCTGTGCTTCCCTTTCCACAAAAGAGCAGCAGAAGGGACAAAAGCTGAACTTTTGCTGAAAGACCCAGAAAACCACCACAGCCACCCCGTGCTGGTTTTGGCTGGGCTAGAGTTAATTTTCTTCACCATGTATGGAGCTATGTTTTGGATTTGTGCTGAACACAGGGTTGATAATACAGAGGTGTTTTTGTTATTGCTGAGCAGGGCTTATGCAGAGCCAAGGCCTTTTTTGTTTTTTCCACTGCCACGCTGGCAAGGAAGCTCATGTTGCATGGGAAGTTGGGAGGAGACAGCCAGGACAGCTGACCCCAACTGACCAAAGGGATATTCCAGATCATATGACATCATGCTCAATATGTAAAAAGGGGGGGAGAAGAAGGGAGGGACATTTGGAGTGATGGCATTTGTCTTCCCAAGTAACTGTTATGTGTGATGGGCCTCTGCTCTCCTGGAGATGGCTGAACACCTGCCTGCCCAGGGGAAGCACTGAATTCATTCCTTGTTTCACTTTGGTTGTGCGTGGCTTTTGCTTTCAATATTAAACTGACTTTATCTCAACCCACAAGTTTTTGACATTTTACCCTTACAGTTCTGTCCTTGATCCTGTTGGTGGGGGCGTGAGCAAGTGACTGTGTGGTGTTTGGTTGTTGGCTGGGGTTAACTCATGACAAACCCATACATTCCCATGGTACAAGGCAACTAGCTCCCCTGTCTACAACTGCAGCTCAAATTTATTTTCTAACTTTTTTCTCCCAGAATGTTCAGTCCAGAGAAGACGAGACTAAGGGGAGACCTCATTGTGGCCCTCAGCATCCTCACAAGGGGAAGCAGAAGGGCAAGTACTGGTCTCTGCACTCTTGTGACCAGTGACAGGACTCAAGGAAATGACATGAAGCTGAGTTAGGGGAGGTTTAGCTTGGGTATCAGGAAAATGTTTTTCACCCAGAGGGTGATTGAGCACTGGAACAGGCTTCCCAGGGAAGCATCAAGCAGGTCACAGCACCAAGACTGTCTTGAGTTCAAGAAGTGTTTGGACAATGCTCTCAGGCACGTGGTGTGATTCTTGGGGTGTCCTGCACAGGGCCAAGAGTTTGATTCTCATGGGTCCCTTCCAACTCAGCATATAATGTGATTCTATGACTGAGTTGCTGGAAACATGGAAACTCACAGATAGCTAATACATCCTCTTCCATTTTAAAACCAAATCAATAGTCACAAACTTTCTCAGGTTCTCAAGCACTCATTCTAAACCATGGGCCAGTCATGTAGTTTTGTTTGGGCATCAGTCCAACAAAGCACTTACGCATGTATTTAACTTTAAGCACAGGAGCAATCCCATTGATTTCAGTGGGACTTCTCACAGATTTGATGTTAAGCAAAGGCAAAAGTGACTTGCCTGGACCAGAGCCATAGACTGAAAAGTCCATACCACAGAGACTGAATATTTTCATGCATGAAGTGCCTGTCCCATTTTGTATGAATGGATACTTAAAGATAATAATAATAATCACAAGAACCTGTGCTATTTCAGGTACAGTAGGGAATGGAAGATTTTGTTGGGAGAGAAGAGAAAACAAACTTCCATCCAAACTGGTACTACAACCACTATCAGGTGTTGTGTCTGTGTTTCCTAGGACAACGAAAATAATATTATTGTGTTTCCACAGCAACACAAATGTATATGTCATGATGCAAAATACATTCACAGTATGCAAAGGAAAAAAATGTCTTATATATAGTAACATATACCAAAGATCCCTATCCAGCTCAAGTACAGTTTTTCCTCCCAGGAACCTGCATAATGTAAAATCAATCTAGAATTTGCACTTTTTTTGTTCCTGTGCTGTGTGCTGTGCACTTTCACAGATCTACTTCATGTCAATCAACCAATCCCCCATTTGCCAGATTTTAAATATAGAGGCTTTGCATTTCATGGTTAATCATGGGCATCAATCAGAAACTGTCTTCCTCTGCTTACACATGCAGATTAGAAATGCTTTTCTGACCCATTAATTACATTTTATTTGATAAATGTGGAACACTACAGAACAGACAAAAAATAGCACTATGGACAAAAGTTTAAGCTTGAAACTGTAGGCACAACGATGATTGTTTGGGTCTTGGCTGTCAGACTTAGCCCTAAAGAATTTAGTACAGCTCATGTGCAGACTAGCACTGTGACTCATGCACAGGTAACTGACAGTGTATGTGCAGCATACACCAGGTGTGCTAAGCTTCCTCTCCACACCAAAATCAACCCCCCATGGCGTGCAATAGACTCAGTCCTAGACTGGATTTGTTGGACTCAAACATTAGAATCACCTTACAGAGATGACTTACCTGTACAAAGGCTACATCATGCATATGCAATAACTCTGAAATATATCAGATACACAAAGGTTGTTGTCCCACATTTCTGTTCAGGGTGACTCTGACAGACATATAAAACCGTTATCCATCACATGCAAAAAACCACCACCAAAACTGTTGCTCAGTCCTTAGCAGAGGTGCCAGTAACTGAAAGGGTTGGAGCTGAAAGAACTGATTTTCCCTACAAAACCCCTGAGCTGAATGATGACTCCCCGAGTTGGGACAGTCACTATCACTCTAAAATCTGAGAAGAACAAGAGAAATAGTTTTCAGTACTACCAGTCAACCCATGGATGAACCTATGCTCCAACAGGATTTGATCAAGTGTGAGTGGCATGTAACTGAACCAAATTTACCTCTGCTTTCATAAAGTCATAGCATCTTGCTAGAAGGAGTCAATTCCTCATAGCTGTGTTCCTGATTTTACTATGAAATGTCAGCCTCAGGTTACAGAAAAAATGAAATAGAACCGGTGGGACAATGTAGCAAAGGTTGGTTGGCTGAACCATTCATGCAATATAATTATTTCATTTTTGATGAGAAAAGAGTGATCAGGGTCACATATACAAGTATTTACAAGTGCAAACCATTATCCTAGAAACTCTAGGATTTAGCTAGGGAAAAATACTTTTACTGGAATGAACACTGACAAGTGAAATATTTAATCCCTAAAGTTTTATTTCCCCCAAACATAAAATAATATTACTTTGAATGGTCCATAAATAACATTAATGGAGAGATTTTGAATGGTAAATCTCTAATGATATACGAGAGAGGACTTAAATAGATTTAACTGGGCTCTTTTTCAAACTTGGCAACTGTGTTACAAATGGTTTTGGTTTTTTCTTTAAGCAGCATTATAATCTGCTATCTGTTTGGATCAAATCCTAAAAAAGCTTTTAGTTCCAAATTTGCAAACACCACCAATGCAGAAGTAACTACAGGAAAAGTATTTTACTGCCCTACCACGTTAAGAGAAAACATTATTTTAGTGCTCAGTGCTGTGATGTGAGCTCTCTATAGATGCCAATGGAGGGCTGTGCAAAGCCTCAGTTGTGATTCAACTTAATGTATGTAAAGGAAGGCTTCTTAACACAGTTCAGCCTACAGAGCTGCTAGCTGAACCTACATCCAGAGCCCAAATGGATTAAATGCTGCTTTTTAAAAATTTATGTTCCAATACAGCATTACTAAAAAAAAAAAGTTTGAGATAGTTAAGCATTATTTATCATATTTTCATAAATTAAATAAGAGAAGCAGAAAGATGGACAAGCTATTTGTTCAAATTATTATAGGAATGCTTTCCTCCCCCCCTCAGCCAAGGCCCTTCTAGTCCTCAGCTCTATGCCTCAAGCAAGACTAGTAATACTAAAACAGAAACCACAAGGCAAAATTTAAGCTCACATGAATTGACAATATTCTCCCAACATGATAATTTTAAGAAGAATAAAAATTCCATCAATGATGAGTTGTCAACAGAGGTTCAGTTTAAGATCAGAAACAGGACTAAAACTGTTCCTGGGGTGGGAAAAAAGACCAAAGCACTGTCTTAGCATGCAGTGGATTTATGTGAAAAAGACTTTAGCTCTTTGCATTCACAGCAAGACTGTGCATTAGTTTGCATGCTGAACAATTTTGAACACAATAAAATAATAGTTTAATTTACTAAGTGGATGATACATGTTTGCCACAGCTTAACCCACTGAAAATATAAAGCTGCATCTAATATAATTTAGACAAACAATTCTGAAACAGTATGTTGCATATAAACAAAAATCTAAATCTCTCCCACTAACAACCATTTAAGCATATACAAGAAGAGAATTGTTCAAGAGTATAATTTTAGAGGGAAATTTCGATTATGTGTCACAAAAAATACTGAAATAAACCAAATTATTTAGATTTGTATTTAGTACTTATTATCTTGGCTAAAATGCTATATACAGGATTTTACGACGTCAATATTAAGATTTCTTACTTTCAGCATTAGTAAGAAATACTAGTAAGAAATTCAATGAGATTTCTACTCAGCTATAAAATTTCTGAGCTATCTAGATTTTATGCTTGACAAATATTTCTCCTCAGTGAATACAAATTAATCCACAGGCAGAAATTCCTCTTCTCCTGCTTCCTATAACTTACATTTCCAGAGTAACTTTCTTTCATCTTTAGCAGCTTTTGTAACTGAATAATTTTTTCCAAAAGGCTGCCACACTGTGACTCCCTAAATTGTGCATTAATCTCTTGGTATGGGTATGTGTGTCATAGCAGTTTTTACACATAAAACGGTGAGTATATGAACAGTTCTAATGTATTCATGGAAAATGTGCAGTAAAGGTGGTGTCAATTTAAGAATGCCTGAGAATATAAACCTATTCAGACTGACTCAAAAAAGCAAGCAATAAAATCTATATGAAAATAAGCATATATTTTGTGTTTGTATTGAATGCATTTATTAGCCAAATATTTCTTAGCTGTTGAGATTTTGTCTAAGAATTGTGAGGTTTGTAAGTTTTGTATTTGAATAGGCATTGGTGTGAAATAAATACAAAATAATAACTGTGTGGATTTATAAACAGGAAATTTTTACACTCATGACAGTGAAATCTTGCAGGACTGGACTGTTTGTCCTCTGCTGTTTTTATCAAGCTTCATAACATCTTGTTAGGGTGCTAAAGAACAATTGTAACATAATGAACTTGTAGAAACCACATACACTACATACAATTGTTTCCTACAGGTCACATTTTCAGTGAGATACTGAAACAAAAGGACTTTTGACTACTTCAAATTATAATCACCTGAAGTACACGGTTTTAGCGCAAATAAGAATAGACATTACATTCAGCAAAAATTAGGCCTTTCAAAATTCAAGGAAAGAGGTATGTATTTAGAATTTAATTGTGCATTTGGACATTCAGAAAAATACAGAATTTTTATACAAATCAAACTCATGGGCAAGGTTTTCAATAACAATAATAACAACAGTCATCTCTAATGAGATCAACTTGTACTTTTACTTTCTCTCCCTCAATCAATAACATTTATTCCTCTTTTATTTATGTGCAATTAATCATCTAGGTAAGTTAAATTCTGTCATCAATGAGGTCAGTTCCAGGGAAGTCAAAATATTATTCAGTGGAACCTTTTCTCCAGATGTTTACACTCCAAAAAATCAAGAATTACTCCTCTGAATAGACTTACCTGGGTACATAATTTGCACGAAAGAAGAACGCAAAGCCAGTGGCTGAAGGGACTTTTTACAAATAGGCTATCACTGTTGTTTATTTTTTTCACATCGTGAAATGAAATTTGCAAGGTTTGTTCTTCTCTAAAGGCTGCCATAAAAGAGAATACCTTCAGCATAATTTTTTTTCTCTTATATTTAACTGCACGATGGAAGAAAAACAATACTGAGCCTAAATTACATCTGTTAGCAATCATATAATTTCATATTCATATGTAATCTTCATTACACAAGATTTCATCAGTTGCTGTGCTTCATATAATAAGAACAATAATTACTAAAAGACTTTTAACACCCCTCCCAAAATCAAAAGCACCTCTCAAAAGCCAAATTAGAGATATTGGAAATAATGTGTTACAAAACCTTTACTAGAAAGAAAGACCTTTTATGTAAGTTTTAAATACTCTTATACCTTCTCAATCTACTTTTCACTTTGCTTTACAGAAAGTTTTGTATTTTCTGTGCTTTCACCAAAATTCTTCCATTGATCTTGCAGCAAGTAATGGTTACTTTGGTTTCAGATAAGGAGGAGCATTAAGCATTTTCAGAAAATGTAAGTGTCTAAACCAAAAATGTAGGCACATGTCCAATCACTCAAAGAAAAAAGATGCCTGTAAAGCTACTGAAGTAAAAGAGAGGGAGTTATGTATGGTAACAGTGAACAGAGTATTTGAGAACTAAGAGAGAATGAGACTGTGCATCTTTTAGACAGGCATGAGGAATGTCCAAGGAAAAGAGAGCAGGCAGCACACTATGCTGAATGAAAAACTTGTAGAGCCACAGAAACAAAAGTCACCTACCATATTTCTCCTTCAACTGAGGCAACCATGCATTCTGTATATGCTTTAGGTCATCAATTCTGCTTCAAAGGTCAAATTATTAAACAAATATTTTCTCCTACTTAGAAGCAACTTGCATTTTTTACTAACTCAAAAGAAATGAAGTTTCTGAAATTATTGCTACCATTTCATTTAAAGTACTTTAACAGAAAGAGACTATGAACAAATAGCTATACC
Source organism: Scytalopus superciliaris (assembly GCA_013400415.1). NCBI lineage: Eukaryota > Metazoa > Chordata > Aves > Passeriformes > Rhinocryptidae > Scytalopus > Scytalopus superciliaris. Next base: position 27,595 of record VXBX01009355.1, on the reverse strand, counting down.
CAAATGCTACCATTCAAACTTCTTGGAACCACACTAAGTCACACCCCACAAGTCCCCTGAATGATGCTTTCATGACTCCCTGCAGTAACAAGTGATATGGTCAAAGCAGTTCCAAACCTTTCTGTAGAACAATTAAAGTCTTGGTAATAACTCTGGATTAAAACCAAAAACAAACAAAAAAACACCAACAACAAAAACCCAAACCCCAAACCCAACTAAACCCTTTGCTTCATCATAATTTTAAATCAAATTTATGAGACATTGTCATAATCCTGATGTTAATACCTCTCTTTATGGAAAGTCCCACTGAAGTCACTTTCAGTCAAATAAAGAAAACTGTTCTGCCAGAGGAAAGATATCAGAAAATAGCTTCTATTTTTCTCCCAGTTCAAAGCCACTGTTCAGTGTTTGCTGAAGGTTCAATTTTGCAACACCTTGAGCCTGATTCAGTTGGACCTAAATTCAATGGAACATGGACCTCTTCCTTCAGTTAAGTGTCAGATCATATCCCATCACAAGACAAAATATTCCCTATGATTAACACTTGGGAAATAGAACAATAGAACTTTCAGTGCCACAAAACATTTACAGAAAGAACTGAAATGCTTTTCAAGATATAAAAAGTAAAATTAAAAAAATTAAACTTCAAACAGGACAAAGATACTGTTGATCAAATATACAGATAATTTTTTTTTTAATGTATTTGCTTTTATTAATCAGAAATACTGATCTGGTATCCCATAAGATTAAGGTTTCTTTGCATCTAACTATGGCAGTAAATCATCTCTATTTTTAACACTTTTAAAAGTGTTGAGTTCCCCGTGCCTCGGTCACAGAAGTTCAGAGTTTTCATACATTCAAATTAAGATCTTTGTCATTTCCAGATTCTTCCAGGAATCTTTCTTCATAGGTCAGATTAAGATGTTTCTAGTGTGCCAGAATCATCTTTTTCTGTTTGTTTGTTTAAATGAGGATTCCTGTAGGAATTTTGTAATATGTCAGGATAAAAAAAACTTTATTTCTGTCCTTTGACTGGAGTATAGCAGCTTGAAAGTTCCTAAATTCAACCACAACTAGCATTGCTCTTCCTGCAGGGATTCCTGCTCTTCCTTTATTCCTTGATTTCACTTCATTTTCATGCTGTTACAGAGACCTTTTTATGAACTGATATATCTTTGCAACTACTTTACAGGCATTTTGTGCTTCAGAGTATTTTGCAGATTGAGTCCTCATCTTTCACTCAAGCTTAGAAGTTTATCACATCTTCTTGCATATCTCTTTGTTTAGTTACCCAAATATATTTTTGAATTATTTAACTGGAAAAAAGCCCTAACACCACACCTCACAATGGACTAGAGTGTGACTTAACTTACACCATATAAATTACTGATAATGATACAAAACCCACCAATATAAATTCAATTAGATAAAAATGGACTCTCTTCATAGGCTTTGATATAGTTATTCTGTTTGTTTTTCTAAGGCCTGCCTGTTAGCTGATGGTTCAAATCATACTTTGCTGCTGCCTTGTCTTTTGAGAAATCAGCCCATCTCCTTTAACTGCTTCCCGCCCCCCCCC
>VXBX01009355.1:0-25544 GCA_013400415.1 Scytalopus superciliaris | reverse complement strand
AAAAAAAAATAAATAAAAACATGGGGGGGGGGAAAGTGAAAAGGGAAAACAAAAGAAAACAAGTTGGGAGGGTGGAGAGAAGGAAAAATGAGGGATTCACAGCATCCAGCTTTGTGTCCCAGTCTGAAGCAGCTCTTGGTTTGGACTCAGGGTCACAGTTGCTCCAGGAGTGTTTCTCTCCCTGCCTAATCACCATGCTTCAGATAACCACTTGGATTTAAGGGGATGAATCTCCCCTTGCAAAGCTCTAAGAATCTTTCCAATTGCACCAACAAGATCCTGATCAGCACCTTTATGGGGAAAACTACTAGAACTTCTGAAAACATCCTACATTCTATGTCTAAATGAAAGCACTTTAAATTAGGTGTATTTGCTGCCTTGCAAAGAACTTGCTCAAGCTTGTGTAAATCAGCACAGTCCTTGGCTCACACTATTTTAATAAGACCCATGTGTATTAAACCAGATTATATGACACATGTTAGGGTTCATGTTTGATATCAAATTAAGTATCTGGATGATTTATGGAAAAGAATTCACCTCCCTTTCCCCCACATGAGGTTTAAGGCTAATCTTCAAGCAGATCTTCCAACACTTTCTGTGTTTAGGCCTTCCCCACTTGAAATCTTCAATGTTGTTTTTATTACCACAAGAGACCGATACCCAGCCTACATCTGTTATTATTCCCTTACCTTCTCTCCCTGAGAGAATGCATGAACCCAACATATATCACTGTGATTACTGGATGCTGCTAAATTTCTAGAAAAAAACCCCAGCATTTCTTCTCTTGTAAAAGATTTGATTGCACTTTTACTCTATGCTCTAATGTGCTGCTTAGCTGGAAAGGGAACTGTTGAGTAATTTCTTAAAAAAAAAGGCCCAACATAGCAATAAAATCCCCACAAATTTAATGAAATAAATGATCACCCACCATTAGCTCTTACCCACAAGGATCAGCATGACAGATGTATTGATAGTGACAGACATTTGGCTGGAATAGCTCTGGGAGGCAAAAGTGTGAGTTTTGCCTCTCTCTATTCACTAAGATGCTATGCATTAGCATCTGTTATCAAAAGCAAAGTCAGGTGATGCTATAGGTCATTCACCCCCTCTTGTCATTTGCACTGGCAGGGAAGCTTCACAGGTCACCAGGGATATTAATAGAAATTACCTCCTCAGACTGAAAGAGAAATTCACTACTTCACCAGATAACCCCTGGGCTGCTCTTCTACTCTTTCCATGCAATCAGTGCTATGCTTTGAAGTACATTTGCCCATTGTGACCCTAAATATTCATTTTCATTTGTTCTTTTTTCAGATGTTACAATAATCTAATTCCTGGTGCCTTTAAGGCTTCCCATTTACAGCCTGGGCCCTTTCCCCAGCCCCTTATTTCTTCCTTTTGGAACATTTGCCTCCATTGTTTTTTAATTTAAAAAAAGAAGCACATCTGTAGGTATTTAGTCAATATCATAATGAAATTTGATTTTGTTCTAACAGCATATAAACATTTGTTTTTCCACTGCTCACCATTTTCCTCGAGAAGGGAAACCAGCCTGGTGAGGTTCATGTGGCAAAACTTTCCTTCTTCCTTGGAACACAGTACAGACAGGTATGCCACAAACTCATACAGGCAGTGATCCTATTCAGAGAAAACAGCTTCAAAGCAGAAGAGACAAATGTATTCATATATATATATATATATATGGGCTTGTGCGATGAATTTGAATCAATGCAGAGACCTGGCATTATTTAACCATGTGTTATTAGTTTCAACAGACCCTGTCCTCAGTGACTGACAGCTAACTCTAGTTCTACTTACTTTTCTGAGTTATTACAGGCAAAGATGTTCCCATAAGATTTACTGCCTGAACATCCAGGCTGCACTGAAGCCTTGGTATTCACACTGGATTTTGGTATATGCATATGTTCATATCCTTCTTTTACAGATGGCTCTTCCAAAATAATCTGACAAGGGCTAAGTTCCTTGCATGCTGAGACCACTTGCTGTCCTGTAGACAAATACTCTTTTATTACTCTCTTCTATTATGTACATAGGATTTTCCTTCTTCTGCAAAGATAATAAATTTTTAGGGTCACTGACTATCTTTTTGTGCTGCATTTTGCTGTACTTCAAGCAATGGGAACACACTGAGTAACAAGGATGAACAGACTAACAAAGTTACTAAAAAGTAGAACATTCAAATTACTTGACTAAAAACACATAGAAAAAAACTAGTGAAAATGTTGTAACAGCAAAAGACCTTTATCTATATATGCTTCATTCCTCAATGCGCCTTGGGGACTTGCATCCTCTATCCCGTATCTTAGAATGAATTGGTCACAGACTGATTATATGGAAATTGTTTACTCCATGAGATATAAGTAGTGTTTCAACCTATGGGACCACTTAAGTGAAATCCTGAACTTCTGGGTCTATCTAATCTACAACTTCTATAAATGTGTTGGCTTAAGAAAAGTTAGAAACAGCCCAACAAAATTTTAGGAACATTCATTATGTAATTTTTGCTTTTGTATCTCCATTAAAAGCAGATGCATGACCTTTTCTGGTCCTGACTTTCATTTGACAGACAAAGCCATGTTAGAACAATGCTCTGTTACTGATAGCAATTTCATTCTATATGTTTTGCTGATAAGACCTTAAACAGAGGATGATAGTGCATATAGCAGGCAATGTATCCAAAGAATTGCAGATGACATTTTATCTGTTCACAGAATGCTGTGCACATTTCTTTAAACTACCTTTGCGAATCAAGTCATCATCATCTAAATGTTTTTCAAAATCTTATTTTAATGAAACACATTTAGAAGCTTGTTTAAATGAAACACATTTTGCCTTTGCATGCACTGAAATGAAATAAGGGTTTGCTGTACTGCATCCTCCCTTAAAAGAATCAAAGGCAGAAAGAGTTTTATCACAAAGTCGGTAAAACCACCTGCACTTCCAGTTGTCTGTCTCATCCCTCTTTCATTTCCTCTGCCTGACAGCAGGCCATTTTATATGCCCCCCAGATGAAAAATAAAGGTAAACTATTTTCACCCTTTGAGATCAGGGCTTTATCTTGCATACACTCCTATGAACCGAACATTCAAAGCTGGATTGGCTAACAGAAGTTTACCTTTTGCACTGATGCCTTTGTAGAACACTGGGTAGTTATAGGAGTTTAAAAATTTTAAAGCATAGTCACAGCTGTGGTGAAGCCACTTATCTCTTTCTGTTGTGGTTTAGGAATGGGAGTCCCCAGTTTAATGTTTCCACTGAAACACTCTAATCCACGTGCCCCTCACTCATTCCCCACTATGGCAGACTGGGGAGGAGAATTGGAGGCACAAAAAGTAAAGATCATGGGCTGAGATAAGAACAATTTACTGGAAACAGCAATGAAATAAGAAAACAAACAGTAGCAGCAACAATATTAATAACAAAGTATACAGGAGAGGGGAATGATTCTCATGGAAATGCTCATCACACAGAGCCCAACAATACCTGACCATTTGCTTCTCTCTGTGAGACTGAAAGAGGCCCCTTCCCCCACCCCCAGAAAATTACAGGAGTTGGTATGGAATAACCTCTGGGTCCTAGCCATGCCCCCTCCTGGCTACTGAAAAAATTAGCCCTGTCCTGGCTGGAAACAGGACACCTTCCCAGCCTGCCAGCTGCAGAAGAGCTGCTGGTCACAGGTCCTCCATGAGAGGTGCAAGAGTGAGGAAAGTGGCTGTCCTTGTCAGGTAGGAACTTCATACCTACACTCTCAACCAATAAACAAATGCAAGAAAGACAAGTATAACCATAGGCTCTAACTCTGCAAATGCTTTAGCACATGGCTAAATAAACAAAGACAACTCAAGATCTTGCAGTCTAGCAGAACACAGTCAAAACCTGATCACAATCTACCTGTGAGCAGTGTACACAGGACCCAGCCTGCCACAGTATGAACAACATGCAGCCCCCGAATTTCTCCCAACTCATACGCAAAATAGAGATATGACTGGACACACATTTTCTCTCCTTGTATAAAGCCTGATTAATCTGAAGTGAAGTAAAAAAAACTTATTTGAAACTTTCTTATTCCAGTAAAACTCCTTCCTGTTCCCTTTTCAATTTATTATACTTGCGGATCAGAAAACTCTAAATAAAAGTAGAAAAAGGATTCCAAATATAAAAATAATGAAAATATTTCCAAAGAAGCTCAGGATCAGACAGAAAAATTTTGTAAACACTCTTCTAAAAAGCTCTTTACAAACACTTTGTAAAATCCTCAGTGCCATTACTTCTATACTAAAATATCCCCAATGAATGGATCTACCAAAAGATAAAACTTAATTAAAAAAAAAAAAAAGTGATACAAGGATGACAAATAGGAACTCAGAATGCAATAAGAAGATATATCTTACATTGCTCAGACAGGACTTGAAAAAAGAGTGCACAACATTATCATCCGCTTAAATTGAAACAAGATCAGACCAATGTGCAGAATTTTTACAGATCCCACCCTTTGTAGAGATTTCCCAGGAAATTATTTCCTTCTGAGGCAGAAAAATAGTCTCTGGTAAACTGTATATGGCACATCTCAATTTGTGACGGTCCTCTGGTGTAATCTTTGTCTTCAGTCACTAAATATAAAAGATGGATAGATCTAATTTATGAAGGTCACTCTATCCATTATACCCATACTTTAAAATATGCACCTATTAGTTTTTACAGCAAGAATATTACAGCTCCACCCAACCTTTATTGTAAAGTCTTCACTTTCCCTTATTGTAGGTCCAGAGGACCTAATCAAACCCCAGGAAAGAAAGTTATCAAATGATTTCTGTAAAGAATAAAAAAACCCCAAAAAACATCCAAAAGCTCACCAAATGAACTAAATAATGGGAAACACATTGACAACATCCTTTAATGGTAAGCCTATCCAGTTTGTGATTTAAGAGGTCAAACTATTGGTTGTTTTTGCATTCCTGGTAATTTAAGAAGAAACAGACTGGGAAATGTGTACTCACAGGCCTTATAAAACTGCCTTCCTTATTTTGAATAATAGACATCCATTGTAAAAAGCTTAGTAGTGGAAAAGCACCCCTCCATGTTTCCACGCTTTGGCCGGAGAGCCTGCTGCCCATGAGGCTCACAATGAAGAATGAGTGTTTAAAGAGACAAAATAAATTGGCCACAAAAAATCTTGCCACCCATGTGTCTGGAAAATATGAATTACTCCAAGGGTTGGGACAACAAGAATTGCTGACACCAGATGGTCATTGCCTGTGAGAGTACTGCACCATGATCTTGTGCTGAGGATAAGGGATTTTCTCAAGGGCCTGAGGCTAAGCCTTATAACTGGGCAAGAAAGAAGAAGAAAAGGAAGAGATAGAAAGACATCTGTGGCTCTCAGTGGGGCCATCCCCAAAGACTTCCAACCTCATTGCACCAGCACAGGCTCCAGCCAGCCCCCCCACAGAAACCATCAACCTGGTTTTACCTGAGCTTATGATTATTTCGTAAGACTTGAGGGCTGTTACGTTGATTACACCCTTCTTCATGAAAAAAAGAAAAAAAACAAATTGAAGTAAATCACATCTATAAAATAAAATAAATTTTTAAAGTGCTTGAAATACTTGATTTCTTTCTCTGCACGAGGACAACAAAAGCAACACAGACAAAAAACAGGCACACATACTACATTCTAAAAAGATAGTTGCAGATCTGAAAAAAGCTTGCACAAACCACTGAGCAGTTTTTAAGGAATGAAAATTGACTGGGAAAATGAAAGAGCAATTAACAGATTTTACATACCTTTCCATTGTCAGTTTAGAGTTTATTTTATATAGTGCTGTCAACAAGCATTTAATAATTTCACAACTTGGTTATGCAGCATTGCCATTCAATAATTAGTTCTAGCTGGAACATTTCTAATTGAATTTCATTTAGTCATGGCCAAATTGGATCTTGCTCATTTGAGGTTTCATATTCCAGCATGAGTGAAATATAATAGGCTGGTGGTTAGGACACTAACTTGAGGTGCGGAACAGTGAATTTCAGCTTCATTCACTGCCTGCTTACTCACTGCCTGTATTGATCCAGCTTCAGAAGAAGTAATACACCTGAAGTTAGCCAGGAGAAGCAGCAGCAGGGAATGGAGCTCTGTTCACCACGTATCTACACAGCTATACATTTTTAGTCAGTTTTAGTCATAAGAAAATCAAGCCAATGAATTCTGTGTCCCTCTTTAAGTCATTTGCAGGCCAAGTATCAAGAAAATTTTGATTACATTTAAGCACAAGTTCATAATTATCCAAACTCTGAAATCAGATTAACAACTCTGCTCTTAAGGGCTAAGCCAAAGCACAGCCTCTGTTTTCTCTGGCTTGGGGCACAAGGAGGGGCAAACAGCATTACATCCTTAACTCAAGCAAATGCTAAAGCTGTTTTTGCCTTCGGTGCATTTTAAATCAGGATCAGAAAGGCACTACCCTGGCCACTTTCACTTTTCTGCTTTAAATTTTACCTCTATTGCCACCCTTGGTCTCTGAGAACAGACCATCCAGGAGAACTGCTTCTTCCAACCTTATCTAGGGACACTTTCCTCTAATAAAGTCAGACTTAAAACCAAACCCAAACTCCAAGCCAAATCCAAGCCTCAATGCTCTCTTAAGAGTACTCACATGGCTGTTTGCAGGGATCTGTGACTGGTGAGGAACACCTGCTTGGGCTGTGTTTCTTTCCATTTTGGTATATTACATACGGGCTGAGTCTGCCACAGCCTAAAGTGATGCACCCATTGCTTTTGCAGGGAATGAATTTGGAATATCTCTTTCCTTGATTTTTCCTTTAAGCCTAACCAGAAAGCCAAGGAAGATGAGTTTGAAACTGTTGTGTTTATCAGGCAAATATTAATATAGTCTCTAGAGGCTTTTTTCCATAGCTAAACAGGTATTTCTAAGTATTTTACTTCTTTTCACAATACTACTTTTTGGGGGGCTGGAGGTGGATACTCTGGTCTCAGATCTAGGCAACCAAAAGTTTTCCCGAAGTATTTAAACAATCTATTATGATGTAAAGAGATGTAGTAATTTGATAGGCACAAAATAACCTCTACAGATTATGAGACTATAAATCCTTAAACTAATGATATCTGAAATAGATTTCTTTGTTATACAGAAAGTGTAGATAGTGACTATGTGTGAAAAATAGCAAAACTGTTTTAAGGCAAGGAATAAAATGTCCAGCTGTTGCCCTCAGAGTAAAAGCCCACATCGAGGAAATGTGGTCTGGCATTAATTTTCTCCAGGCTATGCTGCACCGGTTCCTTTCTGTGACTCCAAAGGAAAAGGAGACTTAATTTTTTCTCTTCCACACAGCACAGGACTGGCTGTGTTAAACATCAGTGGGAAATAAACTGAGGTTATATCAATTATTTCAATTGTAAGGACAGAGAGCAGGAAGCTCAGAGACCCACACTTAATGTTGACTGCTTATTCACTAGTAAGCAGGGCTCAATTCAATGTATCAGCTGCTCCAGGACAGGCAGAAAAACAAGTATACTCCATGCCTACTCACTGGAGAGCTGGCCATCATTTTGTGCTTGTAGCACACCTGATCTCTTCCACTTCCCCTGACCCTACAAAAATTTACAGTCAAACCCAGTCCAACTTTAGGTATGGTAGCCTTCTGCAAGCTGCATCTGCAGAAATTAAATTAGCGGCAATATATCCTTTGCCTCAAAGGACTGCCATGAGCCTTTGTTAGTCAAATTTGTAGAGGGTTAGAGGTCACTGGAGTTCTGCACAAGTGCAAGGCATTACAACATTACATACTGCAAAACTTTGTAGAGTTTTGGTTTTTGTGGTAGCCTGGGGATTGTCATGGTCACTCTGTAGTTTTGGCAACTAAGCAAAATAAATAGATCAAATTGTTTGGTTTTAGCAAGGTACACAAGCCATTTTGTTCACCCTTTACTTGCTGTCTCCCTTTCTTTTGCTGCCCTCATTCAGGACCAGAGAGCCTTTCAGGCTGCAAAGGACCTTAGGACCCAGACCATTCTCCCACGCAAAGCAGTCTCAAATCTAAATTCATACCACATTGCCCAAGGCTTTCTCTAACTTGGTCTCCTCCAAGAATGGAGATCACATGGCATTTCTGGTCCAGTGCTTGGCTGCCATAGTAAAACTCATTTTTCTGTGTCAGAGAGTAAGCAGTCATCTTTTAATTTATGCCCACTGTCTGTCCTCCTCTTGCCATGCACCTCCTTAAGGAGACTGATGGCATTTCTTCAGTAGCTTCCTTGTAGACACTGGCTGCTATGGAATCCTCCAGGCTGAACCAACCCAAATCCCTTTGCTGCCAATGATCATGGTCCTCAGCAGAACTTGCTCTGGTCTATTAACATCCTTCTGTCCTGAAGCCCCAAAGCAGGACACAGTACCACAGATGTGGCCTAATGAGTGCTAAGTAAGGTTTTGTCTTTTAAATTTCATCTCAAAAGCAATCTAACATTTCCAACATTGATGGTCCCTGGCTTCAAAGAAAAAAATCACAGAAATCAACTGCAAAAGTTCCCACTGAAACAGTTTAAAATATTTCAGCCCTTTAATGGACTTACCCTGGAGAACAGTTTCAAACTCAATAGGATGAATTTCAGAAGATTACTTGGAGTTAATAATTTTTATTTCTTAAAAAAGAGACCTTTGCTCTAAAACCTCCTCACTTCTCTGTACACATGTGCACATATGCACTCTGACAGCTATGCCATGAGTGGCAGAACCACTTTTGCAGTACACTTTTAATCACTTTGCCAAGTCCACCAGGTAGAAGCACCTCTTCCTGTCCTGATCCTTGAGCAGAATTAATCAGTCACCATTTCTCATATCCTGTCTGATTTATGTGTTTCCTCCAGGGCAAAGACTTTAACAATTGACTTTGGGTTTGGACCTACAATCTGACATATGTTAAACATTACCAAATTTTCAGGTGTTGTGGGGTATAGGAACTGTGCAAATAATTACTTTTTTGGATCCATGACTGAAGCTATTTTTAATAAGACTTTGTTTGATTTCTCAGCATTTTGGACTATTTGCTTTCATTACACTTGTAATACATGTCTGGCAACTGCACTCGCCTTCTCGTATATGACAGGAAAATTGTGAATGGCTTGGTCATACCAAATGATTTATAAATCTGTTAATTAGTACTATGGATCTCTTATGTTAATCCTAAGGCTTAGCTGAGCTGTATCTTGGCACAGTGAACAAAGGGGGAAAAACATATCCAGAAATAGTAGTTATGTTAATTATTCAGTTTTAATATCATCATCATGGCTGGGCTTCGATAACAAAGATTTGAGAAGGGCTCTACCCACGTTTGCTACAAGCGCGCTGGTGGCTAAAAAGGCCAATGTGAGACAGGCAAGTCCGGTCGCAAAAGGCACGGTGGAAATTCTCCACAGGCCGTATTGGCGAGGCACGGTTCTTTCTGCGCTGTCTTTTTTCTTCCAAAAAGCAGCTCACGGACTTCCTTCTTGCTCAGTACCTCAGAGTATCTTTTTAATTATGTAGACACATCTATAAAAGTCATTTCAAATGGCAAGGATAGCAAAGATTTGCAATAACATGTTGTCATGCTGATACCTCTAGGCAGCAGTCCCTTTCCCTTGCTGAATTACAAAAGCATATTAAAATTTCCTGCCATTTAAAAATAATCATTAGGAGGAATTAAGGCAATATTCTTACTATCCAGATACTGTCTTCCCCCTGACTTGTCTGGGCTTCACTACAGCAGTTTTGTTTTTCTCTGCCAGACTGTCTAGGTGTCAACAGAGCAAATGTTTGCTAGTTCTGCTTTCATTTTTTATGTCCAATATCTTCTCAAAAGATCACCTTCCTCAGCAGCTTGGTTGGCAGCTGCATCAATGATTCTAGCCAAAACAAATAATGTGTTCTACCTTAACACATCCTTGAAAAAATTCGATCTTGAAAATCTTGAATTAAATTTTGGAAGAACTGAATTGATTTTCCTAACCCTTTTTTTTTTTTTTTCCCCTGAGCAACAAGGGTGTAAGGCAAGAAATGAGCAAAAGGCTGGGACCTTCAACAGAGAAGTCTTAAGTTCAGTTAAGAATCAATCTCTTTGGAAAGGGTCTTCTATGAGGAACACTTGGCAGCAGTAGGCAGAACAGGTTATTTCCTCTATCTATGCAAAATGAAACAGAGGAGCAGGAAACTCCTGCATGGTTTTGTTTTGGGTCATTTTCCTTCAGATTCTGTGTCTTTCCTTCTCCCGAATCCTCAATACCTGTAGGACTTGAAGAAATTGATTTTTTTTCACGTGCTAAATTTCATATATGGCTGATACTGAAATGTAACTTGAAAAAAACATTTTCTCATGTGGTTAGTGTCTTGTGAGTAGATACTGGCTATGGACAGTGAATTTGAAAGGCAGGCACATCTATCTACTACTGCTAACATCACACGAGGAATGTCAAGAGAAGGATTCTTTTGTACCATTTTAAACTGCTTAATTTACTTCCTAAATGCTAGGGATTGGTGATGAATTTTGATCATCAAAAAGCAATTTGGCATGCTACATAGCATATTCTATTGCTTGACTAGGGACACACCTGGCAAGCACATTTTCCCATAAGATTTACCCAAAAAAAATTAGTGTGATGCATAGAGTAATGTTTTATTTAACAGTAGTTTCATGGGCTATACAATGTTTAAAATTTTAGTGACATTTCTAGAGCCACATGAAGGAAAAGTATATTGAGAATGCTTAGTATTACTCTCCAAATGAAACAATTTTATCCATCAGCATTGCAAGTTTTTCTTAAAATTGCAATTGGTAGCAAAATCATTCAAGAATCAGTTATCTAATCTAACATTTGTACAAATAGAGATTACAAAGTCACATGATTATGTGTCAATCATAACACTGGAAATATAGCAAGTTTACTTTTTAATTCACTGCACATGGAACCTCTTTACAGTGTGTTTCATATCATTGCTTCTCATCCCAATTATCAAAAATCTTTCCCTATTCACTATAAGCATGAACAATATAAGCAAAACTGCAGGTGGTTGCCAAAGAAGTTACTTCATTGTGGATATCAGTTCATAGTTTCAAAATTAATATTTATTTTGGCTTGCCTTAGGCTTTTTTTGTTAATTATTTTTTCCCTGACCATTTAAGACAGAGTAGTTCAGAGTGACCTCAAGACAGCATGCAATCTAGTCTTAAACTACAACAGAAATAAGAGAACCCTATCAATGACAATTAGGTTTCCCTTGTAAAGAGCTTTCAAGTTTGTTTTTGTTTTGCCCTTTCCTCTCCTCTTTCTCCCAAATCAATTCTTCAAACTCTTATGGTACAGCTCGTTTTTCACTTCAGCTATATATTAAGGAGCTAAAGCTAAAGAAAACTCCTTGGCTGGCAATTACAAGGTGATTTTAAGGTGATTTCATTTCATAAGTAGATTTCATTTGTTTGCCTATACGTGTGGGAAAATGATAAACAGAATGGGAACATTCTTCTGGGTCTCTCTAACTGAACAGTGTTGTCATTTTTTGTGTTCATTTTTGAATTCCATAGTCCATTGGACAGTCACAATACTCAGAATCATTAGCAACATCAACAGGTTGCTATAATAATTCTGCATCTTCTGAAAAACCATTGATTTTCGTATTTCTACAGCACTTAAACCACCAATTTAGCAACTTTGAATGTTTAAGTCACCTCCTAAACCACTAATGTAGCATTAAAACTAACTAATCCCCTTTTACCAAAATTTCTCTTAAATAGATCTATTAATTGGATACTATTGGTATGAATGTCCTCAGAGTAGGTGAAACATTGGATGAAATCATAGGCAGAACTGGAAAGAAGCAGGTATAGAATATGTCAGACACTCAACTAATTTGGATAAGGTTGCTCGGTCATAGTGCTGCTGTGTGCTGACACAAAGAAAGCATCTCTTCCTGCATCACCAGAAATGCTGTATTTAGTCATTAACCTTTTGCTTCTTAGGTGGCATTTCCTGATGAGGGAGTGTTAATGGCTCTCACATTAACACATACAGTGAGCAACCATGAGTGATGGGCAAGGAGAGGGTTAAAATTAGTTTCTTTGTGCATATGGTTTCTGTCGTAGCTGTGAGATCAGTTATAGGTCCCCTGCCAAAGATAACAGCTAAAATACAACAGATGCTGGTGCTTGCATAGACAAAGTGAAGTATTTCCTTTCATCCTCACTAGTCACTGATAATGTCCCAATTCTCCATTCACTGGAAATGTCAAGGGCACAAGCAGGTTATTACAACGTGAAATGAATGGGCTGTTCAGATTGAGCCCTTGCCTGCGCATGCTGTGAAGTTTCATTAGTCCTAAGAGATTAAAACTCAGTGGGGATGGCAATGCTGCAGTCAGAAAGGCTATCATTGGATGCTGAAAGCTGGGGTTCCTTCTAATAGGGTACCAAAGGGGAAGAGGAGGTCAGCTGTCATCATCGAGGCCTTCTTGACAAAGCAATCAGTGAGGGGCTGATGTGAAATACTTCCTCACTGTGGCTACCTCCAGTTAGTCCTGGTCTCTTGCTTTTTCAGCCCAGTCAAGGCAAAAGTATTGGACTAAGTAGCCACCCTGCATGAATATAAATACTGTATGGCGAACTGAAGTAGCTTTTCTGAATTCATACTTTCCCAAGTATTTCCAACATTTTATAGCACTACCTACCGCTCATTCATACTGGGCATTTTTGCAGCTATTTGAATACATCTTAACCTGTGGGGTTGTGTGTTTTTTCTGTGCTTTAAACACAACTAAATCATGTTGATACAACTGAAACTTAGTCTACATATAACATTTTTCAAGTGAAGTTAATAAGTTGGGGGATCTATTACTCCAGCTGGTAATTATACTGGCAATTAAGTTGCTCTTCAACAGTATAGATGAAATAACTTTTTAAGACACAATGCAGTGCAAATCCTGTACAAAATTAAACCCCCAATATTCAGTATGTATGTATAAATACATCATACATCCGTGACATTGGGATATACATAGCTACACAAATTTGGAGAGTGACTTTTTTGCTGCTTTCCTGCACAGATGTTTTTCTAGGGCCAGCAAGTTCTTCTTCCTTTCTCCTTCCATAAAATGAACCAAATCAAAACTGGTAACGTTGTTACATCATTACAGGGAAAAAAAATAAAATAAAAAAAAAATTTCAAGTGCAAGATGATCTATGGTAAATGAGGACAGAATTGGTATGTACATTTCTGTGGTAACAAGATCCTGGTAAAATGTGATTTCCAGTTATGTTCATGCATATGTGGTCCCATACAGGGCTAAAAGCTAGAGCCAATGGTCCTTGTTGGTCCCTTCCAACTCAGCATATTTTGTGATTCAGAGCTGCAATGCCAGGAATCAAGATGGCATCACTGAGGTAAATAATATTTCAGTACAAATCATTTAAAGAAAAAGGGGAAACTATAAAGAAACAAGATGAAACTAACAGGTTATGGTGTCTATTTTCCTTGTATCAATAAGAATACATTTTTAGAAGAAATACACATATTATAAAACTTAGATTTAAACTGAAACTGCCTTGCTAAAAAACCAGAGAGCTGCAATGGCAATATGCATAATTCTGGATTTCTTGATACTGTCTGACCATGGGTTTTGTATGCATCTCAGGTTCTGTTTTTGTAAAACATGCATATTGATTGCTAACCCAAAGTAACAGAAATACTGTATATCCAGATAAACAACAACAACTACAAAAAATAGTAAGACCAGAAAAAGTCACTTCAAAAACAAACTAACAAACAAAAAACAAAAAAAACAAAAACCAAACAAACAAACAAACAAAAAAAAACAACAAAAAAAAAAAAAAAAAAAAAAAAAAAAAAAAGAAGAAGAAAATCTTAAAATTCACTAACAATTAAGAAAATCTTACATCACATCTTCTGTTAGTAGGAGAGGGCTGTGTGAGCTATAGCTCAAGATGGGTCTGTATGGATATTCATTGTCCTTATGCTTTCTTTGGAATTACCTGTGTAGCTGTCTACTTTGGTAACTGACACCTAAAGACAACATGGTCAGTGGAAAAACATTCATTCAGCCTTAAAACTCTTGCTGACAGAAGTTTGTTTTTCCAAGTAATGGACACATTTCTGCAAAAACTATCAGCTTTCCATGGGAAAATACTGATAGGCCACTAGAAAGGAAAACAAATGAAAATCTAGAAGTAAGTCTATATTGGTAAAATACTGTTGTTTGTTCATATATGTATAACTGTGCCTTGTGGAACTTACCAGCCACATTCATCTCCAGGCTGATCTGCATTCTCATGATACATCTGTTCTTCTCACTAGAAGAGACACCGTGATTTATCATACATATTGTACTAGGACCAGAAAGTCCAGGTCATAGCGGCGAAGGAGAGCATGAGAAGCCAAAGTACTTTTGTCCACTTGGAATTGAGAATTGTTTCAGAAAAGCCTATTATTCAAAATACAAAATATCCTCATCTTTATTACTGTATTTTCTCTTTTGGCAGTAGAATGTCAAACTTAGTTTTTTTGGACAGTTTGAAATACTTTTTTTGGTTCTAGTTTGACTGTGTGGGAGGCTGCAATATGTGAGCTGAAGGAAATTTTGATTCAGAAGAGTAGAATTTCACCTTTCTTTCAGCAAAAGATGATCTTTTAAGTTACTCTTTAGAAATTAATCTGCAGGGCACGAAATCTGCCTCAAAACTTGGAATTTCTTAAAAGCATATCAAAATAAAAGGAGAAAGGAAAGAAATATGAGCAAATATTAATGCCAAAGGCTAAATATAATATCAAAAGCAAATAATGTCAGAAAGAGGTGTTTTTTTCTTCCATATTTAAGCCAACATCTAGAAAAGAAGTTGCAAGCAATTACGTTTACAAAGAAGTACTTTAAAGAAAAATAGGCTGTTTGAACAGCTGCACTGAGGTTTACCTGAATCCGTAGGAAAACTAAGGTCTAAATTACAAAGCTGAGCTACCTTTTCTTATGAATTGTAGCTAAGATGTCCAATAACATAAAATTCAACATTTTTTTTTTTTAATCCTTTATTGGTGCAAGGCAAACTAACGCCCTTGCAGTTATAACAATGCTGTTATATATGAGGCCATGCAAGCTGTTAGATGTCATATATAATTACTATGCCACTACAGGATATTTCATTGACAGCATCCAGATAGGAGAAAGGGAACAGCATTCTGCAATTGCTCAGTGACAATGACATGGCATTTTGCTTTCTAATGGACAGGGCAAAGCTGAGGAGGTTAAACATCCGCAAATCCAGAATTGGCACCTGAAGTATTTCAGAGTGAAAGGAACACTGAACCATCTTTTCAGCTGTTCTGTAAGTAAGTGTTAGTTACTGACCAAACACTCAGCCAATAATTGTATGAGAATATTGAATTATATTACATGCTTGCAAACATCAAATGCAGCAGTACCTAATGCTTCATCAGTGGCAATCACTGACAGGCAAAATGCAGTGTCTTAAGCACAAAGCACCCTTTGCATGTTCCCAGTGACACCTCCTCTTTGCCCTGTGAGTGCCAGGTGGTTGGTATTTGGATCTCACAGTTCCACTAGGCCCACTGAACATATTCAAAGGTGCTCCTTGCTACCTTATAGAAACATCAAGTAAGATCATCTCTTTCCAAAACCTTGGAGAACAACTGTAGCTCTTCTAAATTTATCTTTGATAGAAGTCTGTTGTGGCAGACAGAGATGAACTCTTTTTTTGCCTTTTTTTTTTTTTTATCAACATGTGTTAAAGGTATTATTTCATAAAATATATGTTTATTATGCAGTTATCTCAGCCTGAAGGCTTATGGCTTTCCAGCATGTATAAAAGTGTACATAACTATAATCCATAGAGACTCTGGGTTTATTTAAGTCTCTTGACTCTCAGCAAAAATACCAAAATAGCATAAGTAAATAAAGACTGCCTGAATGTAATAATCTTAAAAATAAACAAACATATCTTGTAAGTAAGCACAGATCAGCACTATTGTCTCATTTAAGTTCCAAAGCTTATCATCTCTGTCCAGAAAATGGTGAGAGTTATTCATATAGTTGTAAACTTACTAGTTTCAACCATGCTTTCCAAATAAATCATGTAACCATATAAAGATACTTTAATAGCCAGATGTACTTTGGTTCTTCAATCATCTGAGGTAGTAAGAAACATCTGGTAAGGAACCTGTCCAGGGAAGTACAATTTGCCTCCCCTTAACAAACATGCGTACACATACACACAAGAAGATACCTTCCAGCCTCTAATATGCAGGTCTACCTCTAAATATTACATCTGCTTATGTTTAATGATTCTCTGTGGTTCAATATTTAACTATTTTAGCATTTAGTCATATGGACAAGTGCATGTGCTTTTGTATTCAGCAAACTATGACTAGGAATAAAGATAAAGAATGATATTCTTTACTGATTGTATCTCAACCAGACTCTCAGTCAAGGAACCAAAACAGATACCAACTTCTGAACCTCAAGAGGTGGATGTAGGGGGAACCTTCTGCAAAAGCCAAATAGGTTTTCACACCTAACATTTACCCAAGGAGCTTCAATGCTCCCTTTGTTGAAGCTGATGCACAAAGAGACTTAAGTGTTGTTTTTGCAAGAATAAATCCATTGCATCCACTTCTAGTTCTCTGTGCAAACCATTACTGCTTTCCCACGAAAGTGAGAATGTAACTCAGAAAAAAACTGGAATGTTTTTTGAAAACCTGGCAGTCTTTTGAAAAGGGATTTGGCAGCTTGGAAAATACTGTATCACTTCATCGTGAATGAAAAAGAGTGAGAGACAATAACTGATATCTAATTTATCCAGACTAATTTTCACCAATATAGTGATTCCATTCTTCTTTAGAAAAATCATCAAGTCTTGAACATTAGCAGTATCACAACAGCATTTACAATTAAAAGTACTATTATATTTGTGACAGAAAATTGTTTCTAGTGACAGAGGTGACTTCAATCTGAGTTGAATACTGTAAGAGTTAATGTATCTGGTGGACATTTGTTTACAGGAATTTTAATTTTGTTCACCTGAAGTGTGATAGGATATTTGCTCATTTTTTGTTGAAGAAAGGATCCATACACTTGCAGTATTTCCTTAATTTGCATGCATTTCACTGTTGCCACTCTGTTCAGACCTCTATGAATAAACACTTATTTTTGAAAGAATCTGCTGTATGATACTTAGTTTACTGCCAAGACAACTACTAGGAATCCCAGATGCACAATGAGTGTAATTTCTTTTAATTTTTCTATAGAACTTTTCCCTGTTACTGAGACTCAACAAACTGATATTCCCTGGTAATATTCCCTATTAAAAGGCTGAAAACAAAACACCTGTGCCCCTTAGTAGCAAATTCTGAGGTATGATGATTAGAGCAGATGATTCAAAACCTATGATGCAAATCTTATTTTTAGAAAGAGTATCAGAGAACCTAAACCATGTGAATGGAGCCAAGTGGCTTTCAGTTGTTATTTTATAGTTCAAGCAATAGTAATAGAGACTTTTTCTTATTGCACAGTAAACTAAGGGAAGCACTTCTAAACACTTTGAATATTTTTCCTCCATTCATGTAGTAGTTACTATCATATTGTCACTGGATATAACATGGAATAGACGAAGCTTCATGAAAATCAGCTCAAGTGGGTAACCAATTTTAGGAAGGGTAAAATTTTAACAATATAATAAAAGCAGATTACAGGCAACATTTAGACAATAGCAACAACAGAAGTACAAAATATTCTATTTGAGCACAGTTCTTATCCAAAAATCAGAAAGAACTCTCCCAAATCACAATCCCTTTGCCTCCTCAGCCAAGCTTATAAGCGTGTTTCAGGCAGCAGCATACACATATTGTCTGATAAAGTAATTCCTTTTCTAGACAAATGAGGCACAGAAAATTAATCCACTGGACTTCACTTAAGCATTTGATATGGTTGATGCCATATGGGAAACTACTAATTCAGCTGTTAAAAGTGGAGATTAGCACCAGAACTGTAAAAGAGATAGAGGACATGACTAATAATTGTCAGGAAGTACTGAAATTAAGAGGCTAAAAGGAGGTTACCAGTGTAACTCCTCAAAGGTTTAGTCTTGGAGCCAATTATTTTCATTTAATGATGTTTTCACAAACATGAATAATTTGCTAGTGAGTCTGCCAGCCACATAAGTGCAGTGGAGGGCTGGAATAATCTACAGGGAAAAAAATAGCAGTGATCTTAGGGATAGACATGGTACCAAAAAATCAAAAACACAAAAACATGCAAAAAATGCAGAAAATCAGGAACAGGATTACTAGATTTCTACTGTGACAGCTCCACAGAGGGAAATGGCAGAGGACAGAATGATCTGGCTACATCTTCCTGTACAAAGATGGGGTGACCCTCACATGTTTGTATTATCTAACCCTGGATGTACCTTGAGGATTTTCAAGCAGAGACAAATATTTGTGTTTGGGTGGAAGACACTTGTAAGGCCTCTTCTGGAAGACTGTGTACACTTACAGTCAGCCAAGCTCATAAAAAATTTATTTAAACCATAACAGAGCTACCAGAACAAATAAGAGCATTAGGATGTTAAAAACAGGGTGGCTTATTCAGCCTCTTTACAACAACAACAACAACAGAAAACCACAACAAAAAAATTTAAAGGGACTTCAGTTTTCCTCTGCAAGTCATCATAGACATTAACATTAGCAAGGAAGAAAAGTTTTGCAGGACCCTCATGGCATAGGCACAAATAAGGATAAACAATCCCCTCCCACTGTATATTGCTCTCCTATGTGAACACCTCTCCTCCAGCTCCCCAGGCTGGCTCTGTGCCGACACACCCAGCCAAAAGGGTTGGATGAGTGCGATGAGGGATTCAGCTTTTCACATCACCTGCAGGCTTCTGATCACAAAGAACAGCTTTCCAAAGTAAGACAAGGAAAAGATACACGTTCACAGACCTTCTGCAGAGTAGGCTCCTGAAGAAGCTGATGCCTTGTACCTCATATTTACCTGTGCCTTTGTATTTATGGAGGCAACAATGTCCCATGGGCAGGGACATCTTTTTCCTAAATCAGGTTGCTCAGGGCCCTATCCAACCCAACCCTGAACACTTCCAGGGATGCAGCATTCACAGTTTCTCTGGTCAACCTGTTCTAATGTCTCACCATCCCCATCATAAAAAAACCCCCCCTGACTATGTAGTCATAGTCCAGGTAAGAAACTGGTAGTGTCCAGCTGAAAGGAAAATTGTGCATCTTCAGGAAGTCTACTGGGATGTCCTCATGTTCTCTCAGTACTCTTCGTATCCAGCTAGCATGGCTAGGGACAAACGCACAAATCAACCTTACTTTCATCACTTTTCTTTTATTCCACATCTTTGGCTCAGGGAAGCTTGTCCTTTCTAGCCCTAAGAAAGTGTAAGCTTTTTCCCCTTTTTTGACCACCACATTCTACCCTTCTCCATTTCTTTTTATGTTCACTGTGTTTTATTCTTATTATATCTAACTAGCCCAAATACATGGAATTTGGTTTTGCAGTCCTGTGCCATACAATCCTCTGCTCAGTTAGTAGCAAGTTCAGATCCCCAAAGGGATGTAGAAGCAATTCAATACTATATATCAGTCTTCTATTATGCATCTCACCAACCTGTGATTTTTTTATTTAGTTATTTTTTAAAAAAATAGCAACTACAGCAAATTATTTTTTGAGTCTTTACCCAAGAGAGTAAGTAAACAGTTTCAATAGAAACACTGACAGTTTAAGCACTCAAAAGAAAAAAGATTTCATGAGTGAATGGGCAGCAATTTCTAAATAAAGTCATTGGAGAATACCAGTGCAGAATGATGGAAAGGCACAGCTAACTAACACACACTTTCAAGTCAGTAATGTGTTCATACATTTTCCTGGTTAACTAAAATAGAAGTCCTCCAGTCTGCAGTCCCATAGAGATAAAGAGATGTTTAAATACTAGAAGCAAACTTGGATTATGTTTAGACCTCTGAGTAATCAAGCATTCTAGATTTGGTGCTTAAAAATCTAAATACAACCTAGAGGGCAGCAAATACTGAAACTGAAAAGCCCTGTAATTAAAATCTATTCAATTTTTGTTCCACCTGCTCAGAACTAAGTTCAGGTTTTCAATTTAACTGCAGAATACCTTGTTTACACTACTATAGGTGCTAATCACACTATGACCTGAAAGACAAGAACAAACGCCAACACAAGTGTCACCAAAAAAATACCCCAGACCACACAACCTAAAATGGCTTTTAAAATTTTGGGTTAAATTTACTACTATATTACTTCAGCGCACCTAATTTACAGCATTTGAGAGCACAAGACTGCCATAAACATCTCAGCTCCCGCAGCTATAGCAATGCAAAGAGCTGGTTTCAAACAATGAACAGTTGCAAGTCAGCCATACCACAGTAAAAAATTCAGCCTGGCAGCCTCTTCTATAGCAGGATAATGCCATGCTTGGGCATGACTTATTCCTATATGGAGGGGAAAAGCTTTTGTAGCTCCAGGAATTTTTATGTAACAGTGCAATAATGAAGATTGCTAAGGAATATGTTCAGTCATAGGCTAGGTAAGATGAAAGAAATGACTGTAAACTCATACTCAGGTCACCCAGTGATTTTGTGGAGCATCTGAGTGCCATTACATTGGCTTCTTGGAGTCTGATTATATTGCCAGCCAAGTGGTTTCCTCACAACCTGCATTAATATAGTTATTTTGTCAGATAATTGTTACAAACCAGACTTAGAGTATCAAAACACGACACTTGCTCTACTTTTTTGCTCATTGCAGCACCCTGTTACTGACAACAACATAAAAGCAAATGATGAAGTATCGTACCTTTATTATCTTCATTACCACTAATCCCTGGAGCCCCACCAACAGAGGGGACCCCACTGTGCAAGGCATTCTACTAGCAGAGTAAAAATGGCTCCGGACAGAAAATAGTGCTCTGCAAAAACCAGAAAGGGCAGTTAAACAATAATTTATATTGGGATGAAGCAGAGTCAAAGAGAGAGGCAAACTAAATAAAAGAACAATTAAGAAAGAGGCTCTAGAAAGAAAGAGATGCCCTACTGAGGGGAAAACAGAAGAGGTAGTGTATAAGGAGAGTAAGGAAGTAGCACCTAGTAAGACTTAGGAACATTTCTAATTTTGTGTATTAGACCTAAATACTCTGTAGTTACTAGTTTAGTTCTACTACTATTGTATTGTTAGACCAGGAAAAGAAAGTTCCATGTATTTTGGGGTGAGCAGCCCTGCTCTGCATGGAGGCCTGTGATGGCCTCTTCAGAGCCATATACCTTCCAGTAAGACACAGTAACCAGTGTGACTAATACCAATCACATGCAATTCATTCCCCCTCTCATCCTGCTGCCAGGGGAACAAGTGAGTGCACAGGGTATGTTTTGTGGTAGCAGGACTTGGGTTTTCCCACCCGAGCACACAAGACAAAGCCAGCTGAAGAAATGCATTTTCACTTTGCCACAGAAATGCAGAAGTTTAAGAAAGTTTTATGTTCCTGTGAATACATTTGAAGCTCATTCGCTGACCTAAGTACAAATCACTAAAAATTTGAAAATGGCTTGTCTGTTTAATTGGGAGTCATTAGAATATCTCACCCTCTATGTCTTTGAGAAACCTAAACCTACATAACCATGTAGGGACATAACCATGGCAGACACAAAATAAATAAAACAACAAGAAAACAGTATTTTCTGAGTGTGCATGTGTGCAAGTGATCTAGCAAGACAAAAAAGATCTGAATGCTATTTCTCAAGCAGCCAGTAAAGGAAAGGTGTCATAGAAATGAAACCAAGGCTACAGACAGACTTTCAAAGAAATAACCCCAGCAGAAGAATAACCCTGCTGCATCAATAGGCCAATGTCTGCACTCTCAACACCTGCAGCACTGCGGAGCACACAATGATAGCCTAGAGGTCCTTTCACTTTGCCTGTAGTAAGTACCTTCCCCCTCAATTCCATAATGAGCACTTATGCAGAAGCAAAAATGACATCTGGGCACACAGACAGAGCAGGCACCCGTGGGCTTTGGCGTTCCTGCGTTGTTCAGTTGGTTAGGATACTTGCTCAAGTAATATTTCCTTCACCATGCAACCCTCTCCCCTAAATCCACTTCCTAATGTGCTTTGTAGCCACCACATTGCTGTAGCTGTGATGAGCCAAGGATATAAGCAAGACAAGGCATGTATGGAGAGAGGTACCAGCAACATTTTTATTAAACCAGTTGATGCAGCTGAATACCTTATCTTAGCCATTCTTTCATTTCCTGTTTTCCCCCTCTCACAGCCTGTTTTGATTTAATGCTGTACTTCACATAGGTAATACAAAGTTTATAAGACACAAAATGTGTGTGTGCATGCATGCACATGCACACTTGCCCATTATTCACACACCATCCATATCTGTAGTCTAGACAAAGATACAAGAGCCAGAAGAGGGGAACAGGAAAGGGATATAAAAGGTGAGGATTGCATCAGTGTCACCGGAGCCTAAACTGGGAAAAAAGTGAAGTGAAAACTTGCATGTTTCTTGCTGAACTGGGATATGACCTTCCATCAAGCCTGGTCCACACAGACTCAAAAGATATTAAATCACCTCTGTGGCAGAAGCCCAGTAATCAAGAGCCACAGTCCCATAAGAATTAAGTTGATCCATTAATTTGCCTTTGGGCTGTAGAAGGGCATGCTTTCAACTACACAGTCTGACTAGCAGCTGATGCTGTGCCACAAACAGCTGTGATGAATCTACACAAGAAAGAGGGGATGCTAGCAGTAGTAGAAAGGCTTCCAGAGAATGTTTTAAAGTCCACAGAATCAATTGGCCCCTATTCCTCTGTTCCTTAAAACTGGGACAGAGCAATAAACCACAGAGGAGCTAGGGTGGAGGGCATAGTGTTAGGGTATGCTCATTAATTACTTTCAGTACCATTTTGGTTATGGAAAATGAAGTTTCAAAAAACCCCACTTATTTTCTATTTATTTCTTTGATTTACCCTACTAGGAAAATAGAATAGGCAGTACAATTTCCTAAACCACAGGACTTCACCATAGACCATCTCATCTTTGTGCCAGTATCCAAACACAACAGGCATAGGATATGCCCCTTCATCTCTTTGGGTGGTAAATGGTTACTCAGTCCATGGAAAATGAAAGGAACAGATGCACAAAACAAAACCGTGGTCCTCAGTTTTGCAGGTTGCAAGAGGCAATCCCATCCCCACAGTAGCCTGAGAACCCTATGGAGCACATCCTTGCCATGAGAGTGTTGGTGTGAATGACTGACAACTGCACTGCGGTAAATACACATTAACACTTACGGATTGAAAGCAGCCAGGTTGACAAGAGCTCCACAGTAACAGATGAGTCAGCTTTGAATGGATCCTAATTGAAGACAGCAGCGTGGCTGGACATTTTGCTCCAATGTGCTGGCCACCTGCACCCAGGGTAGCTGTGCATCTTGAGAGGGGAATATTTTTCAGACACTAAGCAAGCTCATGGACTGACTGGCTTCAACTAAGCACAGCCATAAGATCTCAGGCACATTTTAGCAGAACATCACCAGAGTATAAACCCTGCTGTTACTATAGAACATATAATCTATTATGTATGGGTTTAAGCAAAGCGGATAAGGCTCTCTTGTAACCCATTTAAAATCAAGCCAACTCATAGTTAAAAACTAGTCGTTATTCTGACTTTGGTTGCTTTGTTTTTAAACAGAACTTTAGAAACAGTAATGACTTCAACTTTTTGGTGGTTTGAGCATTTAAATGACAAAAGGATTTGGACTAAATTTGACACAGTGCCTTACTGTCTTGTTTTGCCATTTGTAGTGAGGACATTATTGGTGATAATTTAGAAATGTTCCAGATGTGAGAGAAATGTTCACTCATTTCTAAGATTCTTGTGTTATGCCAAATACACGCAAACAGAAATTCATACCAGAGGGTGCATAATTTGTTGTTTTCCAGTCCAAGAGGCAAGAAGAATGAAAAGCATCCAGCAGAGATATCACCATACACATTGCTAAGAGAAAACATAGTTATTTATGACACTCCCCTTCCCCTCCCTCCTATATAAAGACAAATGCAATGCTGATGATTGCACCTTACTCGAAGGTTCTTTTTTGCTATGAATAATTATATGTACTGTAAGCCTTCTGTTAAGACATTGTCTTCTAAATTGCACTGTCTCTTTGATTTTATTACTAATTTGAGATTTGAGGTCTCTTGTTCATCAGCACTCGTGTGCCCGAGCAACTAGTTTTATGTGTACAGAAAGAGTAACATTGTAAGCAGATAAAAATACAATAGCATACATTTAGTCTCTGTTACACAATCCTATTTGACAAAAGGTCCAATAAGCATACTAAGCAAAACAGTAGCAAAAAGTGTTCCTATTTTCATTAGCTAAAATGTTTGCAAAAGTACTACAACTATTGATTTCCTTTTCCATCTCATTTCTCATGCTGATTGAAATGCAATGTTTAAAAATGACATTACAAAACTTTTTAGAGCTTTGCAAAATTCTTTGTATACAAGTCACATTTAAATATATTTCAGTGATGCAGTATAGTGGAAGGTGTCCCTGTCCATGGCAGGGGTGTTGGAATAAGACGATCTTTAAGGTGTCTTCCAACCAAAACCGTGATTCTCTAATACTACATTCATTATCAAGGGATTTATCACAAAGTTGCATATTGTAACACGGAGCAGGAATTCCTGCTACATGACCCGGATTAAATATGTTACTTTAGCATTTGATGACTGAGAAGAGATGAAAGGTGCAGCTATCACAGAAGACAAGGCTAGAGCAACACGCAAGACATGCTTGTCTGTATGTTCTATTACAAGAAGTGCAAACCCTGAAAGAGTTGACAGCAGACAGCCTTTATCCCAACCTCCTCTACAGACATACAGCCCAGCATAAGGAAAACATATCATAGGCAAAAGTCTCCAGAACACTTATTCAGCTTGTTGGCATCCTGTGGGTTCACAATTCCCACTTACTGGACGTAAATTATAACTACGTTTGGGGGTTTTCTCTTCTCCACAGACACCCCCTTGTTGCGGGGGAGAAGCTTGCGTGCCCTTATGAGGTTGCGAGCTATGCTGGCGGTGGTTTGTGCCTCAGGTAGGGTGTCCCATGCTAGTCAGGTCTCAACTGAAGGGTCAGACAAAGCGGGTCCACGGGCAGGATGGGCTCGAAGCCTCCTGGCAACCATCTTAGGAGAAGGACAACTCTAACTCCAAACCTGGGCAGATGGAGCTCGCTTAGCCCTGTAAGGCCATCCATCTATGAGAAGGATACTCTAACTAAACCTACATCCTGAGGACTTCGCTGTCACCGTCCAAGCTTGCTTGGCGCTGGCAGATGAACCTCAGGAGTAAAGGGTGGGGCCTGTCCCGCATACGCTGCACCTCACCTAAAAAAT
>VXBX01009351.1:41216-84763 GCA_013400415.1 Scytalopus superciliaris | reverse complement strand
AAGGGGGTGTCTGTGGAGAAGTTAGTACAAGTACTCAGTGTGAGATTTACTTAAGTAGTCTAAGGTCCGGCATCTGGTCTAAACTATTTAATTTATTTCTTGTTTTTGTCATTCAAAAAATACAAGGCATCTTTAGCTGGTGATTTATTCCAATACTGTTTCAGACACCTATACGGGAGGACTGACTTCCCCTCTGGAAATGTTTTAACTTTTTCTACTGACTCTGCAAATTGATTAGGTAACTAACCTAGACATAATACCTATGAATGGCTAGAGGCAGATAAAATGAAGACCCATTTTTAATGACAGTCCACCTTTCATACACACAGCCATAATAATTTCAGGAGGAGTTCTGTAACATTCAAGCACAATTTAAACTAACTGTGTACCTTTATTGCTAGAGAGGTACTAATATATCTAGACTTTTTATTTTACATTAGTGCTTGTTCATTAAAAGCAAGGAAAATCTCAACTTTCCTATGGCATTCAGTCATCATATATTACCTCTAGTACAACATCAAGACATTATTTGTGTGGTTGGCAGGCTTATTAGGAAAAGAAATTCCATGGCGTCATAAAGCAGTTTAACTGAGAAAAGTTTCAGATCAAAAGTAGAGTTCTGCAATTCAATTTCTTTTTTTTTTCCCTTCCCACCCACCCAGCCATGTAAGTGCACAAAAAAGTGCAAAAAGCCAGAGAACACACAGCAAAGCAGTGAATAGTAGCCAGAACAAGATCTCAGGGAAAATGTCATTAAAAAAGTGCCAATCGCAAGAGTCATTACTCTGGTTTTACATAGCCTGCAACTTCACAGTGCTATCTGCTAATAGATGTTGGCTTGCATGTAAAGTATCACTGCCTGAAAAGTTCTTATTTCAAAGAAAACAGAATCTCTCTAAGATGACTAGATATAATGACTTTTATCATCAGCAGTGCTGCTACTGCCTTTCCAAAAGAAAAGGCAACTAGTTATGAGTATTTGAAGCTTATCACGTATTTTTCAGTGTTTATGATAAAACACTGAAATTACTTATTTCATCAGCCTGTCTGTCCTTTTTAGTTCACTAGCACTGTTTTAAAGCTCTGTTCTTTAACATGTGTTTAACAGTTATAAATAGTTATATTTATAAATGCTGTTCTAAAGTAACTCCCTCCTTGTGTGAGAAAATAGAAGTATTAGGAAGATCTTTCTATGGACATGTAATTCCATATTTATACATGCATACCTGTGCACAGTATAAGATATGCCACCATTCAGTTTGAAACTCCCATGCATACTTATTTCAATAAAAAGGGAGCATTTTCTTCAGAGAATTATCTTAAGTTTTAATCCACTTTTTAAGACTTTACTGGAAATATTTTTCTTTGAGTTTGCTTCTACTTTTTTGTGGGTTTCTTTGTTTGCATTCTCCGCTTGCTCAGTCCCCACCCCCTTTCCCTGGAGTTTGTTACATTCTGATGACTTTTCGATGCTTTTCTATCTGGCACATACAATATGGACAGAGTTCTTATTCAAAGACAATAAAACGTGCATAGGCAGTACAATAAAGGCATCTAGTGATTATCTTCTCTCTCTCTTTTTTTTTCCTAGTAGTGAAGTTGTATCTAACTTCTTGAATATAATTCATTTTATATGATTTTTAAATTTATGTAAAACAAAATCTGCATGCATGAGTATTAAGTAGTTATTAAGTAGTTGTTTCACTGCTGTCATAACACAGAGGCAAAATTAATTGTGTTAAAGAAGAACAATGGGAGAAAAAATAAAGATAGAGAAGGATATATATGTGGCTTTTGCATATCTGTGGATGCCATTTTTCAGGTAAGCAGTCAAATGGATGTCAGGCTAACTTTCCATTGTACTTGATAGTTTTCCTCTCTTTAAGATAAAGCAACTGACACAGCATTTCATTCAGAACACTGTAGTGGAACTGATAATCATAAATGCTATCTGTGATATTTCGTGATAAAGATATAAAGAATTTTGTCCCTCTGTTACTGTAATCCTCTTGTGTTTGTCTCATATATTCCCACATGAAGATTATTGTGTATCTGGACACTATGCAACACATTAGAAGTAAAGATTACTGGCAAGAAAATGGTATTCACATCCTGTGTGATAGTCTGATAGTTAGAAATATTGCCTTAGTCAGAAACTGAGGTTAATAATGTATGTACTATGTAAGAAACATATTTGGAAATGTTTTTATTTCTATAATAACAGTGTGTGGATACCATGTTGGGTTCAGTTAATTTGAGGAAATGCTTTCAGAGACTAACATTTGGGTATCTGTGCATGATGAAGTTTCTGAGATTCTAAAAATGCTAAATATTATACTGGTGTTTCCATGTTAGAAAATACACTTCATACTGAAGACAATAGAAGACTCACCCATTTATAGGGAATTAATGGGAGCCCTCAGAATTTCTCCATGTCTCTTATGATACATTATAGGAGGAAAAAAATGAAACATGTTTATAATGATCTCAGCTGGAGGTCCAGCTCATAGTGGTCTGTTTTTTCCCCTCTTTAGTTCCCTGGCTGGCTGATTTCTTTAAGCTACTGGGTATGTTACTATATTAGCCAACCGCACTTTCCTAGAATTAAGGCTAGAGTAAACCTGACTATGATCTGTGAGTTAGACATTATCACAGAAAAAAATGGTGAGCACACTTGCACTTAACTTATCAAATAGAACATTTTACAGGCAAAGGTAAAGTTCATGGACTGAACAATCAAAAAACTTTTCCTACTAATTCAGTGGAATAATAGTCTAGACATACAGATGTAAAAGTTGAGATTTGTTACAAATCTATTTTATTAGAACTTCATAGATCTGCATTCTGGAAGTTCACTCTATATTTGGACTTGGGTAACTTTCCTGCATTTTTCTCTGTTTTTCTTCTCCATTTATACTTTTTTCCCCCCCTCTTAATAATATACATTCAGCATCAAATACAGACATTTTCAGCATGGATTTTCCTTGTCAAATTATGTAAAACTATGCTATTTAAAAATCATGTAGAGACTAAATGATAAAACATCCTATTTAAAATGACATAGTATTTTGAAGTATTCCTTCCCTTTTTTTTAATATCTATAAAGATAGTAGTATTTCACAGCCATTCTTTAAAAAAGTTTTCATAATATCTATTTGTTTTATTTAGACTCTTTTTCCAGCTCCAAGATGTACATGGGTTCCTATTCAGATCACTTTGTAACTCAAAGACTTAATCTTTATTGCATCACTAATTTGGGTAACATTTGGTAGAGAAATTGGCATACCTTAACCACCATACCCTATTGAAAAAAACAGGCAGGCTTGAAGCTGATTTTTTTTTTTTTTACAACATGCAAACATCTTTTGTTTTAGAGAGCTTGTTTTTTCCCTTTTGAATATCATATTTCTGTTATTCTTTCCTCCCCTAGCTCTCTGTTTTCCTTGGGTTTTATTTTACAGTGTGGATTTATTTTCATTGCTTCACCATATGTTTTGTTTCTTCTTTTTCTGTGCCTATACACTTATTTATGCTTCTCCTTTCTGAAATCCTTTCACCTCTATCATCCCCAGAGACTGGCTGGTAAGTAAAAAGCAGTTTATTGCCAGTACATGTGGTACCTTTTGACTTCCTTAAGAGCCTCTTGCTTCTGAGGTTTCAAGACAGTTTTTATGGTGCAAATCCATCCTAAGATTCAACTGGATTATCCATTTTCTACTCTTCTACTTGCTGTAATTACTGTACGTTCAGGTTAGGTGAATAAGAACTGCAGCTCTAGATTTGTAGAACCAGTGACCAATTGCTAATAATAGTGACTGAATAAGTTTACATACACACACAAACATATGCACACACATAATTTACCTCACCTCCTGCTGTTTTTCTGAATACTTTTTATTTAAAGATAAAAACTATTAGCAATGCTTGGTATGCCTAGATCCCTAGGCCTCTCTTTATCTTTATTGTTCACATGGAACTTAGTATTTACAGGGCCCTGCCAGCTCTACGATGTGGATAGCATAATAATGAAAAAAAATCAGTTTTATTTCAGAAAGAATTTTTAACTATATATGTATTCAGTGTTCCTTCTTCCCAGATAACATTTCAAATATTTGTTAGACCTCTGACATACCATTTCCACATGCTGGAGCAAAAGATGCTCAGGTTGGAGGAGACTGTGAAAATCCCAAAGCAAATTATTTTCATCATTTTCCTGCAAGTATCACTCAGGTTGTCCTCCACTATGAATTGTTTTTTGTTTTGTTTTGTTTTGTTTTCTTTGTTTGCTTCTTTGTTTATTTTTTTACTTAGAAAGTCTACTAGAGATTTCTAAAGGCCATTTCATCAATTAGTCAAATGCACAACAAACCTACAATTCACATATGGCAACTCTGTCTTCAATGTGACATGTATTTAGCCATATTTTGCTCTAATTTGTGATAATTTAAATCTCTTTCACAGCCTGGCTAGCTAATAATTTTCTCTCTGTGGATGTAGAATCACATTTTCTGTTGCACCTGACTTCTCTGGTCCAGGCCCCTCTCAGTCTCATCATGCTCAGGGATGCTGCCAACTCTTCTTTACAGGCCTCACTCTTTATAGAGAGGCAAAAGAGAGTGCTGAAACACTGCCTAGAGAACCTTCCTGACAGAGATAAGCACCATCTGTTGCTTTACTCCACTGGGATTTTTTTTAAAAGGTTACCTCTGCTGGAGAGCTCAGAAGCTGATGAGAAAATATTGAAAGGAGTAATGATTCTGTCAGAGTCTGTCTGGTGTAAGGAGCTGGTGTAAACAGAAGACTTGCTCTTGCATATTTTATCTACCCCAGTAGTAATACCCTTTCTGACCTAATCAGATCTTGAACTCACACTAAATAACTCTATAAAGGACATGATTTCAGGAAAAATTTCAAGATAGACTACTAAGTTATTTTATATTTTTTTACAAGTCATGTGCACATTCATTATTGTAAGAAGAAAAAGGAAAAAAATCATGGAAAAATATGTCACAATTACTTGCAATTGGCAATTTAGATGTCACTAATCTACTGTGAATTCATTTGGCTGTAGTGCAAGGTCTTGACATTTTAATATTTAAACCATCACTTTGGCAGGTAAATTTAATGTATCTATTTGCAACTGCTTCCTTTCCTAAAGCACTTAGTGGTGGTATATTATGGCATCATTCCTATAAGTGTAGGAGAGTGACAAAGGATGACAGAAAGAGATGGTGTTCTCAGTGTATGCAAGCTTCCATTCCCTTTTGACAGATGAGAAAAATGTTTTTAAAAATTTTAATAATGTCTCAAGATGTAGCTCTAATTTGTTCTTATTTCTGTAATTTGCTATTCTATATTTTTTTTCCTTTCACAATTTCATTCTGATTTTGTTTAGTGATTTGTTTTTTCACCAATGAATTTACTAACCATGTTAGATGTCCTACATGCAGATTTAAGTCTGCTCAGCACACTTCATATTCACACACTTTGTCCTATTTTTATCGAAGTGTGGTTATGCATATGAGAAGCTAATCTGTCCATGTTTCTGTTCATGATAGACTCCAGGAAACTCTCTTTACTGGAATGAAGATATTTCAAGCAGTGAAAAATTGGAAGCTTGTGACACATATGGCATTCCTATTGGGTCAAAAGCCCAAATACTATTACCAGATGATGTGACAAGGAAAGAATGTTCACAGCTAAAAAGATTATGAACTATTTCCGTGTTCCCTGTTGCTTTGTCCTGAAACTCTTCCTGATTGAAGTGATCCTAGCTGCTGAAAGGAGTGGTTTGATTCTGATACTTTACCTTGCAGGCATGTACATACTTATTTTCCTGTTGCTATAAGGAAAATCCTTTCTTTGTTTTTCTATTTATTTAATACACTGTGATTTTCTACCCCTCCAACTTTTGTCTTACTGTGTTCCCAGAAATGAAACAGTAAAAGAAACAGCAACCAACAAGTACAGTTGTCTAAGGTGTGTTTCAGGGCTTACAGCAGTGAATATATACATAGACATGCTGCCAGTGGTATGTCCGGGAATTGTCAGGACAAGGTTCCTGGTGTTACAATTGATCTGTTCATCCGTAGCAACTCCAGCCTATGCAGGACCTCTGTAAATCCAGCATAGGGTTTCTCAGCACTTACCTGCTTTGGCAATTTCTTTAACAATTTGATAGCTCAGTTAGTTCCCAGTCTGAGAGGGAAAAGAGTTTTTGCAAAAATTGTCAATCCCCACTACTGTCTAAGAAAGTATGAACTCTGCATTCTAATTCAGATTTTTCAGCTGATGTGGTCAGATGTGATAAGTAGCTGTGGTCTGTGATGGCACAAAATGAAGACATTTCTCTTACGCAAAGCCTAAAGTTGTATATTCCATAGCAGTTGGAAAAAGGTCATGACAAAATATTCAAGGCTGCAAATTAATTTAAAAGCTTAACTTTTAAAGACCAGAATTGCTGAAGCTCAACTAGTTATTTCTCTTTGGGACCTTCTCCGTGTATTTTCCACTAATGATGGTGCTCAGCTTATGACCTAATTTCATAAAAACAGTGCCAGAAAACTGTAAGCATAACAACTATTCACCATTGTTGTCAAAGGAAACCTGTGCAGTGTCTTGATGCCCCTAATGCCAAAAATGGAAGAAAAGAACTTTCCAGTCAATGTTAGTATAGATAAAATAGAGAGCAGGTCCTTTAATTAAAGTGTTTTAAGGTACACTGAATCCACAGGTGCATGATACAGTATAAGGTTCTCACAAATTTGTAACAGTAATTAATGATCATATCAGGGGAGGTGCCAGAGTGTTCCCACCTAGTCTAGGCATAATAAAATCTCCATGGACTATGTGTTTCATCAGGCCTTCCCTCATCATCCTCGATCGATTCAGACTGCAACCATTACACTGACAAGAGAGGCTCTCACCACTGGGAAGACCACAAGAAGACGATTAACAGGACTCTGTTGAAATTCACAGAATCTTTATTTTTTTTGTACTTAATTGGTCTCTGTAGCTCTCTTTTTCTCACTGGGAGGGCAGTTCCAACAACTGCAGAAGTAATAACACTTGACCAGGTGTTTAGTCAACATTTGTAAAGTGAAGAATCAGTCCCCAGATCTTCTGCTCTATTCAAGGTAATTTTGAAACCAGTAGCCAGTGATTTCAAAATGCTTCTCAAAAGGGGTAGCTGTTACTTCATACTTTTTTTTGTATAAAGGCAGTAGGAACACAAGAAAGTATCTTGTTCAACATCACACAGATGTTGAACAAGCAGATCTGTAGCAAAGTTATGAATAGTTATCAGGACTACTAGTCTGACCCTACAGTCTTCAAACTGCACTGTTTTTTACAGTTTGAGCTCATACATTAGTTTTACTTACCCACAAAATAACAGTGTTCTGCAATAATGTGAAACGAAATGAGACAACTTCCTGCATTTTGCAAGGATCAATTAGAGGCAAGCATTTTGCCAGAGCCTAGAGATGTTTTTCTAGCCTTAAATACTAAAACAAGAAGCTACTATGGAGCTATGCTGGTGTGTAAAAGGACAGACTAGACTACAAAGTCTCCCCTAAAACTCATGCTTGTGACATCCAAATTACAGTATGCTGTGTATTCTTTCAGTTAAAGGTAAATGTATGAAAAAGTTAGAGCTTAATGTTTCAGTAAAATCAAAGAATAATGATACAAATAATATACATAAAATAATAAATTGCTCTTGTGAGATAATAAAAATTATATTCATGAAATAAGAAGAAATTGAGATCCCTTCTGTGAACTCATGCTTGCATGACATTTCAGTGCCCTTTGAAGTGCGTATCAAAGGAGTCTTGAGATAATATGAACTAAACGACCACTCAAAAATTCTTCATATACATCATAGGACAACAGTACAATACACACACATTTATTGCATGTTGTAAATAATAATGCATGTTAACCAAGAAGGACTATTTTGAGGTTTCAAATTAAGTATTTTTCCTGATATCATACTAGAGGATTTTATTTTTCTGAAGAATTAAGAAAAACATTTCTTACATTTCAGAATGCAAATAAACTAAAACTAGGTGGTTTGCAAACAAAGATGGTTACAGAATTTTATTCTGCATTTTTCCACTGGAAGATAATATATTTTACATCATTCAGGAGAAACAGAGAACGTTTAAATAACCTAACTGAAAAATATATCATTTATTGCCAAAGCTGCTTACAAGATGCAGAATTAAAGAGGGATTTTGAAACAATAGTAACCTTACAGAAATCAAGAAAGTGGCCAGGTGTATTTTTTTCTGGGTTGCCTTTTCATAACAATAATAACAAAGCTAGATTGACCTTGATAGGAAGTGAGCATTAAAAATATTAACACAGTTCACTGTGTTCTGAGTAAAGAAGAAACATCACTGTTTCTGCTACTACCATTTTTATTTATTTATTTTTTTACTGCATTTCATTGTAGAGTGCTTAAAAGGAGAGGCTTTTATATTGTAAGAGGTGGTTGTGGTTTATAGCTTACTTTTCCTGCTATTAAGATATAATCTATCACTTGTTGTGTTGATTGTATTTGACAAGAAACTTCTTAGACTTGAACTTTGTTGTGTGGTGACAGATAACTCTGCTTGGTCTGTCTAATTTCCTTCCTTGCCGTCTTTGCAGAAGCTTCACTGTGAAATGTCTCTGTGAAGTAAGATAACACACAGGTATTCCTGAAATGCCAAGCAGTGGAAGGATTGTAGGAAAATTTATTTCCAAAGTCAAGAACATTAGACTTAAAAGAAAATTATCCTAATGGCACCCCAAACATCAGGCCTGAGAAAGATACAGCCCCTGTTCTTCTCAGGGCTTTTATCATCACTGGCCCCCCTGGCCAGAGACAGCCTCTCTGGAATGCAAGAGGAGAAAACATCTAAAACTGTCTTTGGGAAAGTTGCTTCTTTTAGGCAGGAAAGCTTTTTTAAACAAAAAGCCCTAATGTCCTCAAAGTAGAATCTTCCAGAAAAGGTATTTTGTCCTTACAATCTCATTACTTATCATCAACATTAGATACGATTTTGTATGATACAGGCTTAAAACAGGGAAAAACCTCCAGCAAAAACCAAACCTGTGAAAGGACACAGGATGAAAGGAAAAATAACTTTATAGCCACACCTTGAAATGGTGGCAAACATTATTTCTTGAGGAGAAAGAAAAACAGCAATTTATTGGAATCAAGGATATATGGGAACTAGAATACCTACTTTTTCCATTTCTTGACTTGTGCTCCCATAACAGTTGTGGAGGTAGTGCACATGATATATTAGGTACACTTTAGACACCATAACGTAGCACATCTGAAAATACTGCCATTTTTGTAAAAAATAGTTCTGGATCCATGTGGCAAAACAATTTGTTATTGTTGGTGAACATAGTTTAAAGACCACAGAGGTGTTTGGTTTATAGAGTTCTTTTTTTAGAGTTAAGTGTCCCAAAGTCACAAAATGAGTTTGCAGGGAATCTACCTCAAATCCACAGGGCCCCTTGTAATTCCTCCAGTAGACCTCAGCCTTGCTTTAATCATTTCATATAGTAGTGAGAGTAATCTCTGTGCCCATTCAATTTTTTTCTGAATTTGCTAACAATATCATCACAGAAACTGGCTGTAATCATACTTCTTTCCCTTCTACTTTGCCAAGCAAAAATCAAAAACAAAAAGGTGTTTGTGTGCTTTCTGTCTCTGTAGATTTAAAGAATGCTAAAATCTGGGAAAACAGTTTGCATCCCTCCTCTTATGTCATGAGGGTCTAGACAGGGCTGTAGAGGAAAAGTTTTATGCAGGAAAAACTACAAAAATTATTCTGTTATTGATTTTGCTTTAAAAGACAACTTAATTGATATTTAATATAAATTTGTTAAGGATGGCTTTACAAAACTTATATTTTTAAAATATGAACTAATATTGATAATGTTTCATTCTTGTTTTGGACATACCATCTTGTTTTGGAGGGATAATGTATTTATTATATTCAAGATCTTACATTTATTACAGTGTGAATGTCACTCTCCTCTTTTATGAAGAGATGCAACATTCATGTGAAATATAAAAAAATTCTATTCTTCTATCAGAGTATATACAAGGAACAGTTTGCTGCCCTGACAATATTCAACCATTCTGTCTCTACTGAGACTTTGGGGAGGCTTAACTGAGAGCTGTTTTAATTTTTACATACAGTTTGAGAAAGGGACAGTAGAACTCAAAGGAACATCAAAGTACATGGAGGCAACAAGCTGTTGGGTTGGGAGGCCAGTCAGTCTGTAGTTTCCTCAGAGAGTCTGTGGGGTCCCAAGATGGTTTCTGAAACAACCTTCCACAGTTAATTTACAGATAACTTTCCTATCTGAAACACAGAAGGTAATCTACAGAGAAAAATACTATTCCAAGCATAGTTCAGTGGATTTTTGGTTGTTTCTTTGTTTTATTCTCAACATATAAAATTAAAATTAATAGGTTACCATGTTATAAGAAGAATTAAGATCATTATTTGAAGTTCTTAGACGTGGTCTAATGGCTTAATGAATTTAGGGTCACAAATGAGACTGGTTTCTAGAAGCCAGTAAGGTGTGGCAGAGAGTAGTATGGGGACACCATCTCTGGTGTTTACTTGCCTTTTAAGTATGCTAAAGCTTTATGTTTGATCAAAGACAATTACAACTTTTTATTTTTTATTTGCCAGCTGATAGTGTAGGATAATATGTATGAGTAATACAAGGCAGTTCTGAAACAAACTTCGCAATGCAGCCTTCTTATATGAAGACCACAGTGCTAGAAAAGTGAACATTGTGTCCATACAGCATCTGACAAATGAATTTTATTTTTTTTTAGGTGACTTTACAGCTTTCAACAAAAGAAATACACAAATATCCACACATTTTACATTAAATGACTTTATGTAGGACTTAGTTTATATCACATATTCCAAGTTGCTTCAGGATATACCAAATGCATGCAAAGATATCTTGGTCACTAAACATGAATATAAAAGGACGCTGTCATTATAATTATGCATATCGCTATAGAAGAATTGCTTTGATAAGATCAGATTTGACACTGATTTGACTTTGCATATAGATCACATACTGATTTACAAAAAGTTGCAATAGTATGAACTTTCATAATGAAATAATGAATTTCACTTGGTCTAAGACTTTGGCTATAGAAAATGTAGAAAGATATAGGTCCACATAATTTCATGTCAACAGACTTATATGAACATCTTGGATAATTTCTATTTTTATCATAAAAGATTTCTCATGTATTGAAATAATAGCTTGCTGTTGTCATATCTAGGTGCTTACCAAGAAAATGAAAAAAACTTATAATTCTCATAAATTGGTTTGAAAATATCTACTACCATATAAAATGATAGGCATGAAGTTGTGTGAAATACCACTACTAGGACTCTTAATTTTTCAGATATGGGGCATTAATTTGAACTTAAGATACAATACAATGACTCTGTTCAAGCTTCTTAAGCAAATTTCTGTCATATTTGCAAGGTAATTATTTTGATGACATAAGGAGAGTAACTTGTTAATCTGCTGCCAAAAAACTGATAAGTTTATAAAAAGTGGCATGACACAGCAGATCTGCAGATTTGAGCTAGAATCTGACGAGCATCACATTCTTCTGCAGCTTGAATAACCTTTCTGAGCTGAGACAGTGACATCCTGAAGGGTGAATAAGCAGTGTAAGATCCTTCACAATACAGCTTCTGCTGAAATTCAGTACACATGGTCTGCTAGTACTCAGGGATTTGAACATGGTTCACCTTTTCTGCCACAGTTCAACAACCATATGTTGAAATATGTTGATTATAATTTTATTGTATTTTCTGATATTACCTCCAAGGCTCTCTAAAAAGAAGCAAGTGGGATGCAGAACACAAGAAAGTAAGAACAAAAGTTCCTAAAATTATTCTGTCTGGTCCTTTATGTAAGACTCTAAGCAGAATGTGCATTCTGTGTTTTAAATAAGAGCTTCTGCAAGATGTGTAAGGCAAATTTCCAGGTGACAAAGATAATGACACCTAATGACCATTTAGGAGAATAACAAATTTGTATTGATTTTCCAGACAATATATTTCATATAAATAATTCTGATTATAGGA
This sequence comes from Scytalopus superciliaris, assembly GCA_013400415.1. Taxonomy (NCBI): domain Eukaryota; kingdom Metazoa; phylum Chordata; class Aves; order Passeriformes; family Rhinocryptidae; genus Scytalopus; species Scytalopus superciliaris. Next base: position 72,620 of record VXBX01009351.1, on the reverse strand, counting down.
TGACAAGACACAACTTGTGTAAAGACATTCTATGCATCTTTCGAGACTCATAATGCTTAATGGGTTTGTTATTTTTGGAAACCAACTAATACCATCTAATATTCACAAAGTGGGTCACAGTTTAATTAATAGAAGTAGCAAATTTACTATTTTCCCCCTGTAAATACATTTATGCAACTGGAGTTCTATAGTTACAGAAATAAATGTAAGTAATGTGTGTATAGGCCAGGGGCAAAGCAGTGAGCCATTGCACACTTTGCTGAACAGTGGCCTATTAAATAATTCTCAAATGGAAATTGAATTAAGAGGCATATTATATCAAAAATAGACTTAATTATCAATGTTTTAAAATGCAATTTCTGTCAGTGAGTTCAGTGGTAACTCAAGCCATAGAGCAGAATGGAATCTGTTTTCCAGAAATTCAGAGGCATTTGTTTGAAATAAAGCTCGTGTCAAATCCTGGTGCCTTTATAAGAAGAATTGATTGGCAATTAAAGAGGAGTTAGAGGCAGAATTTGAGTTATAAAAGTCAGGTAAATTGATTGTATTGATTGGGACAAAATGTAACTCAGAGTATCTATTTCTGGCGTAAGTATAAGAATATTGCTGAAGCAAAATGTGATGAAGATTTTATTAGACTCCAGAAGAAATGAATGTGCTATTAGGCAATCAACAGATTATATCCAAAACTTGAAAGAAATGGCTACCTATCTTATCATAACAATATTTTGCACTATATCTGTATTAAAGAAAAAAAGGAAAGAAAAAAGAATAAGGATTCAAAAGGTACTCCAATATTGCCATTATATCTGCTGGTAAAAACCTTGTATTTTTATCCAAAAGTACTGCCTCTGGCCACACCTTCAAATCGGAGCTCTGCAGTTCCCCCGAGATGCCTAAAAGGGAATTACAGGCAGGGAACCTTCTTCAAGGTGAGGTGAATTGTTATCAATCTTGCCACCTTGTCAAAGGCCCTGAAAAGAGCCCACAGAGATTTACTGGCTATTTTTTCACTGAAGCACTTCTATTTGGGATGAAATTTGTTTCTGAAGTACAAACAAACTTGTGTATGAACAGCCAACCATACCTCTCTATGAGAGGTGCTATTTAACCCTACTTCAGGCAACATGGTTTTTCTTAATACGTTATGGAGGTATTCTATTTCCTGTGTGTTGTTAGTTCCCATAGGCCTAAGGCAGATATGATCACAACTCTGGAAGGAAAGATATTTATCATAATTATTTACATTCTGTGAGTGTGACCAGCTGATAAGTTGTGTATTACAGCTTTTTAGACATTCCACCAGTTGTTCTGCTTGGACTTAATTGACAAATCCTTCTGCAATATTAGATGCAGTAATGTGAAATCCATCCATTTGCACATCTTTGAAACTACTTTTTTCTTGGGTTTCCTCTCAGATCGCTACCATGGTCAACTTTTTAGAGCATTCTGAGGTCACTGAAAGGAGGTACAGGTTAGAATAGGTTTAATTTAGCACAATCTGTACAAGAAAATATGAATAGTGAAAACTTGAAGCTTGTGACAAGGTAGAAAGGCTTTGAAAAAAATCTTTCCTTCTCCTACCAGGTCCTTGAAAAGCTCTCAAAAGCAGTTGCAACCATTTTGCAATGACATCTAGATTTATTTTTTTTTTAAATCACCTTTTTTCTGCCAGTGTTAAGTTAGACCATATGTCTGCCCTCTGCCCTTTTTGTAGTCAGTCTATGTTGTACTGCAGAATTCTGGCTTGCCTGTTCTCAGCCTTTGTTGCTTTCAGGGAAAGAGCCATCTCTGCAAGAAGAGATCTTCTCCAATTGAACCACATGCCCTTCCAACGAACCCAAACAAGAAGATACCTTCTCTTTTTCTGCTCAGCTGATGTTTTAGAAGGACACAGTGTACAGTCCCCAGTAACAAACAAAGAATTGTGCTATTGGATGACTATAGTAGCCAGGAAGCTTAAAAAAGATAACTGTTAATTTCATTTGCTGTGCTGTGAAAGAAAATTATGAGAATTTCGTATCGTTCAACACCTAAATGCATTTTGTGCATTTGTTTCCAATGGGTTAACAGAAGTTATTAGAGAAGGAGAGTGACAAAGAAGTAGCCAAACTGTTGCCTAGAAAGCATCTAACCTCATATGTATCTTCTGTATCTTAAATATTTCTGTTCATACCTAATATTGTTGTCCTACTGGTAGTGCTGCAATGCATTTTACTCAGACTTCACTTTCATTATCTATTGGACTCATATATTGTATATATAATTTTTCTATTACAAAATTATCATTAAAGTTTTGCTGTATTTAGTAAGTAAAAAAAAAATACTGATCTATAGATACACACAAATTATCTTCTTCAGTTTTATACACCAGTTACCTACATATAGCTACCACAGAAACATCTCTTTCAATTTATATCTGAATCATTCGATTCACTTTTTATATAGAAGACTGCATTCATGCAAAAGAAATAATTACTATGTTTCCTTTTCTGTATGGAAGCTGTATGTATTTCTTTCTCTTAAATCCCTCTACTATGAATAATCAGTCTATTTTGCTCACATAGACAACAAATATGATTTTTTTTTTTCATTCTTCTTACTGTGACACTGATCCACTGTGTCATGGTCAGCCTCATCCATGAATGTGTGAGACCTAGGACACTTTCAGGGCACGGGGAATGACAGACTCATAAAAAATCACTAGAACCTCTACAAAGATATTTAACTATTCCCTTTGATTCAGCTCTTCTACACCAGGAAAAGCCAAATCTTGCTTTCAGGCAGCTTGGTACAGATTTCCTGTGGTCCATCTCTGCAAACAGAAAAATGGTAGTTCTAATGCCTCAGGTCAATTTGTCTAAGAGGAAAAGTAAGCATGAACATACACAAAGCTCTTGAGTTACTCTTACTAGACCTTTGCTCTCTGCTTGTCCGTGTCAGGGTCCATGAGAACATGGGGTTTTTAAATATTAACTGAATGAAAACTGGAAAGATGTTTTAAAACACATGCAATACTGACTAAATCCACTTAAAATGTCAGGACCTCTTTTGTAAAATTGATGTTTTGTTGCAAAAGAGTGTTTGTTACATGAGAATAAAAAGAAGTCAGTGACTTTGTGTGTCAACATAATTCAAATTTTCAAAAATGAAATATGCTTGTTGGTAGGCTACTTCTACTGTTAACTGTCTTATGAGGGTGAAACAGGGCAGAGAAATGTGCATTAATAACAAAGACTCAGAAATAAGATTGCAGTTGTGCGTCTGTGTATAGAATACGAATCACTTAATCCAAGACACAAAAGACTTTTATTTGCAAACTTCAGCCAAATGTCAGCAGCAGAATAGTTTCAAACAGATAACTGCTTATCTGAGCCCAACCATCAGTTGACTATTCTCATGATTTGTGTTCAAGGTGTTTTATTCTTTACATATGTCAGGAGGGAGCATTAAAAACAAATAAATGAATAAAACAAGCAAAACCCCCACAAAAACCTTTGCATCTTACGTTTCCCCAAAACAGGTGATAAAATAGCATTTTGCAAATTATTTCAGAATCAGAGGTGATTTCTATCTTTTCTTTCATCATGCCTGGGAATACGGGCATGTTACCAGGGTCTACAAAAGCCCAAGTACAAAACGTATCTACTGCAGTGTTTTTCTCAAATATGAACTTAAATGTTCACCAAGATGACAAACAAGACTAAGTCTTTTTTTTCTGAACGTTGTTTCTTCAGTTACAAAAAAATTATTTTGCTTGTTTGACCTTTAACTCTGAAGTGAAACTTCATCTACATCTTGAAATACATTAATTGAAAAAGTCAATTTACCTCATTTTTAAACAGACCGAATACCAACAGGCAAAGCTGAGATCTTTTTGCTCCATATCCTCTGGTTTTCTGATTTCATTTTCATAGATGGAATTCTATTTAATTCAACAACCTCATTCAGATTCAGTCTTAGGAATTGTTGTCATTTTTGATTGTTCTAATCCTCTCCTCCACCACTCCTATAAATACAATACATAAAGTCTGGAGTGTTGTAGCTCAGGTTAGGAAGCTAATTATAATAGTGTTTCATTTAAAGAAAGGATTAGTCTCAGAACTTTACTTCTGGAAGTTTGCCTTTTCTTTTCTGTAACAGTGTACATGTTCACTCCTTAGGATATGAACCTACTAAAAAAACCATTCAAATACTATAGTAGATGTATGATTTAAAAAACATGTCAGCATTTCTTCAGGTAAAAGTATTCATACTATTGTACCTTCTCAGTGCATGGCAAAAAAACCCCAACCCATAACACGTCTGTTACTCTAGCCATCAGCTACATTCACCTGGTTTGCTTCACACAATGGGTCTGGTCTTGTCTCACAAATATTTGAGATTTTTTTTTTGCTTGTTCATTTATTATTTCCCTGCAATTGTCATTCTTATTGTCTTCTTACCTTCTAGGCATGGTGAATCTTTATAATTTACTAACATGATGACTTTCAACTTTTGTAAAAATTGATTAATCCAAGAAAAAAAGTAACCATGCTAGTTACATACAATATCTTTTGTGCAGTTCTGTTTTTGTTTTTCCCTCAGGATCTACTTCACAGTCAGGAATTTGATAAGGTTTGCACAAGAAGAAATGGAAATATGCTGATTTAGTTCATAAATTATATGACAGTTACTTGATACTCGACAGCTTCATTAGGCAGACACTGTCACATCACATGCAAAACATGCAACATAACACACTAGATTAAAGGCAGTATATTTATACTAAACCACAAAATATATGTCAGACAATGCATTTCAGAAAATGTAGCAGCTTTTCTTGATTGTAGTTGGTGGGGAGCTGCTGTAAAAGCAAAGAAGCACACAATGAGGCTGAATTTTGCAGACCTTTCAGGACATTATAAGAAGTTCAGGAGTGTCTTTGGATTATTCAGCCTAAGTGTCTATGACAAGAACATGCTTGTAAGGATGTGACTTCAGAGTTCACCAGCTAATAGAGCATGAACTTTGTGCAAGTGATGATTCTGCAACACCAAATATTGGTCTAGATGGACTCTTTATCTGGAGCTATGCTGCAGTTGTTTTAACTGATGTTTGAACTTGGGTTACAGTATAAAATTGCAGTCACGTATATATGATGCACAAAAATGTGGTGTTCAAATATATGGTATGGATATATACATATTGATAGACATGCTATGCTTAGCTGTAGGTAATTTTTCAGATCTTCAGCATTAACCAATATACATGTTCAGAAGAAAACTGGACCACAGAAACTCTCTAAATCTGGTCAGTAAGATGCTCATCAATGGCTAATCTGCACTTGCTTTCAGTGAGGCCAAAGGTCTTTTAATAGACCCCACTGGACTTTGCAATACAAACTCATTATTTTCCAGAGATAAGCTGAATCCTGATCTTGTCTGATTATCATTTGATTCACTAACTTTATTTCTTGTAACACTTTTAAATTACATAGTAAAATTGTCAGTTCTTCATCTACATGTGGTAAGTTACAGACAAAATCTGGATTTTTTCAAGCACCCAAGGTACTGAAAATATACTTTGGTCTGACGTTTAGAGCTTTAATTAGGCTTAAAATTATTTTTGTTTTCTTATATAAAACAGAAAAAGCTTTCCAATACTAGTTATTCTTGTTGTCAACCACATGAAATGTGCAACATTATAGTTTTTATGTCTTCTTATTCATAAATACAGGATTCCAACTGAATGCATATATAGGAATTTTCACAAGAGGGTGTCCAGGAGGAACTTAAAATATATAGAGCTTACTTCCAAATCAAGAGAATTATTTTTTGTCATCTTTCTAGTAGTTCATCTTATACATATATTTTATGCATTTTATAAGTTTGGTTTTTCTGGGGTTTTTTTGTTTGTTTTTTTTAATTCAGAAAAGCAAATGGGATGATTCTCAATTAGCATTTATTCTGGTGATGCCCTTTAATTTAAAATGTATACTAAGCAACCTGTCTACATCTCCTAAGAAGCATACTTCAAAAGGAAGACAGTGTTTGCCTTCCCATTTCATGTATTTCCTACTACAAATAATGTATACTCTACTTTTTTTCTCTGAAATTAATTGGATGAAATATCTGAGAAGATTGGCTACCACCATATGATTAACATTTTCCTCTTTTTGCACTAGTACTTATTTAATTTTAAGTCAAAATTCAATATTATATATGTCGTCTTTGATTACTATTTTCTAAGGATCCTATTGGTAGTTTGATATGTTAGGCCAGGGCACATTTGGTGAGAATAAGAGGTAATGATAATTGTACTTTTCAAGGATCACCATTCCTCAGTTAAAATCTTACCTTTTCTTTTAAACAAGAATTGCATAATTTTGTATTTCACAAACAACAGAAAGATGTTCAAAATTACAGCCCTTCAGTGTTCTTTCCAGCATTGTTTTGATAAGCTATTACGATAGTATAATCATCTGATTGTCACTTTTTTGATCCATTTTGGTACCAAGAAATGCATCAAGAGATGACAGTGCCTGAGATGTCCCAGAGGATGATTGCCCATTATAAATTTTCTTACAGTAGCATTGCTATAATAAAGATTGTGTCAGCAATTTTGTTATAATGCCATTCATCAGGAAATGATAACTCAACTGTAAAAGTTGCTATAAGCTCAGCAAGGTCATACTTCTCAAAGACAGTTTATCTAAATGATAAAAATAGTTGACAAATCAAAGAAAGCAATGCAAATTATGTGAATGTATTTGCTCACTAAGAATATGTATTTAGAAATTTTAAAATATCTATTGTGTGTGCTTCTTCCTTTTCTAATTTAATCACTTTTCAGATGTCTTCCATCATTGTGATATTGTTACATATTTTAATTCCAGAGCCACGCAGAAAACTTCCCTCACTATTCTTATTAACACCACTTACAAAACTTCAAAACAAAACCCACTTCTGAATGGAGGCTGATCACTGGTGTTCATGCTTGGACACGTCTTTTCATGTAGTGAACCATCACTATCAAGTACTGGCTAAATATGTAATTTTTGTGTGTGATTTAACCTCCCAAATTTGAAAGGAGAATAGGATAGAGTATAGCAAAGACATGTTTTAAAAGTTAAATTTGATCTAATAATTGTTAATTAGGCACCAAATATTCTGCATCAGATGCTAATGGCAATTTTAGTAGAATGAGATGATATTTGAGGATTTGTTTAATAAACATCAAGAGACAGCCAACAAAAAAGGTTAAGGGTTGAACTCAGTTAAACCTGAACTCCTTCCATGTGGCTCCAATAAGCTTGGAACTTTTCAAAATTACTTTGATAAATGATGCCTGACACGTGTAAGAATTTTATGTTATCCAGGAGCATTAGTTTTTATTCTCAGTTCATCTCTGACCCGATCTTCAAAATACTATTAAATCTCCCTTCTGCTCTCTGAGATACATTGAGTAGGTCTTATCTTGTATTTCAAATATGCTTTTGAAAATTAATACACTTGTTTATAATGTCTCAGTCCCTTGTAACATTCTCAGAAGCTCTGCTTGACAAACTGATCAATAGGCTTTGGATAGTTTGGGGGTCTCATTACATTCACTTCCATATGAGTATAGTATAAACTTTGAAACTTTATTGCCCATGTTACAAATATTAGACACACTTTCTCTGAAGAAAAGGCCCAAATCGATCCCCTGCTAGTCTCAAGTGACCAGACACTATAGGTAAATGATGTAAAAAAATTAACTCTCTTTTTACCTTCAGATTGAAACATCAACCCTTTTAAAATAAGCTTTCTATGTATTATGCAATGAGAAATCTTGACTCATTATATCTGTGTAGTAAACTTGATTGACTCTTACATTAGTTTAACTGCTCTATTTCCTAAAACTGATTGCATGTGGTCACATCCTTTTCTTATTGTTATGCTCGTACTTGATTTTAATGTGTGTTCATTACCTCTACAATCTTTTCCATGACCTACATTTCATGAATTTTTTAATGGTTCTCATGTTATAGAGTGCCTCCACTTGCAGTATTCTGTCAGTAATGCTGAGATACCAGGGGCCTGTGAGGAAGGATGTAAATGGATTTGAAGCTGCATGTGGAGTTGATGTGGAAGTAGCTTAGCAGTGATTATACAGACTTTATCTGTAAAATATTTTACGGATTTAAGTGCATGAATAAATCAGGCTGACAGTTTAGGTAGTTTACCCCTGTTAGGGCACTGGGTCCTAATTAAGAAGCTCAGCATACCTGCTTGATGGTCTAGCCACCTTATTTAGGACAACTACTGTGAAGGATTCTTTGCCAGGTCAGTGCTGAGGAACTTCCTTGAGCCTGGTGAATGCTGGGTTTATAGTGCTGAAAATGTCAAAGAGACGTTAAAAAAAGAAATGTGGATCAATTAAGGCAAAGTAATGACAAAATGAATTAAATATTTGTATTCATTTTTTTATACCACCTAGTAGATGTTGATAGGCTCATTGTAGCCTGGCTATCCCTCCACAGAAGCTTAGAATATGAATGTGAGCACACTGTATATACTTTTAGGTTAATAAAAATTATTTTTGGAGGTTGGCAACTGACTCCTGTTGAAAGCCATTGGGTCCAGCTGCCTCACTTCCAGTTAAATCACCAGGAGTCCACCTCACAGAGCATTTTTCACTCAGAAACAGGCAGAGACAATGACATCTTTTTTGATCCAAAAATCGTCATTGCCTCCACTTCCAGTTATGACCAATGGACTTATCTTCCATCGGTTTTTATTTACTGCTTCAGCCAAGACAGTTCATTATGTTATATCACAGATACAGAGGTCACAACATGTAAATTTTGAACAATGCTTTGAGTGTGTTATATCTTTTATTCTTTTTTCCAACAATACCTCAATGGCGCTAACTGTGCTAGACAGTGTCATTGACAATATTACCTTTAACCCTTTCTTTATTGATTAAACATCAGAATTTACAGCATCCATAATATGAAAAAAACTGAGTCTTTATAGAAGACATTCAGTTATTTTCTGAAGTTATGATCCTTTTAGAATAATCCACTGCATACAGGTCTTGGCATTAGGGATAGCCATAAAGCATGGCACGAGGTATAATGAACCCCTAAAGAACAACTCTGACGTTTGAAACCTTAGTACCTGTATGCATACAGACAACTTCATATATACACAAAATACTTACTTCTCAGAAATGCTCAAGCTAAATCTTTCCTTGAGACATTCTTTCCTTTTTTCCTGCATTGTGCTTCTTACTAATAATTTTACCTCAATTAACAATTTTTTAAATTGCATTTAAAGGGATCATTTTTAAAGGAAATTATCTAACCCCCATGTCCACTTAACATTGAAAAAGTGTTTTATTTTTTCCTCTAAAAACTATTTCTTTGGGGAAAATGAATTAAAAGTATATAAATTTAATAATGGTATTTTAAAAATAATCGTACTTTATACATAGTATACTCATGGTCTACTAATATAGTAAAATAACAATTTTTTTTATTTTTTCTACTTGGTCCAACACACAATGTGATTTCTACATATTTCTATTTGAAAAACTTTCAGACAAAATTATGTAATCAAATTTTTCTTATTGGATGTAATGTTGTTAATTGTTTAACAAGAAGAAAATTTTGCCAGTTATCATGAATTTTTCAATCAGGGAGCAATAGTTAAATATAATGGAAGTGACAAATAAGAAATTTAACATAACTGGGTCTTTGTTTTTGTACTATAGTAACACTGGGCCGGCGGCTGTGGCCGTGTGGGTAAAGCCGCCGCCCCTGGATCCGTGCTCCTTCTCGGAAGGACGCCGGTTCGAGTCTTGCGGGTCTCGCTCTGCCAACTTCGTCCGGGCTTGCCCCGGCCAAGGCTAGGGAGCGTCCCAGGGCTAAAGGGGGTGGGGCCAGTTCCGCGCACGCTGAGCTCCACATAATAAATCCATTCGCGCAGGCATAAAAAGCATCGTCGTTCGCAACGGCTAGCCACACACACACATAGTAACACTGGGCATTACATATTTTGTATTTTGTTTCTCCTGCTTTGATAGTGTCAAAACAACTAACGTTCAACCAGTACATTTTTGAATTAGAAGTATGATAATTTAATTAATGTTTGAAGTCTATGAGCTGCTGAAGATCATATATAATCCAATTACTTTTTATTCAATTAGTTTAATAGCAAACCACTTTGCTGTAATTACACTTAATCCCCTGATTTTTCTCCTCAGCTGTTTATCAAGGGTCTGTGTGATATCTTTGAGGAAATCATACTGAGATATAATTATCAACAATTCCGAATGGAATTAATACACTAAATAGTACTCAATTGTGAGCAGCATTTTGGTGCTAGTTAGTTTAGAAGATGGTAAGAACACATGACACAGTTTGGAGTTTCTGAGCCACTTTCCCTGGAGTTTTTGGGAAGAGTAGACAGTGCAGTTATTTCTTCTGCTAGCTGATATGAATAAAAAAATACCAAGTTAGAAGCTAAAACTGAATTAAAGAAAAGAAGAATTGCAACCATGCCCTTTCAAGCACTGTGGCTGTTTACTGAATTGTAAATATAAGAAATTACTTTCAGCAGCATCATAGTCTTATACACACACATTGAATTCATATTAGTGTCTGTAATGTTGGAACCCTGACAAACTAAAGCCTAATTTCATTGTTTTATATGTAAAAGAAGAAGCACACATATAATTTTGTCAGACTCTTGGAATTTGCCAAATAAATTAGCCACATTTACTCTTCTCTTTGTGTATTCTTTTCAAGCAGAAATAGGTGCATCTCATGTAGAATGCTGTATTTGCAGCACTGTCTTTTATCCATCACCAATTTACAGAAGTTCAACATTAAGTATGGCATTAGATTATTAGGGACATCCCACTAACATGTTAAATACTGACTTCCTCTTCAGTCCTATCCAAACCCAGCATCTTGCCAGATATTGAGTCACAAAACACAGAGAATAAAACAAACCAAGTACCAGACAAAACTTGAAAAAAGTGCCTATTGTTTAGATCCTCACATTGCTGACAAAAAATGTATTATTTTGGAAGGATTTTCATCAAATCTTAAAAGATGGTATGGTTCTCCCTGTCTGAATTGAAGTTTCTTTTTAGAAGTGTTAATTCTTGCCCAGCCACGTAACAAAATGTGCATTATGAATGCCCAATGATCCATATATAAAAAAGTGAAGAAAGAAAAATTGCTTTATAAGCTTAATTGTATTGTCAAAATACTCAGGAAGAAGTCACATAATTTTCCTTTAAATTTGATAACCTAAATGCAGTGGTGGGATGTAGCAAGAAGAAACATTTTTGTTCATCTAAATGTGACACTGTAACACATACCTATTTTAACATATTATTTTTCATGGCTATAGGTAAAGTAGCCTGGAAGATCAGATAATGTGGAGGGTTTTGAGTCTGTTCCCTGTTCCAGAAGTAACATGCAGTGGAGGACGGAGTGAATTCACTGCTAACTCTATTTTCATAGCCTTAGATAATCCTTTCAAAGTTGAAATACAGACACTACATCTCCCCACCCTAGCCAAATTTACAATTGGTGCAATGGGAAAGCCTAGATTCACCCATCCTTGTCTGAACTAAGGTAACTGTCAAGGTAGGTTCCTTTACTAGTCAATACAGTTAAATGTCATGGGTATCTAGGGCAACACATATTTTCATCATTATTGACTCCAGTGAAAGCTGAGCGTGAGTCAAATTTAATCCTCACTTTAGGCTTCGATCTTAGATATGTCCAGGCCAAATCCAGACACAAAGGTCATGATTCATCAACCAATCCATCATGAGTGCTTTAGATCAAAATACTAGAATTTGCTAGGTTGTATGTCCTGCCATGTTGTTTTTCAGTCTTTGCCTTTCTGATCGATAGTGGACAGGCAAGATGCTATGGGTTCATTTCACTACTTTTGATTCAGGGACATAATTTTCTTTCTAAAGCATGCCTAGAAACAAGTGTGTTTATGCCTGAATTTCAAGTTCAACTCTGGAGAGATAATGTGAAATCCTGAAGAAAAAAAAGATTTTTTGAATACACCAAATATTGTAACAGGCATTTATGGAGAAAAATTTTGGATTAATTTCTTGCATATATATACCATTTTTACACCAATCTCTATCCCAGAAAAAATGTTTGGATATTTCATTTTCCTCCCTGTTTTATTCATAAAGACATTTGACTACTTCATGACCCTCTTACTACTCTAGCTCCCAAAATATATGTATCTCTATTTAAAGTCCATTACTGCTTAGTGTAGTATAGTTTTTTATTAGTTCCTCATTGTGGAAAGCTGCCAAACTACCACTGCTTTTACTGTTTTATATTTTCCTGTTGAAGATGATTTCTCCCCCTGTTTCCAAATAGGAAATGGAAACTCAAGTAATTGGCTGAAATTGAAAATGAAATCAATTTAGGACATCAAACTACATGCAGGGTAAAAGACAAAAGCTTTCATTGAGTTAAAAAAATGAGTCTGACATAAAGGAAAAGAAGCACATGTCACTTCAAATTTCAAACTTCCTAATGAAGTGATATGAGGGTCTGACTTTCAAAGTGGAAATAGTATCACCTGCCAGTTTGATGTCATCCATGTCCATATTTTATTGAAGGAAATTTGAGCATGAGAGAAGTAGACTCGGTATTGATTATGATCAAAAAGCTTCTGGCCAGAGTGGTGTTGGCTGACTGTGTCACAGCAGCAATTACACAGCACTGGTCCCTGGAGACTTTCACCTACTTGTTAGATGAAATCAATAATACCCAGACAAGCACTGAAATGACATTTTAATGTTCACAAAGACCATGTACACTTCAGGCTGCCTTTGAAAAAGTTTCTAACAGCAACAAAGGGGGCAAATGGAGAGTGCTGTGTAGCAGGCAGATGTTGTTTTCAAACCAAGGTATTAGATGTTATTCAAGGGGGGCTTTGCAAAGACTACATGTAGCTACTTAGGGGAACAGCTAATTTTGACAGAAACCAACTGCAAGTAGTTTTGGGGGAGGCACTACATACAGCAGTGGGGTGATAATGAATAGAGATGAGAAAGGAGAGGAGTTGAAGGTAGTTGCATCTTCTTGCCCTAAGAAATGGCACAACCCAACATAATGGGACTAAAATATAAAAGGTGGCAAGTGGAAGAAGTTAGCTACATTTCTATCAATGCTCAGGTTTGATCCTTGTATGGGAGCATTCACTTAAGAGCTGGACTTGATAAACCTTGTGAGTGCCTTCCATCTCAGTGTGTGATTCTGATAATGGAGATTCAAAGTCACAATGCTATCTCCATGTTTTTTTCTGAAAATTCCCAAATACCCAGAGTTAGATAATGATACTCAGTCATCCAGGCATGCCCATCAAGATATTCAGTGAACAGGACCTAAAGAGTGCAATGAATTATCTCAAAACACTATCAAAGAATGAAGTTCCCATAAGATAAGGCCTCAAGACAAGAACCTGTGGTAAGACCAGGTGGCAACAACAGGAACCTGGCCCGGTAGGGCAAATGTGGGTAACCTACCAGAACAAGAATTCCCACAGTGTAAAACTGTAGAAAAGGAAAGCATTAATTCCAGACCTAAATGAAGGTGAAGGTTTTAAATTAGCACACCAAACAAAATTCCACTGTGCAAGCTACAGGAAAAAAAGCAACTGCTTACACCCATGCCATCCCAAATTGTGGGAACAACTGAAATGTCCTTTGAATATCTGGGACTTGAATGGTATAAAAGTGGTACCTCAGAAGCACAACTTTGGGACCCTCACCACTGAGAAGACCAGAAGAAGAACACAATGGGATGTTGTTGGAATCCATTTAAGGGTGTTGGGGAGCAAACGGACTATGAAGTGTGGAAGACGCACTTCACCAGGTGGACTTATGAAGAGGATTCAAGACGAACCAGTCAGGGATACAAAACTTACTACATTCCTCGTAGAAGCATAGTATCAGGCTGTCAATAATTATAATCTTTATTACACCTAGCTGTAGTATTGGACTCTTGTTTGATGTTGATGACAGTTTTTGCATTCAGTTGTTACGGTTTGTGATAAGTTACAGTTGTTAACTATGCCCCTTATATTTTGTCACCATGGCGGTTTCTATGCCCCTTATGTTTTGCCACCATGGCAGTTTCCCCTGTTGGTTTTCCCCTCAGGGTCCTCCATCCTGTCTCCTTCCCCCTCACAATTTTCCCACCACAGCCCTGGTTTTTCCTGCCAGTGCCCCAAACCCCCTTCTCCCATTGGTCCTTTGTGGAGCCATTCCCCATTGGTTGTCCCATTCCCTGGTTACAAGCTCCACCCCCTGTTCTAACCCCTCACCTCCTTGGAACCACCCCCTGTTGTAGAACCTTCCCCCTCACCCTATATAAACCCCTGCTTACAATAAACTGTGCTCTTTTGAGCCCATAACCTCCATGTGGGTGTGGTTCTTGAGGCTCCTCAGGCAGTTCAGTCAATGGCTCCGCGTAAGTGTCACATCTTTATCCATTTACTTAATCTGTCTCTCTCTTATCCTCTTTATTCCCCCACCCCCTGTTCTCGCACTCTCTCACTTTCTCTCTCTCTTCCTCATATTTATTGTTAAACAAAACCCATACTATTGACTTTGGCATATGGCCTCTGTTGCACCTTAAATCAGGCAGAGTCATCTCTTGATAACTGAATCCTAGCATCACTTTACCCCTATTTAACTCCACTAGCAGCTAAGTCTCACAAAAGGATTTGCTCATTTCCCCTCAAATGGTTGTGTTGAGAATTGGAAGGAAAGAAGTGAGAAAACTCATGGGTTGAGATAAAGACAATTATGTAAGTAAAGCAAAAAACCCCTGTACTTGTGAGCAAAGCAAAATAAAGAATTCATTCACTACTTCCCATTAGCAGGCAGGTGCTCAGCCATCTCCATACAAGTACTATGAAGAAAATTAACTATCCTATCTAAAAGCAGTATATCCCCTTCAATTTCATTATGACTTAGAAAGAAGGTTGCTAAATCCTTGTATTTTGTCTCAGTGCCCCTGTATTGCAGGAAACAAGAGATTCTTGTAACCTGGAATCAATTGCCCATTCAGACAGACATGATTTAAATCCATATTTCTCATTTTTATTCTGAAAATTCCTTAAGTATCAGTCTAATGTTAAAACCTAGCTCAACCTTCTTACTGAATCTAAGCCAATAAGGCCTCTCAAATTTTTTGGCATTCCTGATATGAAAATAAGTTAATTGTAGTTTTTTTTGATTGTCGTAGTTAAACTATTTCTCTACTTAGTCCTTCTCTTGGGGAAAAAAAAAAGAAAAACAATATAAAATTAAACCTAAGAAGAACAAAAGTAGGATTATCAGAATATTTCTCATTGCAGTATAATACTATATATGTAATTTCATTCCTGAACATGAGGAAAATACCAAGTTAAACTATCTCTTTTCATATTTGTACATGAGTGTGTACTTTAGAGTGCATTTGCCAGAGAAGTTTTTTTCTGATCGTTTGTTTTACTTCTTCAGGTGGAAAAATACACTGAAAACCAATATAAAAGACATACATCCAGTCAGCAGTAATTCAGATCTATAACAGTGCTTCTCATAGCTCTGTTAGCTCAACAAATCAACATTTACAAAATACAAGCAGAAATTTAAATTTCTGACTTTTACATGAATCTGATTAGATGGACAAGTGGTATGAAAAATGTCTAATACTTTACTGAAATGTGGGAGATCTGTCACAGTTCTGCCAGTGTGAACTGAAAAGGCCCACTAATGATCAACCTCATGCAATATTTACTGCTGCTACATCAAATGGCTCTGCTTGTTATACTAACATAGCCAGCACAAAGAATGCTGCTGTCTTACAGACCAGTGAACAATAGTAAATTAGTCAACAACTGCCCCCTGGAATTACTGCATCTATCAAAAACTTCTCAAACATCAACAGAATCCCAACTTTCCCAGCTTCTCTAAGGAAGTGCTGTGGAACTGAGAACAACAGAATTTCTACTTGCTTTTTATCAAGCAATTGAGAAGGCAGGAGATAGTTTTATGTGTTTTCTTCTTCACTTTCATAACTCACAAAGAAAGCCTTAAAGAAGATCTCTGGAATTAAATTTTTCAATAGAGATTTTTATTCCTGTTTGCTTTTCCCTCCAAAATGCTTAATCAACTATGGGAGACTTAACATGTAAGATTTCTGTTTATCTTCGTCACAGAAACATTGGTATAGGTCTCATAAATAAAGATATCTGAGGTTTGCACGGACATAAGCACTTTTGTGCCTTTGGGACCTATTTTGAGCATGCCCAGTTCAATGTTGCAGTTGGGTACTCCCTTGTGGTCTCTGAATACCATACCTCCACCATCACAACCTCTCTTGGGAGCACATCTGTCATAGAATCATGTCTGTAAAATGAGTTATAATAAAACAAATGTTAAAAAATACCCCAAACCAACAACTCAAAATTTGTGTGTACAGTTAGTCGTAGAATTTTATTTTTTTTTTTTACTATGGGTTTTAAACTACATTCTATCTTTAATTAGCACTTTGAAGAAAGAAATTATTTATTAATGAAGTAACAACAAAGACTTTAGATGTTAAACATAACACTATGCATTCTCTCCGACATGTGTAACCAGGGAAGACCAGAGTTGATATTTTCCTTGGAAAGCACAGTGAATAAAATATATTACTCTCCAGTCTCCTCCAAAAGTAAGCAATTCTCCTTTTCCTCATAAAGAATAAAGACTTCCAAAAAGCTACTTTAAAAGGTATGCTTTTGACAGCCACCTTTATGAATGACAGTATGCCATATTTAAACAAAATTGCTTGTTAGGTAATGAATTATAACCTTTAAACTAAAGCAATTCATAAGAACATGTTTGCTATTAAGTCAATAAGACTATGTATGAAAATGCTTATTATAATTCTGGATGTGGTTGACTTTTAATTTTGGAATACAAGTAAAACAATTTTTTGTTAGAAAACACCTTTGCAGTCAAAATATTACTTTTCAATTTTCCTTAAAGAAAATGTATTTGGCCTTTCATGTATTATTTCTTACTCACACAAGTAAATCAGGATTTTATACTTTCTACAGGCTGCAGTGTTTTTAATTCTTTTTGAATTCTAATAGCTGTGGGTGGCTGTGTGCATTGAAACATTGAACCTTAATATAGCAGCCATCAATGAACTAAATCTTCATGTCTATTGAAGTGGGTACCAGAAACAGAACTCTTGTGCTTTCATATGTGTATCATCAGTACTGGAGGTGATCCTCAAAAGCATTCAGGTACATTCTACCTAGCAAAAGAAGGAGTACCACTGTCAGTGGTGGGAGTTTTTGTTTATCTGTTTGTTTTAGTGGAAGAACTATGGTTTTGAAAACAAGGTCCTGATCATCTGTACATAATAAACTTTGGAGGTTACCACTGTGGAACAAATAAGCTGCTTGCTAATCTAGTTGTGGTCATCTGGGGCTGCTCAGAATTGTTTAATTAGGTTGACAGAAAAGAAAATTTGATTCTAAGCAGGTTCTCATCTGAAAACAATTTTGTAGGAGAAGGAGAAGGCATCAAACAGAAAGATTAATACGAAAATGAAAACCCACTAGACATAAAATCCTAATTGCTTACTGTCAAGCACTCCCAACTCTCCATTATTTTTTATATTGTGTTGTCATTTTGCAACCTAAATGTAAACAGAACTTCAAGACACTCTAAATAAAAAAATAGAGGCAATTAATATTTCTTTTGCACCAACATAAATGGCTCTGCCAGGCACTAAGCATTTATGGGTTAAGCTCATTTCATTAAGTGTACAAGGATAGTGATATTTTGCTCCTTGGGAAATATTCTGCTGGAATAACTAGTGTCCTGTTTGAAATTTTGTGACCATTTTAAAGGAAGAAGCCTCAAGTTAACTGTTATGACTTTATTCTGTCATCGATGTGATTTCCAGAAAAAGACAAACATGTAATAAATAAAATCAACATATAATAATTTTACACAGTTTGGTTTTTGTTTTTTTTTTGGTGTGTGATAAATTGTATTGTAATATGATTCGTATGTATGTGTTCACATTTTGTCCCTAGAGGAACAGCACAATCTGGATTGTCGACAACCAATGGAGATTATTTGATCCAGCTCCCAGCCCAAAATCAGACCTCTCTTTAGGGTCAGAGCAGGTTGATCAGCACCTTGTTGACTTTTGAACATTTCCAAGGACAGAGATTCCACAGCCTCAGCTGTCCCAAGGTTTAAATCTCTCTGTAGTAAACAGTTTTCTTTATATTGAAAAGAACTCAACTTGAAGTTTCTTGTCCTTCTGTTTTGTGTCCCCAAGTACAGTCTGTCTCTGCCTCCCATTTGAACATAATGTTATTATCTTTTAACTTTCTCTTTTCCAAACTCAGTAAACCTGGCTTCCTCATCTTCTTCTTGTATGTCATATGCTCCAGCCTTCTACCCATCTTGGGGATTTGCCTCTGGACATGGTGCAGTTTTTCTATGTCGTTGTTGTACTGAAAGCCCAAAACTGAATAAAGTTCTCCAGATGCAGCCTAGATAGTGCTGAATACAGGTGGAAAAATATTTCCCTCCACTCCTTGTATGTGTTTTTGGTAATGCAGTCCAGTATGTGACCAATCTTCATCACCAGAGGGCTGCATTGCTGACATATGTCCAAAGTGTTGACTGCTATGACTTCTAGACACCTTTTTACAGAGCTGCTCCATAGTTACTTGACCCCAAAGCTATAAGACTTGACTTACTCCATCTAGGCACAAGATTTTGCATTTTTCTTTACTAAACTCTGTGATGGTCCTTCTAGCTCAGCCCTCTAGCCTCAGCAACTGCTACCCTCAGTTTGTTTTCACTTACAAATTGCTGAGACAACTTCCATCCAATTGTGTTGCTGAGACACTTTGCCCCCATATTGATCTCCTATTCTGGACAAAAGAAAAAATGATTTATAAGAGAGCAAACGCTTTACAAAAGAGCAAACAGCACTCCCCGTTCTATGAAATAGGTGCCAGGTTGAGGAGACAGACCCAGATAGACACTCAGTGATTTTCTGACAGAGGGAATGGAAGATGAATGAAGTTACACCTGTATTATCTGACTTTTTAAGGAAAGTCTTACACTGGACAGATACAATTTGCCATAATTATGGGGAAGGTTACCACAGAATTTGTCTTATGCATCACCAGGAAATCTGGACAAGAGATAAAAATACAAGTGAAAGCTGATTTAGTTACCTAAAAAGCTTATAATTCTACTATGATTAAGTTAGCTGTAGACCTCAAAGTCTTACCCAGGTAACTGAGAGTATTGCGTTTCACATCAATATCATTAATTATTCTGGTGACTGTTAGCAGCTACTGGTCCAATCCTGAGGTCTTTAATAATTTTCTTTTTATTCTTTTTAAGAAAACTTCAAATTAAGTAAAACGGTAACAATAGGCTTTGTATATTTTTGTTTGCTTGTTTGTTTAATCTATAATCCTAATGCCCATAGCATATAGGTATTCTGCAGTATCCAGCATATGTGTATTCTAGATGTCATACAGGTCTCTGAATATGCTTTAAATGATTGGTTTGATTTTGTTTGAGTTTTTTTGTTTGATTTTGTTTGGTTTTTTTCTTATTTGAGTGGTTGAACTCATAAATATTCTATAGTGATTGCCTTCACAATTTTACCAAATGTATTTGAATGTTAAGTTTTTAGTCTAGGTTCAGGTAGACTTTTTGGAAGGTCTGTTATCACTTGCAAGTTCAGCAGGCTTTCTTTGAAATTTTTGGATGATTTATACACTCTTCAGTCTTTATATTGCCTAAAAATGCATTGGATTTTTTTTGTTGTCACCAGGGGAAGTCCTCATTCAATATTAGCATTCTACCAACATATTATTTAAAATTACATTTCTTAGACAAGATTAGTAAAGAAAAATATTTGTTTTTTCCTACGGTTTTTAATATAGTTCTAAAAAAGTGATTTTTTTTTTTCATTCTAAACTGAAAAGTAGTACTTTAATACAAAAATAAGTTTTAGTTGCAATATGATCTTTACATGGAGTAAGAACTTGATCAATGAATAATAAACACTACTGAAAATATTATATAATTTACAGTTTGTCATTAAGTCATGCAACCATCCCCATCTGCTAAAATTATTTGTACTTATTGCAGCACAAATGTGAGAAAATTTATTTGCTCTCTTTTATGGTAATTAAATAATTTTGCTTAATTCTGTAATTTCTGAAAAGAGATATATATTATGTTAAATTAAAAAGATAATCCTGTTATCATAGTGAATATTTATTTAAATATTCCAATAATTGTTGGAAATTTACTTTATAACAGAATGAAAACTAATCCTTTTTTCATATCTGAAATTGCAGAAGAATAGCAGAATGCCATTACAGATCTACTGAGCGCATTAGTGCAAAGACAACATTACACTTTAAACTGTCCATGACAGAGTTGCATCAGCAGGCCAAAAAATTATTCACATATGATATAGCTTCTCAAAGATGAGACAAAAATACATTGCTCTTTTGAAGCTAGAAATCGTCAATAAAATCAGAGAAAATAACATTCAAATGAAGCTTCATTTCTGATTCTTCTGAGCCTATTAAAGCAAAGCAAACTTAACTTGATATGTGATCAGGAAGACAGAATATGTGGCTGTTACCTCTTGTGATGCCTGCTTAGCAAATGTTTGCTTTTATCTGATGCTCTGTCTTATCTACAGTAACTCCTAAGATAATGAAAGAATGGAACTATAGATAAAAGCTTCTATTGCCATTCAGAAATACTGTGTGGTGAATTACATTCTCCAGCTTCTTAAAAATGTTGATGCACAGTAAATCAGATTAATTGATGTCACTGGGAGACCTTAATACTTTAAATTTTGCACAAACGGCCACTATTTTACCTTATCTCCTTCATCTCTGCTTTGTCAGAATCTCTTCAGGAGTTATGATGTATGGCTGGTTGTGATCTCCTCTCCAGCTCTTACTCTTCCTCTAAAAGTACAATGTTTGAAATACATGGTCATGATCAAGAGAAGAACAGTTTGTCTGAAGAAAACAAATAAAACATCAGTGTTTTCCTTCACCAGATCACAGAGCCAGAAAAAAGTTCCAGTTCCTGTCAGTCATCTCCTGCTGTCAACCATCTCCTGCTGTTTGAGTGGTGAATCATTGCTCTGTGACTGAAAAGAGTTCTTGCATGCATAGAGATGAAGAAGAAAAAGGCATGGCATAATTTATACATTCCAAACATCTTTTAATTTTTATTTAAATGATAAATTAAATGATCGTTTATTTAATATTTCCATGATTCTCACATTGTGTTTATGGCACTGAAAACTAGACTCCATTTCCACACAGTCATCATATGAGAACTTGGGGTATCAGTTTTGATTGTTTGAAAGTTAATCCTCAGAAACTATTTTCAGCCATGATATTTACTCCCTCCTCACACCAACTTACAACCTTATGAGCAGGCACGTAGCCAACTAACAGACAAGCAAGAATACATTTCTAAATGTGAACCAGCAGGTGCCTCAGATAACAGGAACAAGAACCAGCCCAGTAACAAGACAACAGCACCTCCTGGATTTCTGCATCTACAGGAAGAATGATGGTCTCCAACAATAATGAGGAGCTATTTTAAAAAATGTGCAACTACAGAGGACACATTGGTTTCCTACTAGAAAAAAACTGCTTCATCTTGAAAGAAAACCTGAATACCATATCTAAGTCTTAAAAGTTATATCAAAAGGGAGCTTACACAATACTAGAATATAACTGCATGTGTTAATTAGACCTGAATAGCTGCTGATGTTCTAGTAATAGTCATTATGTTTGTCTTTTAGGCAAAATGCTTCAGTAAAAGGTGAAAATAATCAGAAAGGAAAGTGAACTTTCCTTTTACATTCTTCCTTCCCAAACAAGTATCACGGGTAAATCCTGTTATAACTTTAGCTCCTTGTGTCAGGAACATTTTCCTAAATGCTTGATACAGCACTGGACACAGGAAAGTTTAATCCTGTTATATTAAAACAATAAAATACTCACAAATAAAAAATTGTCTGAGACATTTAGGAATGAGTAATTTGCAAAAAACCCAAAACAAAACAAAACAGATTTTAAGGTTATGACTCTTCAAATAAATATTTGGTTTTTACAGAATGTTCAGTGTTAGGGCAGAATAAACATGCTAAAACATTCTCTGGTGTGAAAGTGTACATGCTGTATACCAATAATACAACCAGTATCTGATAATAATGGCAGCAATAATATGACTGATTAAAGTCTTCATAACAGTCTAGACATCTGATAAAAGTAAAGTAATTTGAAACTGTGTAGAGTGTTTTCTTCCACCACATCCTCAGTATTATATAGGATTAATGTTGTTTGGACATCTTATCAGGTATTGATCCTGGAATACATTTAAATTTCCATTAATTTTCACAACAATAAGATGCTGGGGGTAAAACACAAGAATTCTCTCTATTTATAGGAGCCAGAGAAAGACCCTGTTATATTTAAGTGGATGGTCAGTTTTTTTAACTGAAAATAATTGAAAATTTGAGTCATTCAGACAGAAGCACCTTAATTGCAGGCAGCTAAACAGTAGTAATATTTTGAAAGTGGCCAGTGCTTCACTGATGTCTCTCATGAGATTATATTTGTTGATGAAGTGGCTTTGTGTATAAATTATGTCTCTACTAAATGGCTGTAAATCTAAAAATATGTAAGCAAGATCTCAGGAAATTTAACAGTGTGGGAATTGTGAATAACTTCTTATTCTGTTCTTACTTTCACTGTCTATCTCTTTAGTCTAAATGAAGATTTTTATTAAGAGGTTTTGCATTAACTGTTACATAACCTAAGTGAAGATACCTAACTGTGAAAGAGATGCTAAACTATGATACAATCCTGATAAATCAAGAATATGAATAGAAAAATTAATAGACAGTTTAAAACCTTCCAATTTATTCAAATAGTAAATCTAACACTGAATCATAAAACATGTCCAATAAAAGTCCCTATTGATGCCTTCACCAGTGACATTCCTTCGTATCCAGCTGTTAAATCAATGTTAGCCAAGCCAAATACTTAGAATAAGCAAGCTATACTTAGTTGTATGATGCCCACTATTCTGAACCTAGAATTGCAGGCGCAACTCTCTACATCTCTGTGATTTTGATTTAAGGTATAAATGCACTGCTAAAAGATAAGCTGATTTGGCATCAAAGATGCATGTTAAAGTCTTAAAACACAATACTAGAGTGCAGTTCTTTTACTCTTTTTCCATTAAGGCCTAAATTAAAAATAAGAAACAGAACAGTTCATTTGTATAACACTGCACCACTCCAGCTGTATTATTACTATGTACTTTACTATTCAGACTTTGGAAGACCCAAGCCATCTAAAATGTTAGTGCTCTGGGTAAGACAGACGCTTCTGTTGATGTTTATGTGCATTTTCAGTTTTTATTAATAGAGAGGCACAACTCCTTTCCGAAACCCTCATAAATTTGGGTATTAGCAAATTCCAGTTTGTTTTGGTTTTATCTACTTGTAATTGTCAAGGCAAAGTAAGAAGTTAAAAAACAAAGACTAGATTTGTATGAATAGCCCAAGCAATGGCATAGCACTGAGAAATAAATAAAATAAAAATAATAATACCTTGGGTATATTTCAGAATTGATTGATTTTGTATTGTCTAACTTAGAAGTGATTAAGTTTCAATTTACTCTTGGCTATAAAAATATGTTTAATCCCGAGTAAATGCACTGTCTTCTAACCCAGGCAAACTCCCTACTGTATCAGTTTCACAAAATGAGGGATAAGGAAAATACAGAAGATGGCCAGTGAAGCTGCTGAGAGTTTGCCTGAATGAAAGTGGAAAAGAGCTCATATTTAGCCATGATCCGGCCATCTTTAAAATGAGTTAAAGATCAACCATGTTAAGATTTCTCTGTTCAAAAGTGGTTGCCAGGCATTATGTTATAAGAAATCACTGACATGACTGGTATTTACTTTTAATTTGACACTTATAAGAAGCATCTTCAAATTGCTGCTTAGAATAATTATTTTCCTAAATTAGCTAGAGCCTTTTTTTTTCCCCTTTGAAAACCTAGCAGGTAGAGATAATTGATTCAAACTAGCTACGCACTCTTTCAGTTTTGAGCAATGTAATTGAGAATGGACAACAAAATTAAGTAGTTGTCACAGTTTCCTCAGCTGTTGACTTTGAATTCAGGAGGTGTGGAGGTTTTAATTTATATGCTACCTGTTGCTTCTGTAACCAATATCACAATTTAGTGAATAATTCAAGTTGCTAATTATGTAAACAGGATTGTATGAGGAAATAAAGGCATTAAGTTTTTTTGGGTTTTTTATCTAGAAGTTTCTCCCTGATATCTATGTGTATTATCAGCATTTCTCATCCTGTACATCTCTACACATTCTCTTCTAACACACAATATTGCTGTTATTTGTAACACTAAGGTATTACGTCCATAGCATTTATATAGAGAATTATTTTTACTCATTCATACAATGCAGTGAGTCAATGATACTGTGGTTAAGTAAAAAAGATTGTCTACAATAAAGGCTTACACAGAGAAGGACTGCAAAAAATAGAGAGTTATAGATCCATATATAAAACTCTTGAGCTTTACAAGTGATGCAAAGTGATCTGACTCTTACAAGTTGGAATTTTCTGCTTATTCCTTTTATTGTAAGTTATTAATAGAATGTTAACTGCTTGACCTTCATTAACGCCTTTCAAGGCTTGGTCTTCAGGATGATCCCCATCTGATTATTCTGTCAGCAGATATAGTTAACATCTACTGTTCTTCCCATACACAATTATCTTTCTAGATTTAATTAACTATTTTCTTTTCTATTATGGTTTCCTTGCTTTAAATTGTATAAAATGAGATTGTTGAGGGCAAATTTAGTAATTTTGGATCATGTAAAATAATGTCTAACCTAGTGTATGAATAATATTTGTGGAAAGATAAACCCAGCTAGTCTATTTTTGATTGTTGCTGTGGGTTTCTGGGGCTAGCATTTTCAAGATGTAAGTAGCAATATCTTGTTTAGAGGACAAATTTATTTGCCATCTCTATTTCTCATGACTTACATTGTTGGCATTTCTTTTTGTCTCAAATATTGTCAATATTAAAGCTATTATCTTGTTTCAGATAGTGTAAAGCTCTACTTTCTTCTGATTTTACCCTTGCCATAGGCAACTTAATGGTAGGGTGGATGAAGTTATAAATATGAAATTAAAAATAGCAGCAGACAAATCCTATAACAAGTGTTTACCTTTCTGATTACACACAATTACAGTAGCAATTATTTTCTCTATGGTAGAACAACTTTATATTAAATATATTAATTTTTTGTACCTTTGTAAAAACTGGACATGGTTGCTGCACTAAAATTAGATGAAAACTGATCTGGATAGATTGTATATGATCCTGAGATATGAAGGATATCTTATTTCTACTGACTGCTCTGCCATATTGCAGTCAGCAAAGTCCTGGGGGTGGTCCCTACTTCCTATAAAAAGGAAAATATAGCTGGTGGAGAGCCTTTATAGCTCAGTGGGATTTCAAAATATTGCACTACCTACCTGCTCCAGAGTAGCTCAGATCTAGTGACTTTCTGGCACGACACGAGGGACATAGATGATATTCATGGAAAAAGTAGGGTAAATAACCCAAATGTTGAGGGAAATTAAACCAAAATGTTGTAGGTGTTTGGTGGACAGAATTCCTGACGAAAGTATTTAAACACTGATTAATTAAAGCAGTGTTTTGATACTAGGAGTTTTGGTTGCCATATAGTAATTATTTTTTTTTAAGACAAGTAGGGGGTGCATAGCCCTTATCTTACAGAAGTGTCTAATTTTAGAGTCTTCCATTTTATTAATTTCCTTGGGGTAGGAGGGATTTATAAAATGCCAGAAAATCTGATTTCTCTCACATACCCTGAATTCTATTTCAATGCACGTAGGTCATATGCAATCACTTCAGCATGTAGGAGGTCTACTTACACATGACTTCAGCAAGCAATGTTTGGAGGGAGTTATGGCAGGGGGAGGAATTTTCAGAATTATAACTGTGAATTACAGCTGCTAATGTAGATAAGATTTTGGTGACTAGAGCTGCAGTGTGAATTCAGGAATAAGTGGAAAAAGAAGCCAAGACTAATAGCCCACACTAGTGCACCAAAGCCCAAAAACTTGAACCCAGCTAGATTAGCTTTCAAAAATAAGTCAGATTTTATCTTCATTAAAAGGCGAAGGCATACATCTATGGTGCATTTTTTTCTTTTTTTGTATGGTGAGTCCTCTTTCTGCTCCCCAAAGCTGACCAGAGGATTCAGCCTATTTCAAGACTCATAGCAATTTACAGGTTGTTTCTTACAGACCTGATAACATTGGTAGTCTGCGGTACTTCATGCTAGTCAAGCACTTCTCTTGAGTAACCCATTAACAGTGAAAAAGAGACTAGCTCAGTTCCCAGATGAGAAGTTTAGAAATTTAGGTATAATAATAATTTAAGAACAATTCTTTTCTCTGTATTTGTGACTATGCTTCCTGTGAAGGTCTTCATTTCTGTATGAACGCGTATTTGCACATTTCCCAGTACATTAGGATGCTTGCTATGATTTTCCACTTGGATGAAGGCCCAAGCCTTTCTGGCTCTTTATGTGTAATTGTGCACATGTGTTTGAAAAGGGGAGAACTGAATTAGTCTTGTCCTCAATGAATTCCAAGCATGATGGTCTAACACAGGTGATAAGTATTGAAATGTATTCTCTAACAATAGAAACCAGTTCAGAATTACTGAACATATGTTAACATTGTTATTTAAAAAGATTCTGCATGCCAAAGACTGATAATGAAGCAGTAACACATATTGTTAAACTGTTTTGGAAGAGAAGAGGAAAAAAAATGGAAGCGGAAAATTTTGTTATTTTAAGCTCTTCTGCATCTGGTTCCATTGGTTGAACTCTGTGCTATTGTGTAACATTGGCTGAAACAAAATGGGTTTTCAAAGCATGTGGAAGTGTGTCTAAAATTTAAGATTTTAAAATTTAAAACATACACTCATGGACAAAATGTTATATGTAAGCTTTTTAACACATTCAAGATGGATTGATTAGGACAATAATCTTTAAAGAATGATTTACCTCTTTGGTGGCTTTGATTATTTTTTCCAAGTATGTAAAGCACTTGTACTTGTCAACAACTGGTGATGACAATTAATACATGCAAACATCTGTTTCAGGTTATACAGATGCTCGGTAAGAATAATTATGCAGATGATATTTCATAGTATGATAAGTAGGTAAAAGTCCTTGTTCCCAACTTTAGAGAAAAAAACCCCTGACGTCTGCTCATGGCTGACTATATGACACTGAATCCTTAAAACTGATAACATTAAATCTGGAATGCCACTTTTAATTATCTGTATGTCTTGATTTAGAGTTTCAGAGTATATTCCTTGTTATCGATTCTCTGTTTTGGTAGGCTGTTGCTCCCTGAATGCTTCCCTATTACAGAATAGATAATCTTGAGTGTGATCATGAGGCACTGTTATGGATTTAGAATCTTGGAATTTTTCTTTCATCTACCAACCCTGTGCCTCAGAGGGATCACCTCCTGTCTCTTTTTTTTCCAGCCATGGAACCAGGAAAGAGACTGCCTGCCTCATGAAAAAGAGTTCCACCTGGTCCCCTCATGAACTGCTAACAATGGATCATTTGCAGTAGCTGCCTGGGGCACACCCGACTCCTCAGGCTACAAGCTGGGTGTTTGGGAACTTCTGTGAGATAAGAAAGGTTTCCTGTCTTCACATCAGTGACTCAGTGTGATAACACCCCTCCAGAGAGCTATCAGCACCTCCACACCCAGCCTGAGGGGTCATGTCTGCTAATGGGCCATCAGGGATTCCAAAAATAGGTCAGAGTGTAAATCATCCATTGTGAAACTCCCTGCCCTGGGGGAGGTACTGGGCACTCCCACCTGAGCCTAAGCACATATAAACTGGGGTTTTGGACTGGGGCTGTTCTGATCCAGAGGAGGACCAGGGCTTCAGCAGGACTGCAACTGCCACTCTCGACTGGACCGGGACCATCCCCTTCACTAACAGGTTTCTTCTTTCCTCTTACTTTGTACCTAGGAAGGCCAGGTGGTGCTCCGCACAGGGGCTGACAATTACTATTCTGTTTGTGCCCCAGGCTTCTGGGTCACACATTTTTTTTTGGGTTAAAGGGACTTTTTCCCCTGTACCCTTGTACTGGTTGTGATCTTTTTTTTATTAAATTATAGTTCTGATTTATAATCTGTTTGTGAAATAGATTCATTTTCTCCTGCTGGTTTATCTTTAAACCAGCACAGGCACATACAGGACAACCATGGTATCAGGCCCAGCCAGTATGGGTTTAGGAAACACAGACCCAACTTGATGAACTTGTTCTCCTTTTATGACCAAGTGTCCCATCCAGAAGATGATAAAAATGTAGTCTGTAAATGTAGTCTACCTAGACTTCATGAAAACCTTTGATCCTGTCTCCCATGGCATATTTCTGGAAAGCTGGCAGCCCATGGCTTAAACTGTTGTAGTCTTCACAGGGTCAAAAACTGACTGGCTGGCCAGGCCCAGAGAGTGGGGGTAAATGGTGCTGTGTACAGCTGGTGGCCAATCACTAGTGGGTTTCCCCAAAGCTCAGTGTTGGGACCAGCTCTGTTTAATATCTTTATCAAACAAAAACCCTATTCCCTGGAATAGACAGTATCTGAAACAAACAAGTGGCAATTAATTAGTCAACAGAAATATCAATTTTAATGCCTGATCTACAAAGAGCTATTTTGGATTGTTTGTATTTGGTTCAATTAATGCATTCAACACTGGGTTGATGTTTTCAATGGAGATACAGAATGCAATTGATTGCCAAGGCCCAGCCATACCTGACAAGAGTGAGAGTAGCAGACTGACAAATTCAGTGGAAACTTTTAACAGAAAATAATCCTTTTCTTATAGCTTAAAATGTTGGGTAAAACAGATTAGAAACAAATGGCTTATGATTCAGAAACTTTAAAAACTGACAATCAAATACTCAAGTCAAGTGAGACCACTGAAGGTTATGGGCAATGGCATGTGAACTAAAGTAATTGTATTTAGGAAGCATACACATAAATTAATGAGCTGATTGCTATTAGAACCAAATTGCCTAATACAATGTCATGTGAGAAGTTTATGACTATCTTGTACATTTTATGTCATTACAATCACTGTCTAAAATAAGTTTATACCAGGTCTAATTTACAACGTGTGAACACAGACTGGTGTCATTTGAAACTCCAACAGTCTCTGTGCCAGAGGGATAATAACACAATGCAGAAATAAGTAAATTAATGCTTTTTTCTCCCAGACCAAGAAACAAAAGGTGAGCAAGCCTAACCTATCTGCTCTTTACACAGCTCTTCTTTAAAATGTGCCAGTGGAATGTAGTATCAACTATTAACATTTTTGTAATCGAAAAGTGGTTAGTTTAAGTAAGAAATTTTGTTTGGTTGCAAAAAAAAAAAAAAAAGGGTATGTAAATTCAATGCTGAACAGTGCCTCTCTCAGTATTAGGTACCCAACATGTGGAATTTTATTTCTGTGAAAAAACATAACCACAGTGCCAGTAAACACACAGAACAAGACTGGGGAACACTTTTTCCTTTTTCTGACATAAAGTTCTGACATAGTTCTTTGGAAATGTGTTTTATGCCTTCTGCTCTATGTCCAGTTCTTGTTACTGTAGATGCTGCTTGTATTGAAATACTGACATGTGGGAAAGCAAAATTTTTTGATTTTAGGAAACCTGTAGGAAATTCTGTCTTCTTCATGTTGTCTTACTTTCCCCCCCTGTTTTTAATTTTCAGATTGCAAGACTGAAATTGCAACTGCAGGCAGCAGTGTGTATGCTTTCCTTTCTGAGTAACCCCTCTGTATTTCAGCTGTTGTCACTGCCTTAGATACCCTGATCATAAACAATCTAATAAAGCTGCAGCAAATGGACTCTCTTTAAAGTCCTCCTGACAGTAACAATTTTACAGCTTTGATTATGCTTGTAAAAACCTTTTCATGCTGTCTGAATCAATTAATACATAGCACTCGACCTAAAGATACCTCTGAAGATTCTAAATAATATGAATTGTAGCCTATCTTAAAGCCCATCTTAAAAGAATAGAGAAGTCGACCTTCTCAGGGAATGATTTTGATTTTTTTTTAATACTGGAACTTAGAAAAACTAAATGTTGGAAAACACTGGAGTTTAAAGTACATTTAAATATATTTTTGAAACTCACTAATGCTGACTTGTAGTCAAAAAGCTATTAAAGGAAGTTATAAAGTGAGTAAACTATGAAATGAAAATGTCTTTCAAGCCTAAAACAAATTTCTAAAATATTTCAAAATATATTAACAACATACAGCTAACCCTTACAATTACAAAGTTGATTTTATAAAGATTTTTAGGACATATTTAGGTCTTTCCAAGAGTGCTTCCATAAAGCTGTCCATTCATGCATTTTTACGATTATCTCATCTTTGAAAAACATACTTAATGGAATTGACAGACCACCATTTGTTTAAACCTGTGATGAGGCCCAACAGTATTTAATTTCCAAGGGATAATTAAACCTATGATAATTATAGAAGGACCTATGTAACTACCTAAGATCTCTGTGAAATGGTGATTTCCTTAGAACAAGGACAGTCAAGAAAACACAAAAATAAAACTAAAGGGTAGCAATCTTACTCAAAATCCAATTTCTGCTCAGAGACACTGAATTGTACCATAATATATGTAAAACTCCAATAAAACATCTAAGTTAATAATGTTGCCTGAAGCTGCACTATGATGTGGAAGCATCCAAACTCTCTTTAGAATTACTTGCATGAGTAATCAGACTGATCTGACAGCAGCAGCACAAACTTAAATACAGCCTGAAAAATCTTTACAGGCACGAAAAAAAATTATTAATGTCCAGTTTATTGTCCAGCTAGGTGAGGTAGTTCATTTAAAAAACTGACTTAGATATGCCTGTACTACGGTGGAGCCTAGATACCAGCTTTTGACAAGAAACTTCTTTGATGATACAGATAATCAAGAAAAGTCATAGCATAACTTTATTGTGCAGACTGTCTCCAAGAACAGATTTGCTGAACAAAGTGAAGTTTTTTTAGTTGATATTCAAAGCCAGTGAAGACAGAACCAACATCTGGCTGATTGAGCAAGTTGCATAGAAATGGGAAAATGTCAAAGTTTTGAGTAGCCTATATGGGCACATAGCAATGTGCAACAAA